>CAWUFW010000109.1:1200000-1697500 GCA_963921515.1 Calotriton arnoldi | reverse complement strand
ATTCATGTCGAGTTACTTCACCCAAGTCCGAGCTGCTGACACAGGCGGCTACGGCAGCAGCAGCCCAGCAGTGGTTAGAGGTGCCTCAACAGGGCAAGACCACACCAACCAGATTCCTCTACCAGGGCACACGCTGAGCAGGGCAGAGTGCTGTGACAGCAGCAGCAAGTCTGGCGAGTGCTTCCCAGTGGACAGATGACTGGAGCTGGCCAGACCCAAATGAGAAATGCCCCTCAAGATTCCTCGCTAATGGGACAAGCACCATGTGCTGCTGCTGCAAGTGTTAAACTCCACACTCCAGCCAAGACAGTTGCATTCACGGTGCATTGCAACAATGAACATCAATGACACACTTTTTGTATGGATTATGTTATGCTGTATGTATTTATGCAACGTGCATATGAGATATCATTGGCCTCGCAGCAGCAGCAGCAACGCGAGGTCTATGGAAGAGATCTAAAGCTCGCTCTGGGAAGCCCCAGAAAGGGCTGGGTGTTAATGATAGTTTGTTGTATCTGACATGCTCAGAGCCAAATGTGGAGTTTTTCGCTTCTTACAGCAGTGTGTGTTTTTAGTAATATGGAAGTAGCTGTAATTACGCCAGTGTAATACTCGTAATTCCACGTTACTCTTTGATGCGTAATTAGCAATAATAATTCAATTACGCACACTCTGGTAAGTAAGAGAAATCTGGAGGAAAAAATCCTACCATGAGAGCATATTGAGCGAGCACGACCTGCTGCTAGCTGGACAGGGTGCTTAAACATTTCAACCACTCACCCCCATCAAGAAATCTGGGTTTAATCCATTGTTTTTTGCTCACCACGCCACCCCAGTTTGGACCCAGCCATATGCAAATCAGTCTTGACCCTGATCCTCGTGGGAACAGTCCAGCCCGAACTGCCAAGCTAGGTCCTCCCTAGACTGAAACCAAGCATCCTAGGACCGGTTTTGGGGTATCACTCCTCATCAGTCAGGCTAGCTTGAATCTGGTGGCATAGCCAGGACAGGAACTACGTCTTGGCATACCCTTCTCACTTAGGGTGACAAAAGCAAAAAGAACAGATGATTGAGGGAATGCTGAACAAATCAAACATTCATCTCCAATCACAGATCTGCGTTTAATCCATTGTTTATTTGGTCACCACACCACCCCAGCTTGGACCCAGCCATTTGCAAATCAGTCTTGACCCTGTTCCTCATGGGAACACTCCAGCCCGAACTGCTAGGCCAGGTCCTCCCTCGACATGAAACAAGCATCCTGGGATCGATTTCAGGGTATCACCCCTCATCAGCCAGGGTAGCTTGAATCCAGAGGCACGGCGAGCAAGGGACCCACGTCTGGGCATACCTTGGCCACTTAGGGGGAACTTAGCAAATACCACAAGATGATGGACGGAGTGCTGAAACAGACAGTTTGGGCTGGACTGTTCCAATGGAGAGCAGGGTCAAGACTGATTTGCACATGGCTGGGTCCAAACTGGGGTGATGTAGCGAGTTAGGCCCACCTCTAGTTTTTAGGAGAGGATGCAGACATCATCCAGGACGTCTGCGTTCAGCAATGCATAACAACCCTTAACATCAATCGCATCCTTTTTTCTGCATGGATTATGGACACTTGTAGGGTGCCCTATAGTACCGGGTGTGATACTGTACAACACCATATACCACGGGTTCCAAAAGAGCGCTTTACTAATGGGTAGGAGGTGTCTGGTGGCTAGAGCTGCAAACCTTGATACAGGGGTAATCAAGTTCGACTGTTGGCATCCGTTCAATGTTCTACGATTCTAGGCAAATCACTTCATCTCCCTCTCCTCCCCTCCCCCCCAAAAAGGTGGAACGTAAACTGTTTCTGTTGTAAAGTGCTCTAAAGCAGACAGATTTCTATAAAAAAAAGGCACAAAAAAAATCTATCCAGAATGCTGCAGAGTTCACCAACTTTAAGCTCTGAAGTTCTGCTGTACGAATCAAAAAATATTCCCAGCACGAGTGTTACACTTTAGATCTTCCTAGCCCTCGCTACTCCAGGAACACACTGGGGTGAGGGTTCCATAATCTGTATTGGCCCCGACTTCTTGGAATTCGTACCCGGCCTCTCCAGAACATTTCAGAACCTTCCTACCTTTGAGAATGTTATTAGGACCTGGCTATTCTCAGATTACCTTACAGCTGTAATAGGGTCCTGTGAGGTGTATACTGCTCTCTCTGTCTCTAGTGCCACAAAACCTCATTGCAGTGTGTGAGCGCTTTATTAAGGGCCATTGACAAAGTGCAGGATTAGCTCATAGCCTCAAGGGCAGTAGGTCTGAAGACCCCAGTCAACGTGGAGCCTTTTCGATCACCTGACTCTTGGCCCGAAGGAAAGGGCACCACTGAACTACTCTGCAGTAAAGAGGTACTCTTCCCAGGGACAGTAATCCCAGCCCACTGCCCTCTTCGTTGCTGCTTTCAGGTTGGGGACTTTCTTAAAGAAGCAAAATGTCATCATTCAGAGATCCCTTCTGGTCTTGCCCCGGGCTCATGATTTTTATGAGCCATGTATGCGTATGGTAAAGACTAGGGATGGGCGGTAAACTCCACGCCTCTGACGGAGTATGCAGAGTTTTGCCCTCTCCGCTTGGAGCACGGAGTTTCGGAAAAACTCCGCCAACTGCCTTGTGGCGGAGTGTTTTCTCGCACACGACTCACCAACGTTACGCTGGCAAGTGAGAAAATCAAGCGCTAGACCGCCTTCCGGTGAGATTACTCAACACGGGCGATCGCAGCAGGTCGCTACCTGAGAAAGCTGCTGCTAGAGTAGAAAATCTTAGCGAGCGGCAGAAAGAAACAGCGCCCTCTGGCACGCCACATGGTGTATTTCGCGCGGAACAAACACCCAGTGCTAAGACTCAGCGTGAGCAGTGAAACAAACTCCACCGCTCGCGGAACTCCGCGGAATCTTGCGGAGTTTTTAGGTAACTGTGGAATTCTGCGGAGTGAAACTCTGCAAGTTCCGCCCAGGCTTAGTAGAGACAGCCAGGAGTTGTGTTCAATGGGCATCCATACTGAGGGGCTCGCCACAGCTGGCATCATGGTAGCCTGGAATCATGTGGATATAATGCCGGGTGTAAATGTGACATGGCCTACGGAGCACCACATTTGCATGTAGTTATAACGTTTGCACAATCCTGAATCTTGTGTTTGTTGGGGGCGGGGCTTATGCCAGGGAAGTAAGTGCAACAGAAGTGTGTGCTCCGAGGCCCATCTGTGCCAGTACAGCTGATGCCTACTAGGCCTTGTTGGCATGCAGCTATTCATTCTTAGGTCCCCCTCAACGACACCCCAGGCCCCGAGTCCAGGCGCCGCCTCCCTTTTAATGTTTAGGGCTCAGGATGGGTCCTTACAGAGCAGATACCAAATGCCATCCATGTCAGTCCGTGCCACAGGAGCCTCCGGCCACCTAGACGAGGGGGGGAGGGGCTCTATCCTGGCAATGAGGAAAACCGAGTCACGAGGAAACTGGACAAACTGGTTCTGACCAGCCTCTCCTCCTGGTTTAATCATGGGCCACAATGACTGCGTCACCTTTTCAAGCCGGGATTACCCATCCCAGGCTTAAAGGGAAAGTTCCCACAAAACGTCTTTGGACTCGGAAGAAGCCACAATACAAAACTGTACAAATGTCTAGTCACTTTATTTCCCCCTTCCCCCCCCCCCCCCCCCCCCAACATCTTTTGCCACTTTTATTTTATATTTTTAACCACTGAAAATTAACAGTTGGCAGCCACCCCTATTCTCCTGGAATATTTCAATCTCAAATTGGAGGGGGGTGGACCAATTTTACTCTGCGTAACACAGACATTCAAATAAGTAAACACGTGCACGTGTGCAGCTTCCCCTTTAAACAGAGTGTGGCAGGCTAAATTATACAGTGTGTCCTACCTGTCCAGACTACAGGTGTAGTATACACAGAGCCACTGTAATTATGCGGCAGGGGAGGACCAAACTATGCAGGGTTGGCTAAAGTATGCGGCAAGAACAGTCAAATTATGTGGGGTGACGTAGCACATTTTCTGACAGTGTTACTTCATTATTTTTCCATGTTTACACATGGTAACACTTCTAAGAAAAGATTACACCATATTAGTACCAGTTTAACCAGTGCTTAATTTGAGCCGGTGCTTTCCGGTGCTCAGCACCGGCACTTAATTGGTTTCCGGTGCTCGGCACCGGCACCTAATTGTCAACACCATACTTGGAACAGTCTACCTCATGGTGGCGCTGCTCATCTAATTTATAATTTAGCAGAACAATGCTTGTTTAGGAATACAATATACTTTAAAAAAATTGCTAACACCTACCTCCCCAGCCATTCCTTTAGCTTTGGGGACCTGGAATAATCTGAACTGTCGCATTTACATGAGAGCGAGATGGTTAGTAGTTGTTTTGGCAGGGATGACAAGGGTGATGGGTGGTGCAAGCTGCAGTGGCCTCCTGGTCAGAGCCATGGCACTTAATATTTTACAAATCAAGCACTGAATTTAACACCCGATTACAGCAATATGCAACTAAAAGATGACCAATTAACGTCTGTGGAGGGCTTTCCACGGTGTAGAAAACATACTTTTAGCAACTTTTGATATGTTTCAGATAGAAACTTTTTTGTTAAAACCTGCGATCATGTAGATGACGAATTATGTGTCAAATTCACCTAAATCCATAATTATGTGGAAAGCGCCACAGCTCAGCATAATTCCAGTGGTCCTGAGTATACACAATTTTTCTTTCGCACACGGACAGTGAGGCCGGAGCATTTTTACACATTCTGCGATGTCCCATGACACCTCTTTTGGCTGTGTGTGTCAGGCAGGCTGTTTACTCACCAGGCACGGTCTGAAGCGGACCAGAGCCTGGCACATAGCTGGGAGGGGCAACTCTGTCCTAGTGACACGGCAGCTGGGAGGGGATACTCAGTCCTAATGAGATGGCAGCTGGGAGGGGATACTCTGTCCTAGTGAGACGGCGGCTGGGAGGGGCTACACTGTCCTAGTGAGACGGTGGCTGGGAGGGGCTACACTGTCCTAGTGAGACGGTGGCTGGGAGGGGCTACACTGTCCTAGTGAGACGGTGGCTGGGAGGGGCTACACTGTCCTAATGAGACGGCAGCTGGGAGGGGCTACACTGTTCTAGTGAGACTGCAGCTGAAAGTGGCTACTCTGTCCTATTGAGACTGCATCTTGGAGGGGCTACTGAGCCAGTGGCGGTGCGTCCATTGGGGGCGTTGGGGCATTGCCCCACCGACCGTCACCGTCCACCATCACGCTAAAATAAAAATTGCCACCACCTGACCACCAACTTCCTTAAGTTAAAAGTAAAAAACAAAGTCTCGTGATTCTGAATAGATACGCAACTACACGCTACCGGGACACGCCCGACTCGAGGCAAGCAGACGCGGACGGTGCTGAAGGGGGTGGGGCTGCGGCAGCTTGAGTGACAGACTCAGCGCGGCACCACTATTAGCGCAGCTGCAGCAGTAGTGCGCATGTCCGTTTTTGGGCTGGTCATTTTTATGACCAGCCCGAACATGCGCACACTATCTTCCCGCAGAGCGACTGGTGGCGAGGGAGGGACCCAAGGGTGCTTCATACAGCAGCCCCCGGGTCTCATAATGGGCGGTGAGTAACCCTGCTCTTAGCCAATCCTGGCGCTGCAAGCAGCGCCAGGATTGGCTGAGACACCGCGTAGCCTGAGCCTGAGGGCAGGAATAACACAGTATTGGGTGCCCGTGTGGGTGGTGGCACTGCCGCAGCCGCACTTGTATGGCCAATCACTGTGGCTATTATGTGAAGCCATGCAGTATGATTGGATGGCCATTTCGTTCCTACGTCGCAGCGCAGCAGTCACGTCACCGCGCCGCCACACAACACTGCACCACACAGACCTCGTGCGGTGACGGACGGTCACGGTGTCTTGACTACTGCTCATGTTGGGTGGCTCGTGCGACGTGACGACGAGTCAACTGTCCGAGACATGTAGGTACCGAAGTCCCTCCTTGAAGTTGAGGTCTATAATAAAGTGTGTGTGTGTGCAGGCTGGGAGGTGTACAGGGGCACAGGGTCTGCAGACGGGATTGCTGTCTGTAGAAAGGGCCGGGCATAAAGGGCCTGGCATATTCTGTGTTCTGCTTCTGTGAGGTGGTCTTCGTGCTTGTCGAGTTTTTTTGTAATGGAGTCAATATGTGCTTTTAGGGTATCCATCTATGGACACCAGGCTTTCCTGCATCTTCCCAATATAGGCATCCACTACTGCTTCGTTCTAAGACAGCCTCGTTTGGTGTTTGCCGTGGACTCAGGGGCTTAGTTTCCCCAACCGCTGATGACAGCATCGAAATGCTGCAAATAGGCCTCAAGTAATGTGTACAAGACCTGACAGGGCCGTGGGACAAAAGCAGTGTTTGTAGAGCCCCGCTTTCTCTCCCAGGAAATCGGCATGAGCAGGCCACTCCTCTCCTGTCTCCCTTTGTAGAGTTGCAGCCAGGAGGGACCCTACTATCAAGGTACTGTGTTCAGGGGGCAGCTCGGTTTGAAATGTGATCCTTCCCTTCGGGACTGCATTCACCTGTGCACAGGGTGGCTGGCGACGCTCTGAAGTGAGAGCCGCGGCCCGCTCGTTGTGCTTGTCCGTACGCACAGGTCTCAATCGTCCCACCACAGGTCACTGCAGCCAAGTTCCCCCGGTACTGCCTATGTGCCAGGAGTATGGATCTGCAGCAGGCCAGGCATCCTGGGACCACCGTCACTCAAGGCACCACCAATGGCCATGGCCAGCGTCTAACAGGCCTCCGCAGGCTGCTCCGCGGCAGCCCCGATCGCGCAGCCCAGGCCCACTCCATCTCAGCAAGCCGCACCCGGGTATTCCCGAATCCCGCCCTAAAAATTGTTTCTCCTGCAGGCACGGCGAGTATGCGCTGCGCTCATATCGCCCTTCTCATCAGCAAAATCTTTATTGACGGTTGCTCGATTATAAGATATCTTACCAATGTTCAGATGTGATATCTCAGACACCCACCCTCCACATACGAAACTTGTCACCAGTTCTCCACATGTGATTCCTCACACCACCGTGACAGCTGCCTCTTTATACCCACTGACTGTTGCTATGACAGCACTGTTAGTGTTTACATAGCAGACATGGGCTCAGCAGCCAATCTTCGAGAACAATGTTTACATAGTCAATGTGACTTTAACATTCAAGTTATTGAAAATTTTGCTGCTCTTAAAGACAGACGTGCTGATTTTAGATACAAAAAGTAAACAATATGTTGAATGCTGCTAGTTTGCGACCTGTTTAGTTGTTTGTCAAATAAAAAACATCTGTGAGGTACTCAGAAATGCATTATATCTCGAAGTCTGTTATGAACCTCTGTGGTTATACTGAATAAGCAGCTACCTATGTTATATGACATCTCTTTATTAATGTAATAACTGCACTTTCACAATTGCTTTATTAACCTTCCTGCTTTCTCAAATTTGCTTTAAAATGCACCATTTTTCCACTCTTTTTTCAAAATTTTCTTGGGGGGAGGTTGTTCGGGCAAGCTCGCTACGCTTGCTCGCTACGGTGCAGTGTGACAATCATTTTACGCCCCACCACTTTCAAATGTCACCGTCCGTCACTGGGCTACTCTGTCCTAGTGAGACGGCTGCTGGGAGGGGCAGCTCTATCCTAGTGAGACGACAGCTGGGAGGGGCAGCTCTGTCCTAGCGAGACGGCAGTTGGGAGGGCAAGTCTGTTCTAATAAGAAGTTGGCCCCCTGAAATGATGGTTATTTTTAGATTAGTGAGTAGAAACGCTCCCTTTCAACAAAACAACAAATATTTACACATAGTCACACTCCAAGTAGGGACGGAGACCTAGTAGGGGGCATACATTACACAGGCATTCTGGGTAAGGCAGATTATGCAATAGGGCAGATTTCTGGAAGACGCGCACTCTCAGTGAAAGCCTTTTGCCTGCAGCATACCTCATTATTACTAAGCCCGGGCGGTGTACTCAGCTCCGCCAGCGGAGTTTGCAGAGTTTTACCAGCTCCGCGTTCCGCTGGGAACGTGAAATTGAGGCAAAACTCCGCCTCCGTGGCGGAGCGGAGTACGCCCTTCAGCCCCTGCGCCCCGGCCTAAACAAAAAGGGTAAAAAGACCCACTTACCTTCTCACTGGCATCTGCGGGCCGCCCGCCTCCTCGCCGTGGTGTCTCCTCCTTGCCGCCGTCCTCCTCCTCACGTTGCCGGTCGCAACCCCCTATGGTTTACGTCTTGCGTGAACTGCAGTCCACGCAAGAAGTAAAACGTAGGAGGTTGCGACCGGCAACGCGAGGAGGACGGCGGCAAGGAGGAGACACCACGGCGAGGAGGAGGGCGGCCCGCAGACGCCAGAGAGAAGGTAAATGGGTTTTTTGACCCTTTAAAAAAAAAAAAAAAAAATTGTGGGACTGGGGCGGAGCGGAGTTCCACAGAGTTTTTTTCCTTTTACTCCGTGGAACTCCACCGAGTGCCACTCCGCCCAGGGTTATTACACTGTTCCTGCCTGTAGATCTTTAAAGCTTTGTGGGCGAGCTGAGGGCGATCAGAGGTAATTACAGACACAAATATCACAAGTCCTCTGCAAGAGGAGGTATATTTTGGGGCGCGTCTCTCTATTTTTGAGTGGGTGCAATAACAGCGCATCTCGATTGGCTCAGATGGTCCCACCCACAGTCAGGCAGAAGGGGACACCTAGCCAGTGGTTCCCAGCTCTAACCTGGCAATATTTTCCAGGACTAGAAACTCTGTGCTTTCCAAACTGCAAAGGATGACATTAACCAGAAGATTTAAAATTACATTTTGGAAAGAACCATTATTTTTCAATGGGAATTTTCGATCCAAAGTTCGAACGTGGAATGTTTTGTAAACTTAATAATTAGAGCCAATTGGTGTTCAAGCTTTTTAAAACCACCCTTCCTTAAACAAAATAATTGATCAGGCCTACCCACACTGACAAAGAATTATTATATAAGATATTAAATAGCTAAACAATTAAGAGCACACCCTCAAACAAATAAAGACAAAACTGGGACAGGAAGACTTTTTCAAATCGTCTCAAATACATGCAAAGTAAATGTTGTAAGTCAGATCACAGAGGTGGGGATTTAATTAAAAAAATAGTAAAATCAACGTTCTGTGTTCCATCTTTCTCCTAGTAAATCCCATATGTGACATAAAAAATATATTGTAAGCAAAGAAAACAAAATGTATGAGGGACTTCAGAGTCCAAGCAAATTTGACAAAACCTCGTTTATTCATGCTTTTTTTTTTTTAATTAGTTGATGCTTTTAGGCAGTCCTGGTTTTTTATTTACTCAGAAGCACGTTACAGACAGTGGTTTTTGTACTATACACACAATGTTAAAAGGGAAACTACAAGTTTCAGAATACAAGATTCTGCTTGCTTATATTAGGGGTGGGCAGAATGTTCCATTCCGCCTGTGGAATTGTCATAATGTTGGCTACTCTGGGATACTTTTTAATGCAGAGTACTGGCCAAATTCCGCCAATCACCGCGTGGTGGATATTTACTCCTGAGAGGCTCCAGAATATGCGAGCTGGTGAGCAGGAGCGAGATTTGGCGTCTCTTAGCATGGTTTTCAAATGTGGGCGGACGCCGGCATACGCATGCCGTCATGTTCAGCGGGTCGCTGTTCAAGTAGATTTGACGGCGCTCGAGAAGAGTTTCTACTCGAGCGAAAGCAAAACCAACTTGAATGGCCACACGCTCACGGTGCCATTTGCGCTAATTCTTAACCCTGCTCACGCTACCAGCACTAAATTGTAGCATGAGCAGCTCGAGCTGAATATTTTCCGCCTGTTGGTTGAATTCTGCGGAATCTCGCAGGGTTTTTATTGTAACTCTGCAGAATTCCATGGAGTAAAATTCCGCGAGCTCCACCCGACCCAAACTAAAATACTAGGACTTGTTGAAGGAGCTGCACAGAACAGGAGGTCACTCGGCTGCTATGAATATATTTAACATTTCAGCCATTGTAGTTTTATGTTTTATAACAATAGTCACATGCATAGTCACCTGCCTGCCACCCTAAAATGATCCGTTATCAGAATCGAAGTAGCGAGGAGTTGACATTATTGGAGGCCTGCCTTGACAACTACTTCCAGCCATGACTTGACTTACAAAAGAGGCTCCTGGTGGCCCACTGGAGAGGGGCTCAGGCGCTACATGTTCCTCGACTAGAACCCAGCATTGTCCTGCTGTGAAGATGGTCTGGCTTCCCCCAGGTGAGACAACGTTCTTGGTGGCCAGAGCTTCAGGGGTCCCCCAGCATTCCTTCATATCCTCCTGGCCACCAGGGTGACTCCCCATAGTGTTAACCCAAGAAACGAGGTTGCTGCTTTAGGCTTTACAAAAACACCACGATGCTAAAATTGCTGTAGGAAGATTAAATATCTGGCCTTAATAAAGTGATGTCATTTGCAGTTAACGCATGTTTTAGAAATGTGAATTTTTATAAAAAGTACAATAAATTGTAATGAAAGTAGCCAGAAGCTTTGGCTCCTGAAATATTGTTGGCCCAATGCAACCTCCATAGCCACCATTCGAGGCACCTATGCCTAGCCTGACTCCTCCCAATCATCCCTAGCTCTGGGACACAATCATTCCCAGCCCATCACCACCCCTACCCTCACCCTCAGCCCACCACCAGTGCCAGCCTCAGCCCATCACCAACCTCAGCCTCGGCCCACTGCCAAAACAAGCTTCAGCCCACTACCCCACCTGCAGCCCACCGCCAGCCCAAGCCCACCGACAGTCCAAGCCCACCGACAGTCCAAGCCCACCGACAGTCCAAGCCCACCGACAGTCCAAGCCCACCGACAGTCCAAGCCCCAGGTTACTTCCAGCCTCAGCCCACCACTAGCCTCAGCCCACCGTGAGCCCCACCCTGAGCCCACCACTAGCCCCAACCCACCATCGTGCCCCAGCCCACCTCACGCCCCATGCTACCACCAGCCTCAGCCCACCATCACTCCCATCTTACCACTAGCCCCTCTCCAGCCCCAGCCTCAGCCCACAATCATTTTCACTGTCAGCCCCGAGCATTCCTGGCCTCCAGAGATCAGCGTTCCTGGCCTCCAGAGATTAGCGTTCATTCCTGGCCTCTAGAGATCAGCGTTCATTCCTCGTTCATTCCTGGCCTCCAGAGATCAGCGTTCATTCCTGGCCTCCAGAGATCAGCGTTCATTCCTGGCCTCCAGAGATCAGCGTTCATTCCTGGCCTCCAGAGATCAGCATTCCTGGCATCCAGGAAGCTGCGCTCTGATGTCCAACTAGGCCGGAGGGAACCTGAAGCAGACACACCTAGACAGAAATAGTCATGCTACTGCCTTGAAAACTTCTGTTGGGTGTCCCACAGGGGAGGTAGGGGTGATAGAATGAGTGAAATATTTAAAGGGAAACTGTAGCCAAACTTTAAAGAAAGGACAATAGAGCTGCATCTGATGGGCTATTAGAAGCAGTCTCTCCCACACATCTTTCCAGCCCCTACACCTTAGTGGGCGCTCAGAGTCTGTACATGAAGTCACACAAGACCCTATTTTCCCAGTTTCCTACATGGGAAATGTTGATACACGGTTGTTGCATTCAAACACAGGCCTCCCCACATGTGCAGGGCTCACACATCTGTGCCACCCTGTAAAGGAAGTGGAAATACTCACACAGTGCGGGGTATGTGTGCATGACGTGTGGCCAGGAAGTGACCAACACGTCACTTCATAACCTCTCACAGGAAAGCCACCAGGGTGTCAGAGCCACCAGGGCGTCAGAGAGCGGCTCGAAGGTGCCACCCACGTAACAACGGTAAAACACTTCCTGCGTGGGTTACGCCATCCGGGCACTTCAATGAGCGGAACATTCGCGAGCTTCTACCGTGAAATATGGCCCAGTCTAGAATATTCTAGAATTATTGGCAGGGGGCATGAGCAGAGTATTATATTTTCCATATGACAAGAATGGTCTTAACACTTCAGATTAGATTTTGGTTTGAAGTTCATATTTTCAATGTATTAAAAACTAAAGTGAACTCCTAAGCCAGTCAGTCTCACCATTTTCACCTATTAGCTTTGCCAGTGTTTTTTAGAGAGTCTGTGCAGCATCGGCAAAAAAACATAAAAACAAAGCATGATGGTGCAGTGCACGAATATGTGTATACATGTCATGACGCTCCTACCAGGCGCCTACTGAATGACACGGGTGCCATTTTATTTATAGAACGTTCCAAGAGGGTGGAGGACCCCTTTCTGCTGTGTAAAAACTGTATTTTAAAGGCACAGTGGCCAGCAGTAAAAGAAACGGGGTGGGCGGTGAGGGGTTTGCGGGTGAAACAATGGCTGATTTTGATGCCAGGAATAGATTAATACAAAAAATATTAAAAAGTCAAGGAGGGGGAAGCAACGGACAGGGTGTCAGAAAGAGGGAGCAACATAGAGCATGTGTCGTGAGGGAGATACGAACGAAAAGCAGCACACGAAGGAGAGAGCAACTGGGGGAGAGGAGCGAGCTACAGGCAGCTCTTGGGCGGTGCGGGTAGACCTGCGCACGAGAGAGTGAAAGCAAGCACTTGCACTCTCCCGAGTGCTCCAAAAGAAGTTCCTTAAATATGAGCAATGGAAGGATACAACTGTACCAATTATAGGGAAGGTATAGAGGCTAGGCTCCAGGAAACAGAAAAACACAAGGCGGCGGCAAGCCATTAAACACGTAGTAAGCCTATGAGAGTGACAATAAAACCAACCAATAGTAAGCAATGGGTGGGCTTTAAGCCCACTACAATTTTGGGGTCTTACAAAAGAGGTCTTTCGGAAACAGATAACTAAAAGCTGTCTGCAAGCAAGACATACAATTTTTTACATATTTCTAGCATTCCATTTTTTCAGTGCAGTGGTACCTGGAAAGAGGAGTTTCCCTAAAAGTCTTAAGGGAAACTTGTGCCCACAGGAGGTCGCCACAGCACCCTAATCTATCTGCACATCAAAGTCATGCTTGGTTTGTTTACATCCCGTTCACAGATTGTGTTGTCAATCATATTGTTGAGTCACAGAGCTATAGTGGAAGCTTGCCGTCCTCTTTCTATGACCTCATAACCAGGAACCTAAATACAAATAAACCACAGGCTTTTAAAGGAGACAGCTCTGAAGTATTTTTAATTTAAATAAATTGTTCCGCGCTCTTATAGCCAAGCTCTTTACAAAGTGTATGTAGGCGTGAGGAAGAGTTGGAGATGAATTTGCCTCATTGTGCCAAGTTACTTTCCAAAAAAAAAAAAAAAAAAAAAAAAAAAAAAAAGGGAACAAAAACAAGGTTGTTAAAATATTTCTAATTTACCCAACTGTATGCGTCAAGTTAAGTGCAAAAGGATCACTCTCAGTAGTCATTGGTTTTTACTACCTGCACAAGCGTGAAATTAAATGAAGATTCACCGAAGGCACGTTGACATCTCTACAAATCGGATTTTAAGTTAAGAAGATGCTATGCAAGTAAGGTGAAGTCGACGGACGGTGGTCATAGTAACACCATAGCCACGGTTTATGGACTCCAAGATCCAACCGTTCCACATACTAGCCCCACTACTGAAACTGCTTCTGACCAGACATTCTGGTCACTTGCGCTCCATGTGAATTAGAAACAGCACAGAAAAGTCACTTTTGCAACTTAAGTTAATGTTCAAGTCATACCAATGCTGATCCCCCTACCCTCTTGATATAAATCCCATTTCAAATCCCCATGCCCCCATTTTTACCCATAAGGTCCTGCAGATATGTTACAGCTTCAGTAAAATTGTTATCCTCTTCACTTTTAGAGGCAGACCTGAACAATTATACCATACAACCTTTATTTTGACTCATCTATTATAACGATCCCGTCCACATTTCACTATATAAAGTCATCAATTCTGCAGAAAATGTTTATGATCAAAATGTTGCTGCTAGCAAACCGATATAAACCCTTGTTAAGTGGCCACTACTCAAACAGTTAGAGAGAGATACTATCCTTTCGAGCATCCCATTTGTATGTGGATGATGCTTTAATGTTGTAAAACAGATATTGCATTTTCATAGATGAGTCCTCTTGGCTGGCAAAGCAGAATATTTTAACTTGTAAAGGAAATAGATGTTTTACACTTAAGCATAAATGAGGCATACAAGAGAAAAAAAAAAAAGAAATGCCCATCTTTACCCATTTAAGTTTTGACCCACGTAAGGGTCAACCTGGAGTCTATGGATATACTAGTTAAGGTCCCTAATACAGTACCGTTATTTTTTGTAGATGTGGAGCTGCATGTCGCCAATAAGAGTCGCAAGACCTACACGTGCTAGAATCTTTGAACTTATCGGAACAGTTTTGCAGGGATCCAGTACATACAGTGTGTAGCAAAGAATTTGGTATTGGAAGGGTTTAATTTGAGGTTGAGTAGGTGTGACACTATTTTTGCCTAGGTGTCCTCACTAGTCAATTAGGTAATAAGAGGAAAAATAGGTAGTCCATTTATGTGCCATAGGCGGGTGGTATGGAATATTGGCAGATGATGAGTTGAGACAAATGCAGTAAATCCATAATTATGCAGCAAACACCACACCCCAAAAAATTGCATAATTCCAGTGGCCCTGCGCAGTTCTTATGGTGTTTAAATGGCAGCTGAACTACCCAGAAAGAAATGAAGTTGGATAAAATGTTAGGACTGCCTGAAGGAATCTCGAGATAGGAATGCCACTCGGCAGCTAGGAGCATATTCTCACCTCCCTCCTAACAAAAACACGCCCACAAAAAGACTTCTCAACTGCAGAACATCCATGATAAGTCAATCAGCAGCCATGAACATGCAGGGTTAACCCTGGAAACCTGCTCAGCTCCATTCAAGCGGAGAAATGAAAGAAAGACTCGGCTCTGGAAGTTTCTAAGTGTGAGGGATTCTACTTGGAGCACACTGGTTTGACCACGATTAAGAGTGCGAGGCTGCTTTAAAGAGCGCCTCAACTATGGGCGCCAGTGGTGGGAGTGGGCCAAGCAGGGGTGAAGGGTGTAGTGCAATGGAAAGGGAAATTCTAGATTTAGTGGACTTTGTTGCATGGGTAAAGAAATGTAAGCTCCTGTCAAAAATTTCAAGTATCAGAGGGGGCTGGTGGTTGACTGGGACAGCCGAGGTAATGCCCCAAGTATGTAACACCGGCCCCTGTAGTACAGGGTGGCCCCACCCACATTCTACTGGGCCTCCACCCATTCCGTGTTACGCCACTGGCATGTCCAGCAGGGGAGACGTGCATGGGTAAAACGTCAAGCATGCTCTTGTTTTCGCTTGGACCCTCAGCCACCTCCTGCCACACCGGACCGCTTCCAGTTTTGACCCCCCACTCCCCTAATCCAATGAATGAATCAAGTATGATGCATCTTCCGTCAGTCTGGTTATGAAGGTTTTAGTCGTATTTATCTGTTGGGGACAGGTGGAGTGAGGACTTGTGATTGGCCACAGGACAGGTAGACACCTTGGCAACATGCATCAAAGTTGGTTCCATTCTTAGAGCCGATTGTTCTACTCCAAGGGTGGGCTTTGGAGTTCTAATGGTGATGAGGTGGGTGGAGTGCAGCGAACGCCGAGGCGACTGTCCTGCGTCTCTTGTGAGTCCTCCACATGATTGCCCTGGAAACTGAGGGAGATGTGTCTAACACCCGGGGGACCAGGCTACGGCCCGGAGGGTGGCAAGGCACTGCACAGGGAAGCCTCTAGCATGGTTTGGGTGAACATTTGAGCAGGCCCTGTTCCCTGTTTGGGGAGCGGAGAGTAGATCTTCAAGATTTTGTACACAATAAGCCAATTCACTCAACTAACAGGCGCACATAACCACAAAGTACAAAAACAACTTACTATTTCACCTTTCCTAATCTATTCCCATCATTAGATCTCTACTCTAGCTCTCTGTAACGCACCAGAAACCAAGAGCACAAACTTTACACAACTAATCCACAAGGAAAAATAAAAGCACTTTTTACTATACTACTACTAACTATTAAACTCTAATTTTGGGTTCTGGAGTAGCGCGCTACTCAACAGTCAGAACCCTGTTAGGGGTAGTAAGTGCAATATAAATAGAATTTACAGTTCTAATTTGGCAAAGATACATCAAGGGACCGGTTATAGGTGGTGCAGGGGAAGTCCGTTGGTGAGAAGGGGCGGGGGAGGAGTCGAGCCGGAGTCCAACTTTGACAGGACCTAGTAGAGGTATGTAAGAGGAATTTCTTTGTCCCAATATCTGTACCAAACAAGAGGTTCTAAATATTGTACATATGGAGATAATTTTAGATGCCTATCATTGTGTGATATTTTTTTTCAAATAGGATCTTGTATTTTTGTGAGATGTATAAATACAGGATGTATGACAACCACACATTCATTTTCCACGCGTTCGTTAACAACGCGGGCAGAACAACCAAGGCGCTGTGTCATTTATACTGCTTCTGTGAAGGTTTTATTTTCCCACAAAAATCGGTTCATCACTTTTATTATTTGTATCTACCATGGTTTTGATATGGCTCATTCCTCAACTGCTATAATATACATTAGCCTCGCTTTAGACCAGTAGTGACGCGATGGAGTCTTGTTTTTACAATGCGCTATTTAGACATTGATTTCTAGGGAGAAGTCACTCTTTACTTCTGATAGCCGACATTTCTTTTCTAGCTATCTTCTGAATTGAGAGTTGGCTCAGTGATTCATACATTGTTAGATCATGTGCCGGGCTCATACGACAACATACAGCCTATGTCTGCTATATTATGGTCTTGTCATGAATGAACAAGACCATAAGATTTCAAACATATGGAGAACTGTTTTATGGTATACTTACAGTGCCTATAATCACAGCTTTTCCTTTTTACAGAGCGGTGCCTCACGTCCTGAGCTGTTGCCAGGTGAGGCGTCCACCCGTGCACATACGGGTAAGGAAACCACTTATTTACTAATTTCTCAATGTTAGTGGCACTTTTGCAACAATAATTAGAAAGTTGTTCCAACAAATAGAGCACACAGTACAGTACAAGTGTTTTTAACATGTTATCTCTCCACTTTATCATGGTTTAGTGTGTCACATTGTTTTTCTTTTTCACAGGTGACAACAACTACCCTGTAGATTCTTCACAAAGGAGACCACAGGTGTTTGTAGGTTGTATCGTTCTATTCACAACACTACTATTTTGATCACATAGTTTTGCAGTAGCAATAATCATCTAGGTCCTGAGGAAGGCAGTGATCATAAATTGATCATAATGGCTGAAACATGTAGACCTTTTGTTTAGACCAGCGCGTTCGACAATTTTTTCAGACCGTGCTTGCACTGTTTTTTAATCTGGACACCAAGAGTTAATCATTAAACTCTTTTTTTCTCTTGGTAGCTATTTTTAACATCACCTTACACATCCCTTGCACTGCAACCATCCCCCCTAACATTTTTCTGCTTCACATCAAACGGATTTTAGGAGATCCGATAAACTGATCAACAAAACATCCCTGTGCTCCTCCCTCACAGTGAGGGGGTTGTAGCCCTTGGTTGCACTAGGATTTGCAACCAAGAGGAGATCCCAGATGATGAAGCATGCCACCTCGGTGGGTGATGGGATTCCGTCCTCTTAAATAGGACTTCTTCCATGTTTGAGTAGGAGTTTTTTTGCTTGTACTGGCTGTGCTCAAGAGCTCTCTTTAGGGAGTCGGATAGACCCGCGGATCTGTTGTTTGATACAGAACAACCAACGCGTCTGAACCGCGCATTCCATTTACAATGCAAGTCACTACAACGACTTGCCTTAGGGGGGCGCTGGACTTTGGAATAGTATAATTTACTATTCCAACTCCAGGCACCGTAACAGTAGGGAATGCGTTGGACTTTAAAGTCCAACGCCGCTTGACCCAATGCACGTCGTTGTAAATCAATCAATGCGTGGTTCAGACGCATTCGTTATGCCGCCCAAGCTACAAAGGTAACTCGTTGTTCGGCGGTCATTTTATTTGCTGTTTCCCATAAATAGGGCCTGATGCACATTCTCATAACCATTCAAAGAGGCTCTTGGGTACAAGTTATTGTGTGGTACCTTTCCTGTGGGGTCCCTACCCAGACAATGGGTCCCTTACTGTGGGGTGCTTGCCTCAGAAAAATTACACAAAGGCATTTACATTCATCACGCCTCAATGCCCAGTGAGAGACTAGGAAAGAGGGATCGTGCAGTTTTGTGTTCTATTTAAAGGAACTGTAGGGTTGTGTACATGCTCGCCCCTACAGCTACTGTTACAACACCTGCTCAGCTCGGTCAGGTTTCCCAGGTCCATGTGTGAGGTGCTGCTCAACTCCAGGAGTGTTTTGAATTCTGGGACTTGTAGTCTTGTTTAATAATGTACTAAACAGGACTACAAGTCCCAGAATTCAAAGAAAAAGATATTGGACTAAACATCACGCATGGATCTCGGAAACTTTGCAGCTATGCCTTCTGCCACAAATACTCTACATCAGTGGTGGCCCTAAATTGGATTGACTGGGACAGCGCACTGGGCGGAAAGAAATGCTGGTATTTGTTTGGGGGGAGGGAGGGAGGGAATGGGGTCGGCGTTGCGGTTTGAAGGAAGGAGGTGTGAGGAAGATGGGAGGAGGACAGGGGGTTGATGGGGGCTAACGATTACACGGAGGTACATTAAGGGCTGATTACAAAGTGGGATGGACACGCTGCTGTTTCGTTGACATTAAGTCAGAAGCTCCCAGCAGCGCCCCTCGGAATATTGGCGCCCGGGGCCTAGGCCCAGCTCGCGCATGCCCAGGGCCCGCCTTGGCCTACATCAATAACAAGGCACCCTTAATCCGAAGGGATTCACCTCTTAGCAAACGCGATTAATGCTCCTGGGGAGAGCAGGGAGGCATAATCCCTCACAATTTGTCAACATGTAGGAACCCGCCAGAGTTTGCAGAACAGCCACGTGTCAATAACTGAAGGAAGGAGGGTGATGCAAGCGCCATAGCGGGATAAAGCGCCCATCAGCTTCCACACGTCCATTGGCTGCCACGGGGGCAGAGGTCAGGCTAGGCGCGCGGCCTTGCACTGCCGTGCACCCGCCTGCCCTTGAGAGTTTAATTATTAACAGCTCAGAGCAGGTCTGGTGACAGACCCGAGGCGTCTCTTGCTGCTCCACGCACCGGGTGCGAGTCAAGAGCGTCACGCGGCCGATTCTGGATGTCTAGGGGTCGGACTGCCGATCTGCGGGCACACGGGGGTCCTGCACTGTAGGAACGTAGTGGCAGCTCCTGTGAAACCAGCGGAGCCGCCACTACGGGTTTTCGGTTACAAAACTGTTTGAGGTTTTTCTCGTCTCTTCCCTCTAGGCCCTGGCACCAAAGCCAGAGTCATACTACAGATGCCGATATATACTCACAGGGTGCAGAACCTGCTCACAGACTGCAAGGTCACCTCACAGGGTGCAGCGACCCGCTCACAGGGTGCAGCGACCCACTCACAGGGTGCAGGAGCCTACTCACAGGGTGCAGGAGCCTACTCACAGGGTGCAGGAGCCTACTCACAGGGTGCAGGAGCCTACTCACAGGGTGCAGGAGCCTACTCACAGGGTGCAGGGGCCTACTCACAGGGTGCAGGGGCCTACTCACAGGGTGCAGGGGCCTACTCACAGGGTGCAGGACCACTCACAGGATGCAACTACCTGCTCACAGGGTATAGGACCCACTCGCAGGATGCAGGTACCTACTCACAGGATGCAGGACCCACTCACAGGATGCAGATACCTGCTCACAGGGTGTAGGGCCCACTCACGGGGTGCAGGTACCTACTCACAGGGTGTAGGAGCCACTCACAGGATGCAGCAACCTGCTCACAGGGTGTATGACCCACTCATGAGGTGCAGGTACCTGCTTACAGTGTGTAGCACCACTCACAGGATGCAGGGTCCTGCTCACTGGGTAGAACACCTCTCACAGGATGCAGGGACCTACTTACAGAATGCAGTAGGACCCACTCAGCACTCAGGCGAGTACCTGCTCATCGGATCCAATACCTGCCTCACCTGCTTTCAGACCTTGGTACCTTTTCACAAGATGAGAACACCTGCCCACAGGCTGCAGGTACCGGCACACCTGTGCAGCTAAGCAGACTATAGCCTAAGAAATGCCATAAATGGACTTGAGGAGCTGTTCAAAGCTGCCAGCGTACTGAAACCATACAGCTGCACGTCTCTCTCATCTTCATCATCCACCACCGTGGTACGCGCTGCGCCCCATAGCACCATAACCGCACTACGTGGTCATCACTTCCAGCATCGCATCAAAGCAAACGCACCTTCCATCAGCACACTGTATACGATGTAGCTCGCTAACCATGGAGGCAAGCGCTTCAGCACCCCACGTGGGGGTAGTAGGCACTATATAACTGCTGCAATACAAGACAATATCTCACCTCCTCTCAGAAGTGGTACCTATTTACAGAACGCAGTACCCATACACTGAATGCTCATGGCATGTTAGTGCTTAGACCTTCTCTCAGGTAGTGGTAGCGGCTCTCAGACTGCGAGACTGTTTACATGCTGTGGAGAGTGTATACAACATGCAGGTGCTTATACCTGCTCTCACGCTGGGGCACCCACCCACAAGATGCTCTTAGAATGTGTGTGCTTACAGTGGGATCTCCTGTTGGCTAGTGGTACCCTGCTCTCTGGGAGTGATATCTTGTTCTATGCCATGGGGACCTCCTTTTGGGTAGTGGTACCCTTCTCTCGGGTAGTGGTACCTTGCTCTCGAGTAGTGGTACACTGTTCTCGGACAGCGGGACCTCTTTTCAGCTAGAGGTACCCTGCTCTCTGGGAGTGGTACCCTGCTCTTGGGCAGCAGGACTTCCTGTCTGGTAGGGGTACCCTGTTCTCAGGGAGTGGTCACTTGCTCTTCAGTAGTGGTACCCTGCTTTCTGGGATACCCTGCTCTCGGACAGCGGGACCTCCTGTCTGGTAGAGGTACCCTGCTCTAGGGCAGCGTAATCTCCTTTCGGGTGGTGATACCCTGCTCTCGGGGAGTGGTACCCTGCTCTTGGGCAGGGTACCCCGCTCTCGGCAGCGGACCCTCCTTTCGGGGAGTGGTACCCTGCTTGTGAGGAGTGGTACGCTGCTCTCGGGCCATGGGCCCTCCTTTCGGGGAGTGGTACCCTGCTCTCGGGAAGTGGTAGCCTGCTCTCGGGCAGCGGACCCTCTTTTTGGGTAGTGAATCCTGCTCTCAGGGAGTGGTGTGCTGCTCTCGGGCAGCGGACCCTTCTTTCAGGTAGTAGTACCCTGCACTTGGGCAGTGGACCCTCCTTTCAGGTAGTGGTAGCCTGCTCTCGGGCAGCAAACCCTTCTTTCAGGTAGTGGTACCCTGCTCTCGGACAGCGGCAGCATCCGTCTGGTACTGGTACGCTGCTCTTGGGCAGCGGACCCTCCTTTCGGGTAGTGGTACCCTGCTCTCGGAGAGCAGTACCTCCTCTCGGGCAATGTGCAACTGCCTGGTTCTTAAAATCGGTGTTTCACAGCCTGCAGTGCATGGTCTGAGGTGATACCGCTGCCTCGTCTTAAATAGCCAAGACCAGGCAGTGGTACCACCTCAGACCATGCACTGCAGGCTGTGAAACACCCATTTTAAGAACCAAAATCAAAAACTGCAAGGTAAGCATAACTCTGTCTGCAATTAACATACTACTTAATGTATTCAACAAGGAAAACAAAAAAAAGATTTACTGGGGAGAAGCAAAAACTCTTTTCCTATCTTGCCCAGATAGTCGAGGTATGACTGAAAAGTGACATGCCAGATCCGACTGCCAAAGCAGGCCTAAAGAACCAGGCTTAGGACTGGCAAAGGGGCATGCAGGTGGGAAAGGGGCATGCAGGCAGCAAAGGGTGCCTGAACACACACGATCCACACGCAGCTAGTGGGGCTAGATAAAGGGCACATGTAAAGAGCGCCAAGCGGAAGGCCCAGGGGATGGGCTCGATGAAGCAGCACAACACAGGGGGCACTCGGATTAGGCAAAGAAGCCTGGCCTGCGAGCAGCACAGCGACATGCTTTGCGAGTTATGTAATTTTAATTTATAACGTGCACGAATATCCCAGGAGGGGTATCTCGGCGCAGCCATGACACATAGGCAAGAAGCGGCGACTGGATTAGAGCAGAGGTGTCTTAAGTGCTCGAACAAGTTTGAATACGATGCGGCAGCTCATTCCAGGAGACAGGGGCTAGGTAAGAGAAAGTCCTTCCCCGCCCTCCCCTTCCCACGATCAGGCATTTTTGATGCGAGGACAGTTAGAGCTTTATGCATAGATCTTCGGAGTCTGGACGGGCAATAGAGACTAAGCTTTGAAGCTAGACGGGGGCCTTTTCCAGTCAGAACTTGGTGTAAACTGCGGCAGAATACTCCAAAATCAGGGCTTTAAGTGGGCCGGGTATCACCGGGTCTGAGCACCGACAGTTTTTTTGAGGAGGCCTCGAAACGGGTCTCTATCGGGCTCTGTTTTGTGCCCTGACACCCGCGGTCCGGTTTTTTCCGGACTGTAGTGACAGCAGGCACATAGTTGTGCACTGCTCACACTGCTCTCATCTCACTAGTGGAGAAGTTACGGCCTGACATCATGCCAGGTGAGCGTAGTAGGGGAAGGGAAATCCTTTAAAAAAAGTCATTTTCTCTCTGGATTTCCCTTCTCTTTTTGAAACTCAGGAGCAGCAACATTGTCGTGGTGTCACCAGGGCTTTAAGAGGAAGCTTTTTCAATATTATATACAAGCCATAGTTGCTGCTTATTTATCTTGTGCAACTAACAACCATTGACAAAGCCAATAGTCCTGACTTGTTGTAAGTATGATGTTACTTGTTGTATCATATCTGGATGCAATGTTAGAAACAGCAAAATACAACTCCGGCGGCACACAGTATGCTAAAGCCAGATTTTTAGCTAATGTGTTTTAAGCCACGCCCTTAATTACATTGGCCACGCCCCTTTATGAGACCCCCCCCCACAGTTTTTTCATCCCACTTAAAGCCCTGTCCAAAATACGTCTCTTGCAACAGACATGGAAGGGGCTAATGCGGGGGTCATGGCCGAATGACCCGATGCACAGGTTATGGAATTCTGCAGCCACGCCACGGGTCCTGGTGCCACAGCATGCCCACATGGCTCCATCAGGGGCAGTGCCAATGGCGAGCCCTAGCGCTGAGAAGTGTGCATGTCCTGTGCTCTGGCTTCCGCCCATGGCCCTCGAGCTGTACGCTGCCAACCGCCCGATGTTATCTGCCCTCCGAAAATGCCAGATTACAGTCTGTTGAAAGACACCGGATTCAATATTCTCAGGGTCAAAGGATCTTTTGGTTTCCTCCAGGAAATCGTGAAACTTTTCCCTGTTCAAATTCTCCACCATCTTCAACACGAAGGTGAACCCCAAATCTACACAGCAGAGGGGGATCGCCATAACTTCCATTCTTTTGTTTATTTTGGGAATTTTATATATAGGCGACATGGCCCAAAGGCACCAGAGTGCTTTACAACAGCAGCAGGATACATGGGTCACAGAGGGTTCCAGTTATGGTAAATAAACTCAGATGTTTACATGGGTAGATGTGTGCAGAAGTTACCCCAAGAGACAGTTGCAGCAGTTGGTCAGAGGACGTACACAGTTAAAGCATTGATTTAGATGGTGTGTCATATAACAGAGGTAGTTCAGATCGCGGTGGAGAGAGTGCTTGTGTCTGGTCGAGGGTGATTAACCAAGATGTCTGTCAAATAGGAGGACCTTGAAGCCCCTTCTGAAGGGGACCAGGCAGGTGGTTAGATGAGGGAAGGAGGCAGAGGGTTCCGGATTCTCGTGGCACTACTAGAGAAAGACTGGCTCATGTATCATTCTCGACTGAAGGTGGGGGGTTCTAGCAGCAAGGATTGGGCATTTCTGGAACCCCTATGCTCCAGAGACTTAGTTTCTCGCTTTTCATCCTCTGTGATGGATAAAAGGAGTAGGGCCGAGTTGGGTGTTATGGCATGCAGGTTGTACTTCCGGGGACACACCACCGGAAACGGAATACCACGCACTTCACCTGAAAGGCGAACGGTCCGGGTGGGATGGGAAGCCTTGGGCCTGAGCTGTGTTGTACCAAATGCTGCTCAAGGGACGGTCACCGACACAAGTCTTGGTTTTCTGCCTCGGGTTGCACTCCCTCAAGCCTGCACATGCACCAGTGTTTGGGGAGCGACACAAAGTTGGGTGGACAAGGAAGCTGCAGGTTAAAGGCACAGGCAGTACAGATAAATAGCTCCTGGCAGAGAAAGCGCTAGTTGTGGTAGGGTGCACAGAAAGATCTTCAGGTTGTCAAAGGCAACACAGGTGCAAGGGTGCCTGGTGCACAACTGCCACAGACATCTAGCACCAGATTGTGGCGGAAGGCGGTTCAGATACAAAGCTGCCTGGGAGAGGAACTGCCAGGTGTGGCAGGAGACACAGGCAACAAAACAAATCCCCTGGTTGTGGCAGGAGGCAGAGATACACAGGTGCCTGGAACAAAAAGCTCCATGTTGTGCTAGGCCACAGGCATAGAGCGCCAGCTGGGGGAAGCAGGCAGTACGGATTGACAGCCGCCTGCGAGAGAAAACTTCTTGTTGTGGCAGAGCGCAGGGGCATAGCTGCCTGAAACAGGAGGTTCCATTTTGTGCCAGGGCACAGACATACCCACCAGGGTGTGGCAGAAGGAGTATGGATTAATAGCTAGTTGTGGCAGGAGGCACACGGAAATGGCTGTACAGAAGGTAAACTTCCAGGTTGTGGCAGGCAGCCCAGATGCACGAGTGTCTGGAACAAGAGGTTCCATGTTGTGCCAGGCCACAGACATACCCACCAAGGTGTGGCAGGAGGCAGTACAGATTTACAGCTACCTGCAAGAGAAAGCGCCTAGTTGTGGCAGGCGGCACACGTAAATGACTACAGCAGGGAGCAGACATGCATGAGCGCCCGGATAGGAGGCTCCACGTTGTACCAGGCTGCAGACAGTACCGGCGATGAGAAAATACGAGGTAGTGGCAGCAGGCAGTACAGATCAATAGTGGCCTGCAGGAGAAAGCGCCTAGTTGTGACAGGGTATACGTAGGTGAAAGAAATATAGAGATTGTAACAAGACGCACAGATACATAAGAGCAAGGCTTTAAGTAGGCTCTACAAAGCAGGTGCCGAACCGGGTCTCTATTGGACTCTCCATTTTTTACCTTAGGGTGAAAAAAAAAAAAATCTTACCTCTGCAGCAATACCACCCTTTACTGCTTTTGAGGTAACTTCAAAGAGTCGCTATAATACTTTCACAGTATCTGGGTGCGGCGGCCGCAGATACCTGTCTGAAGAGAAAGTTTCAAGCCAGACAGATACTTTCCAGGGAGAGAACTCGGCTGCCTGTGAAAGGACTGCTGAGAAGGGAAACCTCCAACTGATAGATACACAGGCATCAGACCCGGGTGGCGCGTGGTATATGGATCGGATGTATGCACACCCCCTTACCCAAACCTCTTCCCACCTCCCCTCACCCCGTGGGCAGGTCAGAACTTGCACATTTGGTGACGGTGCTCTGAAGGTTTCATGAGTGAGAAGGGAGTGTGAAGAGAATAAGGGAGGGGGAGGGTGAAGGGGGGGGAGTCCCGTATACAGAATCACGTGCACCCACCTGTGCGCAACGAGGCTGTAAAAACTCAAACGGTTCCGCGAGCACAGAGAGCGCCCAACCGGAACACAGCGCTCGAGGCCACGGAAAGTGATGGCTTTTTACACCCTCCATCCCTTCCTTATATGCCTTCCGTGTATGTCGCTGTGTTTCGAGTCCTCGCAGCTCGCACCCACCTGCTGCTTCACTTCGTCATATCCGCTCCCCTTCATTTACACACAGCACCCTCTTAATTCAGTTTTAACTTCTACCTTATTAGTCAATGTCAACCGAGTTTAAATTTAAAGAATTATTTAAGGAAAGAGGCCAGTTTCTGCGTTCTCTTTCATTCCTCTGTCAGTGCGGGTGCAGTGACTGATGGTGTGATGTCCTAATTCACGCAAGGCCCCACGGGCTCCACTATACGTCACTGTGTGGGGTAATGCACACCAAGCATCCATGGTCTGCTCTGTAAGACCCGTGAGGTCATAATTCACGCAAGGCCCCACGGGCTCCACTACACGTCATGTGTGGAGTCATGCACACCAAGCATCCATGGTCTGCTCTGTAACGCACCGGAGGTCATAATGCGCAAGGCCCCTCAACCCCCCACCCCCCACATCACTTTGTGATGCATTTATTTATTTTATTTACTGCAGTTTTATATAGCGCCGAATTTACCCAAAGGTGTCAGAGCGCTTTACAATAGAGCCAAGTAAATTACATAAGGAGATTTACACACCAACAAGTTCCAAATACAATCAGAATAATAATCATGAAATTAAAAACATGTAATAATGCAAGCAAGGCCGGTTTGTGGCGGCTCCGCGTCACTGTGTGAGGTCATAATGTACAAGGCCCCTCTGCCCCGTATATCACTTTGTGCAGTCCTAATGCAAGCACAGCTTGTCGCTGCTGTACGTCACGTTTGATGTCATAATGCACAGGAATATCTACCGCCCCTCTACGGAGAGGGCGTTTCACGATGTGATGTAATAATTAGACAAGACTCCTGACTGTTGAAATAAGATTCGTTGTGTGACGTCATAATGCACACAAGTCTCCGCTGAAGACACAATGTGTCATTGTGTGATCTTGTCACTCACACAGGGTCGTCTCCCATGTGGAGAACATGTATTGCTGTGCAAAGTCACACGGCTCCTGTCCCTCACTCACCTACACGTGCTTCATTACGTGAGGTCACCAGTCACGCGGCTCTCCGTCTCCCCTGTTCAAATAAAGTCTTCTAGTGTGATGTCTAGGGTACTGTGGCTCCTCTGCCCCAAGTATGGTTGACGTGTACTGGTGTAGTGTCACAGCGCTCATGTAGCTCCTCTGTTTCTCCTCAAGCACGGATAGAAGGTGCGATGGACCCGTTACTTCGTTTACAGCACACGCTGCAACCTAGATCACATTGTGGTGCTTGAGAGAAGTAAAGTGTTCATTTTATATGTGAAAAGGTGTTGCATAGAAAGAACTTGGAGCGGTGTATCTTACTCAGGCCTGGGCGTAGTTCACAGAGTTTTGCTACGCAGAACTCCGCAAAGTTACAAAAATACTCTGCGGAGTTCCACAAGTGGCAAAGTGCAGTGCGATCTGCCGTTCTGCCGCTCAGTTAGAAATTATACCCGAGCGGAAGCTCGCGCTCGCTAACTTACCGTTCGCAATTGCGAGCAGGGAAAAAACTCAGTTGCACTACGCAAAGCAGAGATTTCTGCACTCCGCAAGCTCCGCGGAGCGCAGAAAGCTCCGCGAACGGAGCGGAGTTCACCGCCCAGGCCTAATCTTACTGCGAGTGCCTCCCTGCATGGCCTCCTCGCACTGTCCATCAGTGCCAGGTCTTTACACAGATCACTTGTGCCAGGACCTCAAAGTACCAGGCCCTCATACTTTCAAACTGTGCCAGCTTGTCACCCTACCAGCCCCTCCCACTGCCCACCACAGGTAGCTCCTCAAACTTCACAGCAGTGTCAGTTTGTCATACTCCTAGCGCCTTACTCCATGCACCAGTACTAGCTGGTCACACTCCGAGCGCCTCACAATTCCCACCAGTGCAAGCACCTGAAACATCCCAACAGTGCCAGCTTGTCACACTCCGAGTGCCTTACAATGCCCACCAGTGCCAGCTTGCCACAGTACTAGCCCCTCCACTGCCCACCACAGGCAGCTCCTCATACTTCACAGCAGTGTCAGTTTGTCATACTCCTAGCGCCTTACTCCATGCTCCAGTGCTAGCTTGTCACACTCCTAGCGCCTCACACTGCACACCAGTGCCAACACCTGAAACATCCCAACAGTGCCAGCTTGTCACACTCCGAGCGCCTTACAATGCCCACCAGTGCCAGCTTGTCACACTCCTAGGGCCTGATTCACAGAACTAACTTACGTCAAAAACGTAAACGTAAAGTTAGTACTTTTTAGGTATTCACAGAATGAACTTACTCATTTCGGTATTCACAGAAGTTAGTAGGCCTAACTTTAGGACTCCTAAATGCCTTCTGTGAATACCGAAGGTCTTAAAGTTAGGATTTTTCTCAGTTTAGGAGTAGTAAAGTACTACTCCTAAACTGAGAAAAATCCTAACTTTAAGACTTTCGGTATTCACAGAAGGCATTTAGGAGCCCTAAAGTTAGGACTACTAACTTCTGTGAATACCGAAATGAGTAAGTTCATTCTGTGAATACCAAAATGAGTAAGTGTATTCTGTGAATACCTAAAAAGTACTAACTTTACGTTTACGTTTTTGACGTAAGTTAGTTCTGTGAATCAGGCCCCTAGTGCCTCACACTGCCCAGTGCCAGCTCCTGAAACTTCCCAACAGTGCCAGCTTGTCACACTCCGAGCGCCTTACACTTTCCATCAGTGCCAGCTCCTGAAACTTCCCAACAGTGCCAGGTTGTCACACTTCTAGTGCCTCACACTGCCCACCAGTGCCAGCTCCTGAAACTTCCCAACAGTGCCAGCTTGTCACACTTCTAGTGCCTTACACTGCCCAGTGCCAGCTCCTGAAGCTTCCTAACAGTGCCAGCTTGTCACCCTACCAGCCCCTCCACACTGCCCACCACAGGCAGCTCCTCAAACTTCACAGCAGTGTTTGTTTGTCACACTCCTTGCGCCTTACTCCATGCACCAGTACTAGCTGGTCACACTACGAGTGCCTCACAATGCCCACCAGTGCCAGCTTGCCACAGTACTAGCCCCTCCACTGCCCACCAAAGGTAGCTCCTCATACTTCACAGCAGTGTCAGTTTGTTATACTCCTAGCGCCTTACTCCATGCTCCAGTAATAGCTTGTCACACTGCCCGCCAGCACCTGAAACATCCCAACAGTGCCAGCTTGTCACACTCCGAGCGCCTTACTCTAAGCACCAGCACTAGCTTGTCACACTCCTAGTGCCTCACACTGCCCACCAGTGCCAGCTCCTGAAGCTTCCTAACAGTGCCAGCTTGTCACACTTCTAGTGCCTTACACTGCCCAGTGCCAGCTCCTGAAGCTTCCCAACAGTGCCAGCTTGTCACACTTCTAGCGCCTCACACTGCCCACCAGAGCCTGCTGGCCGCACTGCCATACAGAGCACCTTGAACTACGCACGCCTGAAGGAGTCACTCAGTGTTAAAGAAGTCAAGTTCACTGCCCATCCCATCACGGGGCAAGAGGGCTGCCCACACCGGAGCAAGCCACGATGCCCCGATTCACACAGAGTGCAAAGGTCGTATGTCAGCTAGAGACCTCCAATAGGAGGGGTCCACCCGGGGCGTGGCTTGACCGCCGGTGAGGATGGTGGCGTCCGAGTAGAGCTCCGCGGGGAGACGCGGTAAATCTTGCGGCATTCCATACCTATCTTCGACCGAAGGACTTCTACCGGTAGCGGATGCTGCTCTGCCCTTAAGGACGTCTTTGGCGGGTTCCGCGGCGCCTTTGAAGGGCGGACCTCCCGCATACCGTTCTCTGCCTCGCGTCAGATGAAATGCGGCAGCCATTTCCCTTATATCGGCGTTCTGAGATAATAGATGAAGCTCAGAATATGCCTGCATATGCGCCTATAGACTTCCTTTTGTGACTTCCTCACTTCCTTTTTGGGCTTTGTACGATGTGGAGGCGCTTTTTATAGATTTTTATGATGTTCTTTATTTAAAAATTTTGATTGTTAAGCCTCTGGAAACTGCTGGCAGCCATTTTGTTCGTCCCTTCTTCAGCTAATATTCTGCTTTGCTGACAAAGATATAGGTTCCCCAGACCAAGTCGCCTCAACTATAATCTGTTGCTGGTGTGAATCCCTCCTCTCGTCTCATTATAACCATTTTTTGCACTCTTATTTCACCATCGCGATTGTGACCTGAAACACCTGCGCACACCTGTGTATACCCGATTGCCCTGACGCAATTTGTATCATTTTTTCTCTAATTTATATGGGAAGGTTACGGAGAGGCGGCTCCTCCTTAGCTCATCCCACACAAGTATTTATCAAGAACTCTACGCTATTTTCAAAATACTCTGCGATGGAGGATTCATTGGCATCTGTTTCAAAAGGCTCTTCTTCTTCGATACCCGCCCCTGTTGTTGCGGGGAAGGCTTCCACAAAACGTGTAAAAGAGGACCCACCTTCACAGCAGAAACCTTCCTCCCCGGTTTCTATGGACATGTTAATGGACGAAATCCGATCTCTGCGACCATTCATGGAAGACGCATATACCAAGTTGCAATTTCTCACTGAAAATTGGTCAGCAATGAATGAAAGACTTACTGTGGTAGAGCGCAATGTATCCTCGCTTGAAATCACTGAGAGTAAGGTTACTTCTCTGCAATCTCAAGTCAACTCACTCCAAAAACAGGTGGAGGACTTGGAAAACAGAAACTGGCGTAATAATTTACGTATTTACGGCCTGGCGGAAGGCACGGAGACCAACGATCCACTTACATTTTTTAAGTCCTTCCTTCCGAAGGTTTTAAATATGCCACCAGAAACCTCTCTCAATATCTAACGTGCTCATTGCCTTGGACGTCTGCCAGCTTCTTCCACCAAATCACAACGGCCTTGAGGTGTTATCCTATATTTTTTAGAATATACTGATCTACTCAAGGTCCTGGCAGCTGCTAGAGCACTCAAACGTGTTGTTTGGTCTGGTACTACACTCTACTTCTCTCAAGATTACGCCAAAAATACAGCTGACAGGCGCAAAGAATTTCTGAACTTGAGACCTGATCTCAAATCCCTTGGCGCTCGTTTTGGCCTATTCCACCCTTGTCTATTTAAGGTCACCTACAAGAATAGAACCACTACTTATGAGGATCCGATCAGACTGAAAAGTTTTATTAACTCTTGCAAGTTGGAAGCAATGGATCTCTCTGGACCCTCTTCCTCCTAAACTATATTAATTTTTGAAGTTCTTTAAAATTGTCTTGGTTTCTCTCTGGATTTCAACATGTATTTTGTTTCTCTACCCAGAGTAATGCTGGTTAATACGACGTTGTTCTATTAGATTTCATTGTTGCCTATAATATGGTTCTTCCTTTTGACTAACCATTTCTTTTCTCCTCACAGGTTCGTCCTTGTTATTCCTGTTTGTCCCAGTTTGTCCTTGATCGTCTTCTATGAGCCGTGGTTTTTCCTCGTCCTCCCCCTTGACCTGCTTGGATGCAACTCCTTCCCACGCGGTCTCTCCCCCCCATTCTCAATTGGATTCTTGGTATGTTATCATTCCTTTTTCCTTTTCCTCTGTTGCTCCCCTCCCATGTTCTTTTTCCCCTTTTGTCTTCTCACAGTTGGTGTTCAATTATACTATTTCGGTTTTATTATGTTTCTTGTCTATATTTTCATAATTATGTGCTACCATTTTTTTGTATTTTTCTCAACTTTTTATACAACTTGAATGTTGCTGTAGCTGTTCTTTGTTATTGGAGGGTTTATTTAAATTGCTTTCCTATTCTTTCATCCATTCTGGTACTTTCTCCTTTCTATTTTTATCTCCACCTCTTCCCTTCTCCATTTTTATTTTCCCTCCTTTATTCTCTTTCTCTCTTTCTTCTCCTCCTTTCAGTCACATGTACCATTTTTTCTGTTTTCTTGTATTTCAATCATCATGTCTTGTCTCTTCCTTATTCTCTTGCTCGCCTCTTTTTATTTTATTTATCTTGCTTATAGTTGGTTCAACTTCAAGTATCCTCTTTGTTGTTCGACACTATACATTATTCGTTCTCTTCTATCCTTTTTCTTACCTCTCCTATGTCCTTAAATTTCATTTCCTGGAAGGTCAAAGGTCTGCATTCACCTATTAAACGACAACGGGTGCTTACCCACTTAGCTAAATTGGGGGCTGATGTAGCATGTTTACAGGAATCTCACCTAACAGCAGAGGAATCCATTAAACTAACGAGAGCTTGGGTCGGGGAAGTATTCTATTCCCCAGGAGATGGTAAACGCAATGGGGTATTGACTCTTGTTCGGAAATCTCTTTCTGTTAAATTGATCTCACAGTGTGCGGATGATGTTGGCAGATGGCTATTTACTAAATGTTAATTGGTAATTCTCCGGTCTCTTTACTTAATCTATATGCCTCCACCATGGGAGATCCCTCCTTTTGGACTTCCCTAGCTCAACAACTTGCGTATTGCATTGATGAGAATTTTATTCTTGCAGGGGACTGCAACCAAGTTTTTGACCCTTTTTTAGATCGCCACTCCAAAGTCTCTTTTATCCCCCATAGATCCCATAAGCTTTTTGTTCAAACTATTAAACAATATAAACTTTTGGATGCCTGGCGGCTTTGTCATCCTACCACTAGGGAATATACTTTTTATTCTCCAGCCCATCAAACTCAATCACGCATTGATTATTTTTTTGTATCTCATAACATTTCCCAATCCCTAATAGCAGCAGATATTGGCTCCATTCTAATATCTGATCATGCTCCTCTCACCATTCGATTGGATGTTTTCCAGAAGCCCACCTCCTCTCGTACTTGGCGTTTTAATAACTCTCTCCTCTCCGATCCCGTATTCACTTCCTCCTTTACTTCTTTTTCCAATGAATACTTTCTGTTAAATCAGAATGACACTATGCCTGTTCCTGTGGTGTGGGATGCTTTTAAAGCCGTAGCCCGGGATTTCATTCTTGGCTATGTCTCCAAAGGATGTAAACAGTCAAGAGATCTTACCAAAATCCTCTTAGACAAGATAAAGAGACTGGAGCATTCTTTTTACTCCTCAAAATCTAAAGATTGTTTGGCGGAACTTATTAACGTTAAATTTCAGTTCAACAAACAGTCCACAAATGATGCATCTACATTTCTATTAAAATCCAGTGCAAAATTTTATGGGGGCCAGAACAAAGCTGGCAAGGTGTTAGCTAACTATTTGAAAGTTAAACATAACAAACTTAACATAGCCTCCATTATGGATGAACATCAAAACTTGAAATTCAAAGATGATGACATTTTAAACGAATTTCTCCATTTTTATCAAAAATTGTACACCTCAGAAATTCCCCCCACACCTAAACACATATCCCACTTTTTATCTAGTATCCAACGACCTTCCCACGCCCAACCAGACCTCATTCTCCTAGAAAATGACATATCACAAAAGGAACTTCTTACCGCCCTACAGACCCTTAAAAAAGAGAAGGCCCCGGGACCAGACGGATTTACTGTCGAGTTTTTTTGCACATTTTCAGTCTTTATTACTTCCCAAATTACATACTCTTCTGACTTATTTTTTACAAACTGGTGAATCCTCAGGCTCTTTTTCAGATGCCCTAATCTGTCTCATTCCTAAGGAAGGGAAAGACTTACAATATTGTAAAAATGATCGACCTATTTCTTTGGTTAATGTCGATTATAAAAATTCTCAAAGGCTTTAGCTCTGCGTTTGGATTCCCATTTGCCTGATCTCTTGGCATTGGAACAATCTGGTTTCGTTCATAATCGTTTTATCACTGATAACACTAGTTTATTCTTCGACATTCTATCCAAATCCCCCCACGTCCCCCACTCCGTGGCAGCCATCGCCTTAGACGCGGAAAAAGCCTTTGACCGAGTAGAGTGGCCGTACCTTTTCCAGATTCTCAAGTGGTTTGGATTTGGTCCCAAAATCATCTCCTTAATCTCAAATTTATACTCAAATCCGAGAGCTGCAGTGCGTGCAAACGGCAAAACATCCTCTTACTTTAATTTAGGCAGAGGGGTTCGTCAAGGCTGTCCTTTGTCCCCTTTTCTTTTTAACTTAGCCTTGGAGCCCTTCCTTTCCCGGATTCGTCAAAATGAGGATATCCATGGATTTCAATTCCAAAACACTCACATTAAACTAGCAGCATACGCTGATGATGTCCTCTTATTTCTGTCCCAACCTCAGTCTTCTCTCCCCGCATTTCTCCACGAAGTAGCTTCTTTCGCTGCTGTTTCTGGATATAAACTCAACACAGATAAATGTGAAATATTACCCCTAACAAAATATACTTTTAAAGAGGACTTTGCTATTTCTAACTTCACTTGGAGTTCCCAACATGTCAAATATCTAGGCCTTCATTTTACCCCCTCTGTTTCAGGCACAGTTTCAAGATGTATGGAAAATTGCATACAGAAAATCTCCTCCTTAACCACCAAATGGCATCCTTTGTACTCATCATGGTGGGGTCGTCTTGACACCATAAAAATGATGCTTTCCCCTATAGCTTTATTTACCATCTCCAACATCCCTGTATCAATCCCCCCCAAAAAATTTAAGAAAATTAATTCTTTATTGTCTTCTTTTCTGTGGAGAAACAAGAAATCCTGTATGTCTCTATCAAAATTAATACGCCCTAAATCAGAGGGTGGTGTTAATTTCCCTCACTTCCCTTCCTATCACAAATCCTTTTTGCTTCGTCAAGCTGCAAAGTAGCTCTCTATACCTTCCAAGGTTTCTCCTCTTAGGGCCCAACTCGAACTTTCTTATCTTTCTCCTTTCTCATTTAAAGAATATCTTTCTTTCTCCCGTAAACCGCAATTCCTTTCCACTCCCATCATTAAACACACAACTACGCTTTTGAAGTCCGCTTCACCAAACCCACCTCTGGGCTGGACTTCTTTTTCTGACTCTACAATCTGGCACAATACAATTTTAATACATGGCAAGTCCTTTTACTGGAAATCTTGGCGGCAGAGAGGTCTAATCTGGGTACATCAACTATACGCACAGGACGAGCTTATGTCATTTTCGCAAATTAGTGAACTTTTTGACCTTCCCCCAACATTTTGTTCCAAATACTCCCTGCTACAGCAAGCTATTCTAGCTGCTCGCACCCAATACCTACTTCCACGCCCTTTTAATGCCCACGCACCTCCCTCCGTTGACCATTTATACACCCTTTTACGTACAAATCCCAAAGCCTCTACTCTTTATACCCATTTGCAAGCCTCATGCATTCCCCGAGAAAAACTAAGGTGGAACTCGCCTGGGAAACTGACCTGGATGTTAACTGGTCTACACCTACACGGGCCAAGCTATGGACTAAAATTCGGAAATCTTCTAGATCAGCGAGTACTACGCAAACGTTATTTTTTGTTTACAATCGATTGTTACTGACCCCAGTTACTTTACACACACGCCATGCTAACCTTTCAGATGTTTGCTGGTCATGTTCCTCACCGCATGCAGATTTTCAGCACTTACTCTTCACCTGCCCCCTCGTTCACACATTTTGGGAAAAGGTATGGTCCCAAATTAACTTAATTTTTGGTTCCAGTCATCCTGTTTCTATTTCCGATATATTTTTAGGCAGCCTGTCTCCCGTACGGGCACAATGTACTTCTAACAAAGATAATTGATTTACTGTTAGCAGTTGCCTTTCAGCAAATTACCAAGAACTGGAAAGATTTTCGCAAATTATCTTATCAAGCTTGGCGGTATGCTGTGTGTTATAATCACAGATTAGACACAACTTTTGTGTATCCTGTCACTCACAGTGAAACGCTTGAACCTATGGTTACCCGTTACATTATTTCTCGATTCCAGTGCTCGATGCTCCCATGCTTTGCTCCCTGTGCAACAAGAAGTCTCCAAACCTCCTTGACATTCTTTTTGTTGTTCTTATCAATACATGCTCATTTTGCATTTTGTATCATGTATTATTTTTATACATAATGTGCCACCTTTCGTTCTTTTTTTATTTTTTTTATCACAATCAATTTGTATTTCCTTGCTTTTCCCCTCTTTTGTCTTGTTACACTGCTTTACACACCCAACTCTTATGTTTCCTTTTTGGTTTCTCATTGATTCATGTGACTATTTCTTGTTATATTGTATTTTGTACTGTGACTTATCTTTCCCTTAATAAACTCATTTTTTGAACTTAAAGGAGGGGTCCACCCTTTGTGATAAATCCAGCTCCTCGGAAACCACTGGTTTGAACTGGCGCCGTGCATTCTGGGACGTCGCGGGCTGGCGTGACGTTTTTCAATGCAGGATTTCAAAACCCGCTGACTGGCCTTCCGTTGGCGAGGATCACACTCACCCATGACTCTGAAAACCAGTGCTTTAAAAATGGGCCGGTACTGTCCGGTACGGAGTACCGGCACTTTTTTATTTTGAGAGGGAGAGTACCGGCACTTTTCAAGAGTGACGTAATATTTTTAATTGGAGAGTACCGGCACTTCTCAGAAACAAGCAGGTACTCTATTTTTCCATTTCAAGCACTACTGAAAACCCCCAGCCGGGCTCAGCACACCTCTTCTTCATTACGAGTCGGAATCCAGTGAGCCATTCATGCTCCGATGCACGGTGCCTAAAAGTCACAAGGGAGCACCACGAGGCGCTGACCAACAGCACGAGTAATGACGTCACTGCGCCCGTAGCATGTCACGCGAACCACCCAGGGCGATTTTCCTTTCATTAGAAATACCTTGCCACCCAAACTACGTCACGACTCCGCTTTGATTGGTCTGCGAGTGTTTAAAATGAGTTATATTTCTTCTCGAAAGAGGACGTTGGAATGAAACAGATTTTCCACGCTCAAGCTACCATTATCTGGTATCATGGTTCATGACCCCACACCAGCTGAGGTTTGTCCAGGTTGAGATGTTCGGCCCAAGCTTTCTCAATCTAGTGGTCGAGGCGTCTTCCGCGCACGCGCAGCTCTCTCGAACTCTCCCTGAAGTTGAATTAAAAGTCGTATCTACTTCTCGAGCCATCGATGACGAGCTTCTTGGAAGCGTCAGTTTATTCAAAGTTGTCGTTTTCTTGTCACCCATCCTACGAGCCTGCTGCCTAGCTCCCAAATTTACGCCACATATTCTAGGACTGTGATTTATAAAAGTCAAAAAGTTGAGGACACCAACGGGATCATTATTGGAATCCGGGACACCCCAATGGGTCATTATTGGAATCCGTGACCACCCCCTCCCCCCATGAGTCATTATTGGAATCAGTGGAATCCCACGGAGTCATTAAAGTAACTCAGGGGCCTCTTTCCATGATTTGAACTGCAAAACAATACACACAAAAAATACTGGTACAAGAATTCAGCAAACATACCCAATGATGTAATATTTTATTTCATCAAGCTAATATATATATAAAAAATAGTAATAGGAAGGTTGGGACGTTTCTAAATTTAATTGAGACGCTCATACTATATTATGTTTGACGCACTTGAACTGCTCCCGCGAATCAATCTGAAGACATTAATTTAGGGCCCGACTTTGAGGTATTTAAAGTTTGGCAAACATGACAGATATCCCGTGCACTGTATTTATTACAAGTGCATTATATCCAGTGACACTTGTAATATGGCGGACGGGATAGCGTCACATTTGTGATGAAGTAATCCGTCTGCCGAACTCCAAACTTGGACTCCAATTTCAAATTCATTCAGATTTACAGACCGTTTGTAAATTTTCAAGTGTATATTTTGGTCCTTCTACACTTTATGAATCTGTTATTACTTAATGTTCCAGCGGTCACAGATCTGACCTACCCTCACCACAAAGGGGGCTGCGTGGACCCCGAGAGGTCCCTCGACCCCAGGTTAAGAACCACGGTTCTAAGGTATGGCTGTAGTTTACGGACACAACTGGCTCTACTTGTAAAGAGTGTGTTCCAGCACTTCCTTTCCGAGCCAATGTCCACAACACCTACTACTTGCCGATGAGGTTCACAACATTCGTTGTATACCTGCGTTTCTGATATTCTCTACAGCTCAGCACTTCCAACTTAGAAATGCTAGGCCCAGCGAAAATTTGTTTACACCGGCATAAATTTGCATGCTTTCCTGCGTGACGCTTGCTAAATACCATGACTATGTCATAGTGGTGTAAGTAAGATATTGTTCAGGTAAAAATGCTATCGCAGGAACAAGGGAACATTACGATTAAACAGAGCGCGACCGCTGCTGTTCAGATCACATGTGATTTTACGCTGACAGGGGCCGCCCCGCAGAGGGCCAGGACTAGAGGACAAGGGCCGCCCCCCAGAGGGCCAACCCTAGAGGACAGGGGCCGCCCCACAGAGGGCCAGCACTAGACTAGAGGACAGGGGCCGCCCTGAGGGCCAGCACTAGACTAGAGGACAGGGGCCGCCCTGAGGGCCAGCACTAGACTAGAGGACAGGGGCCGCCCTGAGGGCCAGCACTAGACTAGAGGACAGGGGCCGCCCTGAGGGCCAGGACCAGAGGACGGGGGCCGCCCTGAGGGCCAGGACCAGAGGACGGGGGCCGCCCTGAGGGCCAGGACCAGAGGACGGGGGCCGCCCTGAGGGCCAGGACCAGAGGACGGGGGCCGCCTTGAGGGCCAGGACCAGAGGACGGGGGCCGCCCTGAGGGCCAGGACCAGAGGACGGGGGCCGCCCTGAGGGCCAGGACCAGAGGACGGGGGCCGCCCTGAGGGCCAGGACCAGAGGACGGGGGCCGCCCTGAGGGCCAGGACCAGAGGACAGGGGCCGCCCTGAGGGCCAGGACCAGAGGACAGGGGCCGCCCTGAGGGCCAGGTCTACTTTCTGCAAGAACTTCTATTTTTGCTGCAACTTCTCTCTATTCAATAAATGAGTATCTCAGTTACTTTTCATCTGCATTTCAAACAGCTTCATTTTTTTGCAGCTGCAAACTTAAGATTGTGAGTTTAAACACCAATATAATCCAAGTAGCAAGAAGTTCCCTCAAGCAGAGACCAAACATTTCCATCAACTGCTTCAGCTCATAAAGAACAGTTTTCTATGCATCTTTAATCGATATCGATCAGAGCGATAGGCCTATAGGATTTAGACGTAAGCCCTTATAAACTGACACAATAGCGCTGTTTTTCAATTATTTGGGTAAATTGTATAAATAATGAAAACTAAACATTTTTTAAAGTGGTGTCCACCAAGACTGTAAAATGAGGGGAAACTCGATAAAGATCAGGTTGGGTCCTCAGGCTTTCCAGGCGCAAGTTCCCATAGTGTCACATACACCATTATTTGATATTTCAGGTCTGGACCCAATTTAACCTTTACACAATTGGTATTTACTATTAGAACATGGTGTAGTCTAGTTGGACCAGTTATTATAAAAAAATAAATAAATAAATAAACACATGTGGCACCTGCTGGGACTTCCAGCACGGGTAAGTTAAGAATAAAATTGGTTTATAAACTGTAACTGGAGTGATGCAAAGAAACAGAGGGGCTGAGGGGGGAGTCAGTGGTGGAGAAGGCACAAGGGGTTGGGGGAAGCAATGGCAGATAGGCAGGGTAGTAACACAGAAGACCAAAGCTAGGGGACAGAAAGGAAATACTTAAAAAAATGTAAACGAAATAAACAGGTGGGGGTGAGGGGATGCAAGGAATGAAGCGGGTGCAACACACAACACACAGGGTGTACATGCATTTAAGGAGGACTGCAACATACAGCACACAGGGTGTACAGGCATTTAAGGAGGGCTGCAAGACCCAACAGACAGCAAGAAAAGGCTTGCATTCCCCTTTAGTGCGAATAAAAAGTAGCTCCCTGAATGTGAGCAGTGGAAGGATACAAGTCATCCAATCGAAAGGATGGTAAAGAGGGTCTGCTCCAGGGGAGGGACTAACATAAGAGAAAGGAAAGCTTCTGAATAAGAACAAGCAAATGAAAGTGACAAGAAAGCCACCCAATGGTAAGCAGTGGGCGGGCTCTAACCCCAATGTAAATTTTGAGTTTGGTTCACAAGAGATCTTTCACAAACAAAAGCGGTCTTTAGGCAAGGCCTACAAATGAGGAGGGCAACTCTATGAGGTGGTGTGAAGGAGGCCGGCCCCATTAATCTCATTGTAGCTCCTGAAAGCCCATCTTAAGGACAGACGTGTGCTGATCGGGAAAGTATCTGCACTGGTGTACGATGGGGTGTCAATGTGCCTAACTTCAGGAGGACAGAAGACGTTTGTGAAGTACTGCAGCATACCTCAGTGTAGGGTGTGAAGTACTGCAGCACACCGCAGTGTAGGGTGTGAAGTACTGCAGCACACCTCAGCGTAGGGTGTGAAGTACTGCAGCACACCGCAGTGTAGGGTGTGAAGTACTGAAGCACACCTCAGCATAGGGTGTGAAGTACTGCAGCACACCGCAGCATAGGGTGTGAAGTACTGCAGCACACCTCAGCGTAGGGTGTGAAGTACTGCAGCACACCTCAGCATAGGGTGTGAAGTACTGCAGCACACCGCAGCGTAGGGTGTGAAGTACTGCAGCACACCGCAGTGTAGGGTGTGAAGTACTGCAGCACACCTCAGCATAGGGTGTGAAGTACTGCAGCACACCGCAGTGTAGGGTGTGAAGTACTGCAGCACACCGCAGTGTAGGGTGTGAAGTACTGCAGCACACCGCAGTGTAGGGTGTGAAGTACTGCAGCACACCGCAGTGTAGGGTGTGAAGTACTGCAGCACACCGCAGTGTAGGGTGTGAAGTACTGCAGCACACCGCAGTGTAGGGTGTGAAGTACTGCAGCACACCGCAGTGTAGGGTGTGAAGTACTGCAGCACACCGCAGTGTAGGACAGAAGTGAAAAGAATGTTTTGTAAGGTAGGGTTTCCGTGACTCTCCAAGGTACCAAAATGGAACATCTGTAAGGCACTGTTGAGAGCCTCGCTGCGGGCAGAAGCGGACTGGTCTGTGAGAGCGAAGAGCGTGCCTCAGTGCTGGTCAGAAGACAACTGGTTCTAAGGCAGTGCCAGTACGTCTGTGTAGACGAGAGACAAGATGGTCTGTAAAGCAGTGCCAGTACGTCTCTGTGGGATGGTCTGTAAAGCAGTGCTGACATGCCCCTCTCATCATGACATGTCATGTATGCTCCTATCAGAGGAGACACATCTTCCTTCATACATCCAGCAGGACCAATGGGGGCAGCCGAGGACGAGAGAGCATTATGGAGAGCCCAATATTAAGGGAGGTACTGGGGGATGGTCAAAGGGGAAACTAACTGTGACATCCTTACACCCCGGCGACCTTGAGGGCACTTGCGGATTCCTACAAAGGCAATCCTTCCACCCAATTAACATAATCCCCCACATTGAGTTTCTCAGAGAAATTCCTCTCACTTCTTTACAGATGGACGTCTTGGATATTAAATAGTTTTGGATTCCAGTTTACAACGAGATGCTAGAACAGCGTTTCCTAAATTGCGGCGGTCGGAGTCGATTTTTGGTGGTCACAAAAGTCCAAGTAATATATCAAGAGGTCTTTAAATTATGTACTTATCTTGTCACAATAGCTGCCCTTCAGAGACAGAGGTCAAAGGTCATACTATGTCTTCTGACCACCGACTATAAACATTAGTCCCCATTTAAAATAAATAAGCAGGCTCCCCGCACTTTGCATTCAGAGAAAGAAAAGTAAAGGGAATTAATTTAGTGGCATTTGTGCTGGAGTCCAGGGAGTGTGAAAAGAAAGGCTTCAAGATGCAATGTTTGTAACACAACAGAAAGTAAATGACTATAAATGAACTGTACACATTCAGCAGTCGCACAAATGGAGCACTGTTTTGCAATTCTGAAGTGTGATGAAAAAGATTTTAATAGGATCCAAACAAATCAAGACACTTCACTTGGTGATGCGCAAACGATAAATATTCACTGAAACCCGATTTCCACTCATTATCTTGTATGCTGCATAGATGGACCAGTAAAACAGTAATGTCCAGACTTAGTGGCCATTTCAATGGAAAATGTGCCATCTGAGCACTACCCTCTTCAACTTATACATGTCCCCTTTGGCACCGCTGGCGGAGGCTTGTGGCGCAAAAATAATCTCCTACGCTGATGATACTCGGCTCCTTTTCACCTGTGACAAGGGAGCTGATTTTGAGGGCGAGCAGATCAGCACCTGCCTCTCGATGGGGTTTTCATGGCTTAGGAGGAACCAGCTTAAATGTAATCCAGAGAAATCCGAAGTCATCTTCTTTGGTTCCCCGCCCGTTGATGAGGGGAAATGCTGGTGGCCTGCGGATATGTCACCGGCTCTTACAGCGCAAAACCATGCTAAAAATCTGGGCGTCATGATTGATGGTACTCTCTCGATGAGATCTCGGGTCCAGTCGGTGGCGGGCACTTGCTTTGGGCTGCTGCGGATGCTCAGGAAGTTTCTTCCCCTTCTGCCATTTGAGCACAGGAAGACTGTAGTCCAGGCACTGGTTACCTCCAGACTGGACTATGTCAATGTCCTATACCTGGGCCTCCCGGAGTATCTGCTAAACCGTTTGCAGGTAGTCCAGAATGCAGCAGCCAGAGCGGTTCTCCTGCTTAAGCCCAGGACTCCTATTACCCCGCACCTCAAGGCATTGCACTGGCTCCCAGTAAAAAAAAGAGGATCAGTTTTAAAACTCTGGGGCTATTTTTGAAGGCCCTTCACGGACGTGGTGCGGAGTACCTCAGAAGAAGAGTCTCGCATTATGCGCCGCCTAGAATTTTGAGGTCCTCCATTTTAAGCCTGGTATCTGTCCCAAGGATTCGCCGCGCCCCAGCAGGCGGTCGTTCTCTTGGGTTTCAGGGAGCCCAAGCCTGGAACCTTCTTCCCCTGCCTCTCAGATCTGAGACCGACTTAGCCGTTTTTAGGAAAATGCTTAAGACCTGGCTATTTCGCAACTAATTGAACTCTCCTTTTTTCTAGCTGCAATTTAATACTGAACAGGGTCATTTTAGCACCGGTACACTCTTCCTAAGTAGCTGTGCGCTCTACAGTCATTCATTCATTCATTCATCCATTCATCTGTAAATGGCAATGCCTAGTCACATTTAGAAAGTCGCACAGCTCATGCCCAATGAAGATAGGTGGTTCACGAAAGTTTTAAGCGCTAAAAATTGGGTCATGGTTCTAAAACGTTTGGAGAGCGCTGTGCTAGAAGGCAGCCCCAGAGTTACAACCTTACAATATGTGAGCACAGAAATGATACATGTATGTAGAGCGCCGGCTCCATTAGACACACTCTAGGGGGAGGAGATACATTTTGTGGCAGGAGCCATCAGAGTTAAAAGGAAACTGTTGCAATGAACGAGATATATATAAAAAATGTATTTAAAAAACAGACAATACTGTTTCCAGTGTCTGCCTTACTTGACTGGTTTCTAGGACGGTTAGGAAAGGAGAAACTTTTCCGGCTGGGACATTCTTAGAGTCACGAGGGATTCAGACACGTGCGTGCGATGCTTGGCACACACCCTGGTGGGTGACAGCCGGGTGGATGACGTGAACCTGAGCCTGCTGTCTGCATGTCTGTCCAGGCCACGTCTAGAAATGTAAAGACAGCCTTCGAAAGCAAGGTGTGTGCCTGCATAAATAAAATGCACCATGGACCCAGACAAGAACACTTGTAAACGGGCGCCGCACTTCGTGGGGAGGAGGGGTGGAAAGGGGTTCAAACAGGGACTAGCTGCCCCCCTGGGGAAGGCGCCAGGATGCTCTACGCGCACGTGCCACAAGAGGCGCCAGGACCGCAGAGATCACGATGCTTTTCTCTTCTCTGTGTATCACACTTACAATGGGAGAAGCTTTGATGGTGAAAATGCATATACTGAAATATAAAACTGAAATACCGTAACTGGGTTAGTCTCCACCCCCCAGTGAGTGCTTGGAGGCGGCACCTCTGGACAGGTCATTCTCACCGCTGTCCTCTTAGGACTTTCAACTAATTCTCTAGAAACTGGTCACTCTCTGCCAGTTAGTCAGCATTGACGGACAGCTGCCTTCTCCCCATGCCACCAATGTCCGATAGCAGTAAGCCCAGGTGTGCCAGGCCCCTGAAGGGCGGGCATCCTCACCGCTCCAGGGCAGCTCTGTCTGGGTGCTGAAAGATGGACCTCTGACCTCCTAGTCAGGAAACTGCTCTCCCCTCGCGCAGCTCAGTCCTAGAGTGTCTGCCCCCATCGCTGCCGAGTCTTGCGGTAGGTGTTCGAGGCCCTCCTCCACCCGCAGGCTCCTACCTGCGCCTCATCCCTAGCGGTCCAGTGGAAGAACCTGCTCGTCTGCTGGGCCACTCTGCCAGCCATTTTCTGTCTTTTTCTGTGCTGTTCTTTTTTCTGTACTGTTCTTTTGTGGTTTCGTTTTTCTGGCTCTGCCTTTTTCACCTTTGCCTTCTTCACTTTTCCCCCCCCCCTTTCTGAAGTTTTTCCTTTCCCTCCTTCCCGCCGCTGCTGGCCCCGCGGCTCCTCCCCCGCGTGTTCCTGCTCCCGCCTCCCAGCTGCTCTCCCCCCCCCCCCCAACTCCTTATCAACGGCAGCCGCTGTGCAACCGCGCAGTGGATGCGCCGCTGGCGTGCCAAAGGCAAGCCAGTATGTGCCAGTCTGCGACCAGACTGTGACCAGCACCAGGAACCCTGGACCTCCAACCAGACAGCGCTACAGCTCCTCGGTCCTCCACGCACTCAACACAGGCTAGAACAACAACTGCTAGAGTTCTTCACCAATCGACACCCACAGACCCTCCACCTGTCGCCAATGCTGCCACTCCTTCCCCATTGCCAAGGTCCAGGACCCAACACAACCCTCCCGTCACAACACCACTGCACCCAAAACCCTGCAATCCATCCTCCTCAAAGTCCGCTCCCTCCACAGACATGCCACAGAAATCTGGGACCTCCTCAACAGCACCACTCCAGACGTCGCCTTCCTCACAGAAACCTGGAGAAACGCCACCTCGGGAACAAACGCCGCGATCGCCATCCCTGAAGGATATAAGATCACCCGGAAGGACCGCCCCGGAGGAGGAATAGTCATCGTTCACAAATCCAACCTCCGACTGAACACCCACACCGACTAGCCCACAAACCTGATGGAACACCTACATTTCAAGATACAGACCAACCCGACCACCACCCTCCGGGGCACCATCATCTACATACCCCCTGGCTCCGTGCACTTTTCACCAACTCCATCACCGACATCATCACCCCGCACCCCATTACCTCCACCTTGCTGGGAGACCTCAACTTATACCTCGACAAACTCCAGGACCCCAACTCCACCTCCACCTCCCTCCTGTACAACCTCCTCAACATCGGACTCAAACAGGTCGTACCAGAACCCACGCACTCGGCAGGACACATCCTCGACCCCATCTTCACAGCGGGAAAATCCTTCAGCCACACCTCCGAACTCCCATGGACAGACCATCGTTGCATCCACTTCACCTTCCAAACTACCATCACCCGCAAACCTCCACACCAGCTCCTGTGCAGAAACTGGAACAAAATCTCCCCAACGACCAGCTCACCAGTGCCCTCAGCAGCTCCACTCCAACCACCACAGACGACGACCCAAACACTGCAGCCCAAACCCTGCACAAATGGATCACTGACTGCGCCAACACCATCGCCCCTCTCAAGAAAACCACCAACACAAATGCCAAGAGAGCTAGCTGGTTCTCCACCGAACTCGGAGAATCCAGAAGAACCTGCAGACGCCTCGAAAATATCTGGAGAAACTCCAAAACTACAGTAGCCCATGACAACTTCAAAGCAGCCACCACCAGCTCATCGGAACCACAAGGAAGAAAGCCCTCCAGGACAGAATCTCCACCCACGCACACAACAGCAAGGAACTTTTTAGCATCATCAAAGAGTTCGCCCAACCCAACAGTGAAACTACAGACATCCCCCCCCCTCCCAGGACCTCTGCAACAAACTCAGCCCACCACAAAATCAAGACCATCTACGACTACTTTGATGACGAAATCCAACATGCGGAACCTACACCTCCCACTCCAGACACCACGCATCCAACTCTTGACAAGTGGACCACCCTCAGCACCGAAGACACCCTGAAGACAATGAAGTCAATCCACTCTGGAACCCCCACCAACCCCTGCCCCCATCACATTTACCGCCGCCGACACCATCGCCCCAGAGCTTGGCCATCAACCGCTCCCTCTAGACCACCTCCTTCCCCGACGACTGGAAACACGCCAAGATCAACCCTCTCCTGAAGAAACACTCGGTGGACCCCACCGACCTCAAAAACTTCAGACCGATCTCTTTACTCCCATTTCCAGCAGCCCTCGTCCTCCTGGACCTCTCTGCAGCCTTCGACACAGTCTCTCACCGCACCCTAGACCACAGACTCCACGACGCAGGGATCCGGGACAAGCCCCTCGACTGATTACGCTCATTCCTCTCCGGTAGAACGTAGCGGGTCAGACTCCCACCCTTCCTCTCGGATCCCACACCGATCACCTGCGGAGTTCTCCAAGGATCCTCAATCAGCCCCACCCTGTTCAACATCTACATGGCCCCGCTTGCCCCCATCGTCAGATCCCACGGACTCAACATTGTATCCTACGCAGACGACACCCATCTCATCCTCTCCCTTTCCACCGAACCCAACGTATCCAAACATAACTTTCAGGAAGGAATGGAAGTAGTCGCCAAGTGGATGAAGAGCAGCTGCCTACAACTCAACACGGACAAAACCGTAGTACTCATCATGGGCCCACACCCCCGACTCCTGGAACACCACCTTGTCCCCCCCTGCCCTCAGGAACCCACCCACCCCCACGGACCATGCACGCAACCTCAGAATCATCCTGGACTCCAAACTCAAAATGGACCACCAAATCAACGCTGTCTCATCCTCCTGTTTCCACACCCTCTGACTCCTACGAAAGACCTTCAAATGGATCCACCTCGAACACAGAAAGACCGTCACCCACGCCCTCATCAGCAGCAGACTCGACTATGGCAACTCTCTCTAGGCTGGAATCAACAAGAGCCTCACCCATGAACTCCAGAACATCCAAAACGCCTCCGCCAGACTAGTCCTCAACCTACCACATCACCCAACACCTGTGTACACTACATTGGCTCCCCATCAAGAAGAGAATCACCATCAAGCTTCTCACCCACGCCCACAAAGCCCTCCACAACACCGGACCTGCATATTTGAATCACCGCCTCTCGTTCCACGCACCCCAAAGATCCCTCCGCTCAGCCCAGCTCTCCCTTGCGACAGTGCTGCGCATCAAGACGACCAGAACAGGAGGTGGTTCCTTCTCCTTCCTCATGGCCAAGGCATGGAACACTCTACCGCTCCACCTTAGACAAACGCCAACACTCTCCCAGTTCATGAAGGACCTCAAGACCTGGCTCTTCGACGGATCTCCTTGAACATCCTGAACCTGCACTCCCCCCATACACCCCCACTGCCTTGAGACCCTCTTGGGCGTGTAGCCGCGCTTAAACCCATGATTGATTGACCTCTGCTCTGCTGCAGAGGGAGTGGGGTTCTTCAAGGCGCTTTCTGTCTCTGCTCTATCCATGTTCCTATCTGTCCTGCCCCAGTCACTGGAGAGAGAAACCTCTCCACAACATGATGCTGCCATGAGCGGGCTTCACGGCGGTAACAGTGTTCTTTCCGAGACAAGCGGGGTTTGCGCAAAAAAGAAAAATCCCTTTTTCAATCTTTTTCAGCATCTGCAAAATGCCAATCAATGGGCGTAGTTGTATTGATGATGCTAAACAGCAGCAATACGTTAAAAAAACGCAATGAAGCATAATCTTGCAGGTGGTCCAGCGGCTATGCAGCGCTTTCTTGAATAAATATACATTTTTTAAATGTACGCTTGTAGGTAAGTATTATGAGTGAAGGGAAAAGGTAAAGGTTCCGATTAGGGAAATGGTGGTTACATTGGGAGAGGAGAGGGGGAAGGGGTGCTTAGCCTCTAAAAAATATACATTTTTAAAAGAAAGAAAAAAGAAAAGAGCCCTGAAACTCATCTAGGCATTACCCAAAATCCAAATGAAAAAAAAAAAGCTTTAAAAGCATGAGTCTGAGATTAATAACCCCTGAAAAATCTAAACATTATGAACCAACATCTTCAAACATGTCACTCAGGCACCTGTTTCAACCAAATACTTAACAGGATGGTACATGCCCCAAATCTTCACTAACAAACCTAAAAGAACCAGCTACCCCGACATACTACGTAACACAGCGCATCGCATTAGAAGGAGCCAAGTATGAGGTCGAAAAGAATGGAAATAATCTTCTGTTGATGTAGCCCCTCAAACGATAAACTGTTCAACACCAGCGAAACTGAACACCCAAAGATTCAACAACAAACAGCAGCTGCCCACAGGCGAACCCAATCATCCCTTCTTCCACATCCTCAGACTGCAACAACACACAGCACCTGCCCACAGGCGACAATCATCATCCCTTCTTCCACATCCTCAGACTGCAACAACACACAGCACCTGCCCACAGTAGACAACTATCATCCCTCCTCCCGCATCCTCAGACTGTACTACCACAAGCACCAGCCCACAGGCGACAATCATCATCCCTTCTTCCACATCCTCAGGCTACAACACACAGCACCTGTCCACAGGCGACCACCATCATCCCTTCTTCCACATCCTCAGGCTGCAACAGCACACAGCACCTGCCCACAGGAGACAACTATCATCTCTCCTTCCGCATCCTCAGACTGTACCACCATAAGCACCAGCCCACAGGCGACAATCATCATCCCTTCTTCCACATCCTCAGGCTACAACACACAGCACCTGTCCACAGGCGACCACCATCATCCCTTCTTCCACATCCTCAGACTGCAACAGCACACAGCACCTGTCCACAGGCGACCACCATCATCCCTTCTTCCACATCCTCAGACTGTAACACCACACAGCACCTGCCCACAGGAGACAACTATCATCCCTTCTCCCTCAGGCTGTAACAGCACACAGCACCTGCCCGCAGGCGACGACCATCATCCCTTCTTCCATATCCTCAGACTGCACCACCACAAGGACCAGCCCACAGGCGACCACCATCATCCCTTCTTCAGCATCCTCAGATTGCAACAACACACACCACCTGCCCGCAGGCGACCACCACCATCCCTTCTTCCACATCCTCAGGCTACAACACACAGCACCTGCCTAGAGTCGACAGCCATCATCCCTTCTTCCACATCCTCAGACTGCAACAACAACACAGCATCTGCTGCAGGCGACAACCATGATCCCTTCTTCCACATCCTCAGACTGCAACAACAACACAGCATCTGCTGCAGGCGACAACCATGATCCCTTCTTCCACATCCTCAGATTGCAACAACACACAAAACCTGCCCGAGGCAAAAATCCTCATCCCTTCTTCCACATCCTCAGGCTACAACACACAGCACCTGCCCACAGGCGACAACCATCATCCCTTCTTCCACAACACACTGGACCTCCCCACAAGCGACAACCATCATCCCTTCTTCCAGATCCTCCAATTGCAACAGCACCCAGCACCTGCCCACAGACAACCACCATGCCTTCATCTGCATCCTCAGGCTAAAAACACATAGTAACACAATGAACACTAAAAGGAAGAGGATATCGGCACCCTGGTTTAACGACTTCTTAATTATGGCGGAAAAAAAAATGCAAACAAATAGAGTGTAGATGGAGGAAGGACTACTGTTCTATGAGCAGGGACAACTATAGAAACGAGCTCAAACAATACCAGACGCTAATCAGGAGAACACGCTGTGATTATTACGCTGATAAAATTGAAAGGGCGAACAATTACTCGAAAGAATTGTTCTCAATTTTTAAAACTCATCCCTTCTTCCACATCCTCAGATTGCAACACACATCACTTACGGCCCTGTTATCTACCTCGCTAGAGAACTGTAATAAAATTGCTGACTATTTTGCAGCCAAAGTGGCAAAAACGTATGACTCCTTTCCAGCTGAAGCACATAGTGGCATTAATCAGGATACCTTTTCTGAAACAACTTTTGAGGGGGGAACCCTTGATGAATTTAGGGTGGATCTGAAGAGTATAGCTGCGGCTATCAAATCCGGATCGCCTCTGGTCCCAGCCCCACCCAAGGTGATCACACTGGATCTCAGCGCGGCATAATACACTGTATCTCAATCTACTCCCCAAAAGATTATGCAACTGTGAGGTCAGGGGCTCAGCTTTAGGCTGGTTAACCTCTTTCCTCTCATCACGGAGCTTGCAAGTTGCTCAGCACCCACACATGTCTAAGAGCATCGCTCTGTTGCAGGGAGTCCCACAGGGCTGGATTCTACTCTGTTTGATCTCTACAGCAGAAGAAGTGGGAAAACACAATGTGACTATTGTTTCATATGCCGATGATACGCAACTTATTGTCACCTTGTCACAGGACCCGGCGCGAACAGCGAATCAGTTTTCTCTATGCTGAGAGGAACTAGCCTTATGGATGTCCACCCATTGCCTTAGAGTGGACTTAATGGCAACAAAACTGAGGTTTTGATAGTTGGTAAGGCCCCCTCGATATGGACATCTGCATGGTGGCCTGAGGCATTAGGGCAAATTTCTGCCCCGTAATCAGAAGTAAATAATCTAGGGGTCTGGATAGATTCCAAACTTACGTCTGAAAGCCAAATCCGGAGGGTGGAGGGAAATGTTTCAGGACTCTCAAAGTCCTAAGGAAACTCTGATCTTTTACCGATGACTGCCAGGAAAACGATAGTACATGCCTTGGTCACCTCTCAGATGGACTATGGTAACATCCTATGTCTGGGAGCATCAAGAAAACGACTAACCAAGCTTCAATCTATTCAAAATGCGGCCGCTCGCTTGAACCTGCCTAAAAGAGCAGCAGCCGCGAGGGCCCTAGCTACCCTCCACTGGCTGCCCATGGAGAAAAGTATTACGTTTGAGGCCATGTGCTACTGTCACAGAATTCTGTGGAAAAAAGGGCCGCAGTATCTCCGCTCTATGATACCTACCTATATACCAGCACGGAATTTAAGATCTAAAGGCACTTCCCAGGTCAAGGTGCCAAGAATACAGAAAGCTAGTTTGGGAGCGCGATCCTTTCGTTACTTCGCAGCCAAGAGCTGGAATACTCTGCCAGAGGTGCTGAGATCCGAACCTTGAGAAAGCACTTTCCGCAAGGGATTAAAGACCTGGCTGTTTCCGTCCTTCAACTAACTTTTAGATAATTGAGTACCGCCATTGGGTCGGAGCACACACAGCTGGTAGATTCTTGCTGGCTCCACTGTGTGGTCTGCTATAGCGCGGGGACACACCGGCGGTGTAACCATGCGCTTTATAAATTGATAAATAAAATAAATATTCGACATCCTCAGATTGCACACTAGCTCAAAAACCTCCTCCCATTATATTCCTAAAACCCTGCATGAAAAGTGGCCTTAAATTAAATCTGTTGATTGTGCCTTCTGCGTGCCTTACTGTTTGAGTGTCGCCTACTGTACGTTGCACACCTGTCTGTCAAGTCTCTATTATGTTTCAGCCAACTGTCCACCCCACTCCACAAACACAAATTCTCCTTCTTTGTAACCATTCCGGGCAACCTATCAATATCCAACCATCCCCAGCCGCTCTACTCACCCTACCTGCCCTCTGCACGAACTCATACGAATGATCACACTAAACTCCTATTAACTTAATGCACTACAAACAAACAGGACGCACGCAGGCAAAAGCTTCCCGAGAGCACATGACTAATGCCAATATCCAACACGAATGAATAATCGATGCATTAACAACTAACCTTAGATTCTGGTGCAGCATGCTACCCACCGAAAAGTGCTTCAATGCCCAGTCAGAAGTAGTAGGCACTGTATGAATGCAATTACAATACAATAAAATAAGAAAGACACAATGCATCGTAATCTGGAATCCATCTCCTGCTCGCGCATCATCCAGTGTGAGAGATTCCTGATCAAGGCTAGGCCTGGGCAGATTTCGCGTAGTGACCAAAAAACTCTGCTGCGCTACTTGGATTTCCGCAAGCGGATGAGTACATTTGGTTGCACCGTTCACGCTGATTTTTAGCACCTGGTGTTTGTCCCACACTGGTAAAATCAGTGCGAACAGCACCATGCACAGCACAAGAGGGGACCGCTTCTTTCTGCCGCTTGAGTAGATGTTCTTCAAGCGGCAGCTTCCTCATCGCGAACAATAGCGCCCATCCGCGACCACCCGTGTTGAGAAATCTCGCTTGGAGATGTGGTCTGGAGTAAGATTTTTCTCGCGAGCGAGGAAAAAACTCAACTCCACGTAAACTCTGCAAGCTCTGCGAGTGGAGCGGAATTTCACACCCAGGTCTAATCAAGGCAAGGTCTGACTGGTGCAGAACGGCAAAGAATGATGGTCCCATTTGAGGGTACCTCATCGAGCCTTTTCTTTTAGCATTCTGGGATTTGTAGTCCTGTTTTTTACACTGTAAAATCGAGACTGCAAGTTCCAAGAGGCAAAGAAAAAAAACCTAGATTGTACAAGCTACTCTGGCATGATCTTGGGACAGACGAGAACTTTGTTGGGGTCATGCATGTCACTTGTTGAGTACTGTGTGCTCAGAGGGAGATTCAAGCCCCCACGGATGGTGCACACACACCCCCCTCATCAGTGCAACCGTCAGGCCCTCCACTGGAGACCAGCTCTGGAGCCTGTGTGAATATTTGCTATGAAATGCCCCGCTCAGCAGAGGGAACCTGCAGAACAGCTGACTATATATATCCTGGACTCTGAATCACCACAATTAACGCAGGTGGAGGTGGTATGAGATTTTTAGGGCGGATGGTTACACCTGAGCTAATTAATGACATTAACAGACTGGTGGACAGGTGTAGGTGTAATTAAATATATATAACTTTATTGGATTTTTCCATTTGGAAGTGGTGGCTAGTACATGTGAATAAAGGAAAACAACAATTTAATGCATTTTAATGCAGGTCACAGCTAAGGCAGCAAAAGTGTTAGAAGGGGTGATGACGTACTAACAGCAGAAAATCCAGAGTGTAGTTCCAAACATTTATGCACGCTTAGGAGTGCACTGGTGCTTTCCTACAGCACTGGGCCATGCATCAAAATACTTTAACACACAGGCTGGAGTGACTGAAAGGGCTGCAGAGCCAGTGGTCGAAGTGGGCGGGATCGGAAGTGCCCCTACTTTTGAGATTTAAGGAAAACAGTTCCCCTACTTGTGAAAAGAGAACAGTCCTGGGATGGTTAATTCCAAGAGTTGAAATGCTTCCGCTGCAGTGTAAGGCAGGGGGACTCCTGTGCTGTGAAATCGAAGGGGGAAGAAAGCTAAACAAGCCTTCCTGTCAGGGTGCCTGCTTGCCTGAAAGAAATGTAAATGTGCTCAATTTGTCAATCTGCAAATATAAAGGCTGCTCAGAAGCCCGTATTGGCTTTAACTGATGGAATGACTTGAAGCTGCCTGATAACACAAATCTATTCTTGTTGAGGGGTATTGCAAGGGAGCTTCCAGCTGGAGTGTGTACTTTTTACGGACAGTTATAAAAACAATGCCCTATGTACAATCTGGGTATGACTAAAATCTATATTTTGGAAGCACTTTTTTTTTAATCAAACCTTTCAACTCTTTTTGTAGCAGTCTATTTTATACTGCGTGAAATGCAAGCTTAAAATGATGAGGTGAACAGTCTTAGTGCTCTCCGTTACAGAATGGGACCTCTTAGCACTATACATAACACAAACTCCACCAACCAGTATTGAATTCTGTGGTTCTCTAGTTACACACACACACACACACACACACACACACCACTTCAGTGCATTAACTCATAGAGGTTTCATGATGTACAATAGCGCATTTCCCACTGATTGAGTTAAGTTGCTTTTATTTTTTATTTCAGCAGTCTTAGTTTATATGTAGTTACTTGAAGGTGGAAGATCGAAAAAAGTTACAGAATATTTGTTTTTTTTTAGCCACGCCTTTGACCCTGCCCCCAAGCTCGTTCATCCCATCCCCATTGCCCACAACATTACAGTTGCCATACTTGTTTAATAAACTTCGACCCCTGCATAGAGCACACGTGTGATCAATTTCCTGCAATACGCGCCTTGAAGTGGGTTAATGTTCATGTTAAAAACAGGAGGCACGCGCTGAAAGCTTTGGCAGCACACGCCTGTAACACTACATACACAGCCGCTGTATGTTTGTGCGTGGAAACTCCTGAGTAAGCACGTCGTGGAGTGTGCGACGTCTTACATAAGGCACACGTCACAGCAGGGGTGGTACATGGAGGCCTCCTTTACGCAATAAAACACAGCCAGTAAACACCCTGGCGCTCAGAGGCAGGCCTCACAGAGCTCAAAGAGACCCGGAGGTAAGTGCACACACCGTGTGTGCCGCACTGTTCAGAGTTCAGTCCTGGGACACGGCCACTCCCTGAGCGGGCCCAGCAAGTGGCGGCCTGTGGAGCACCCCGGGGACGCTCATTAGCATGTGCAAACATCCAGAGCTCACACAGGCAGCGCACAGAGAGGACAGAGACACACACATACCGAGACTCAAGACCTGGCGCTTCACTAAACCCAGCGCCGGGATACCCTCGTGGGTTATATCAGCGCTTTACAAGTACTGATTGATTGAAACAGGAAAAAACAGACCTACACACAGGCCGCCAGAAACCGACACAGTCAGAACGACAGAGAAGCACACCTACAGAAACAGGCGCACATGCTGACAAGCATGCATGCAAAAAACACACTTTAGGTATAGCTACATATAGAGAGACACACAGGCCGACAGATACTGCCACAACAAAGACGAACAACATACAGACACAGGCAAACATGCAAAAGACACCTAACAAACAGGCCTACACACTTACACATAGGCCTACATATAGAGAGACACACAGGCCGACAGAAACAGATACTACCACAAAACAAAGACGAACAACATACAGACACAGGCAAACATGCAAGACACCTAACAAACAGAAAAAAAAAATGAATGTGTCCTCATGCAACTGGTGCTATGTAAAGCGCTCTGATACCCGATACCTTCGGTTCAAGTTCGCGCTATATAAAAAACTGTAAAAAAAAAAAAAACAGGCCTACACACAGAGACCTGTAGAGAGAGACACAGGCCGACAGAAACAGGCAGATCCAGGCACATCTGTAAAAAACACACGTGAACAGACACAGACCCATGCCAAGAATCACGCACAGAAACACGCCCACAATTCCACGCAGAGGGAACCAGAACCAAACTTACCAAGGCACAAAGCCACATGCAGAAACACACAGACAGGCCTAATGGCTACAAACACAGGAATCCAGGTAAACACAGTCACATGCGAACAGATGGCCAAGTATACACACACACAGGCGAACAGATAAAGACAGACAAGCTAACACAAACAGACATCCAGGTGAACCGAACAGATAGACAAACAAGCACACAGATGCATTGAAATACACATTAACACAGGCCTACATACATCCAGGTAAACACGCACACAGGCACATGCGAACAGATAGAACAGCATGCAGGTGCATAAAAAGGCACACAGGCATCCAGGTAAAAACACAGACATGCGAACAGAAAAGCATGCAGCTGTACAAAAAGACAAACAAACGTTCTATCCAGCGACAAACAAATGCAGCCAGGCGCGCACTAACTTCCATCAGAACAAGCCTTTTCCTTCGCCCCCCCAATAGTGAAGATAATCGTGAGACGAAGGTCATTTCCAATTTAACGTGACTGCGATTGCGATGTGGTGCTCCGTATTGTCAATTGTACCTTATACACTTTTATCATACTTGTAACTGTAAAGCGCCCTGACGTCGAGAACGGCGCGGTAGGCGCGTCACAAAACTCAAAATTAATAAAATAAGCATTCAGCCAGGACTGCAGTAGTGTCTCCTCGTGAGCTGCGGTGCTTCCCCTCGACTCTTCCGGCCTGGGGGCGGAGCTATCACTGAGGTAGCGTTCTATGCACCTTCCTTCCCTCGAGGCGCAGAAGTGACGGCGCAGGCAGCACTAGCACCCACTGTTCTCACACCAAGTCTTTATTTATAGTCCAGTAGCTCGATCATAGGGAGGGGGTCGGATCGAGGTATCACCACGCCCCTGCAGGAGTCACCTAGCTGGGCCCTAAATAGCCGGGCAAGGGCCCTGATTGAGTCTATTTCGGATAACCCAGGGCGCAGTGCTCTGTAATTAACACACACTCATCCTCCCGCCCACGCCCTGTGTGACCCTGGGAATCCAGCAAGGGTCCCATATGAATATGGACTCATCGCTGCTCTGGCACTTACTCGCCACACCCACAACCACTCCAGACACAGAAAGAGAATGATGGGTGCGAGGCAGGCCTGTTGGCGTCACGTGCCTTGTGTCAGCCACCAGGCCTGTCTATGTATTGAGGGTCGCATGGGTATCACGCTGTAACCCCCAGGACCTTCCCCGGCACGCCTCAGCCCCCCCCCCCCAGTATGCTTGTGAACCACCCTCTTCCCTGGGTCAACCTGTGCACCGAGCAGTGTTGAAATGGGAGAAAATTTATTCTGGGACCCTGTAAATTGGAAGCTCAATGTGTGGCTAGGAAAAGGGGGTGGGGTAACGAGGGGGCGGAGTCATGAAAAGCAGTATGACAGCCAAGTTATGCATTTAGTTAAAAAAAAAAAACTCTGCCACAAAGAAATTGGCAACAAGGAGAAAGGTGACAGTAAATTTGTTCTGCCTTAATTGGCTGCAAAGGCTGCATTTTAAAACATCTTATGGGGTTAAGGAAACTGCTGCAGAGAGCTCTGTGTGCCCAATATATTTTAAGAAATAATATTGATAAGATAACTCTTGTGGTTAACGCCAGGGCTTTAAGTGGGATGAAAAAACTGGGGGTTCTCATAAAGGGGCGTGGCCAATGTAATTAGGGGCGTAGCTTATAACATGCAAGCCAAAAATCTATGCTTAGCATAGTGTGCCACCCGACTTATTTTGCTGTTTCTGTTATTGCATCCAGATATAGGATACAAGTAACATCATACCTACAACAAGCCAGGACTATTGGTTTTGCCAATGGTCGTTAGTAGCATAAGATAAATAAGCAGCAACTATGGCTTGTATATAATATTGAAAAAGCTTCTACTTACAGCCCTGGTGACACCACGACAATGTTGCTGCTCCTGAGTTTCAAAAAGAGAAGGGAAATCCAGAGAGAAAATGTCTCTCTTTAAAGGATTTCCCGTCCCCTACAACGCTCACCTGGCATGACGTCATGCAGTAACTTTTCCACCAGTGAGAAGTGAGCAGTGCACATCGATGTGACTGCTGTCACTGCAGTCCGGAGAAAACGGACCGCCTGTGCCAGGGCACAAAACAGAGCCCGATAGAGACCCGTTTCGAGGCCCCCTTTAAAAAAACTGCCGGTGAGACCCGGTCCACTTAAAGCCCTGGTTAACACACTTGCCTGAGAGATCTGTGTTTTGTCTAGCCACAGTTTTGACTCAAAGCATAGAGGGTTAATGAGTCTCCTGCACAGCACATGTTTGACATGCAGCTTTTTATTTTACTAGACAGATAAGTGGGTTACTGCTTTTGACACAGATCCTTTTATTACTTGCAGTTCATAAATTCCAATCCTTCAAATATAGCTCAGTGAGCTATGAGCTGGCATCAAGGACCAGCTTGCAAACTGCAAGGCCTGGGTTTAGAACCTTCGTTTTTTCTCAAACTGTTATTTTAAGGCTGTTAAAAAGGGTTTCTTAAGGTCGTAATTAAGTCCTATTAGTACAGACAACCCTAAGCCCTGCGTCATGTTTTAAATCCTGCCTGTTTCTTCCGGCCATGCGCACTAACAGGTAATCCTACCAGTAAAAAGGAAGCGCGACTCCTACACCTTGAAACCTCACTGTCTTATGGAACGTCCTGTACATTGATACAGGCACTTCTATGACTTAATAAGTGGTGCTTATATCATTATTCTTGTAATTGCGCGTACAGACGACATCTGACATTCTTGCAGTGCACGAACAGTGCATAATTGTACATGAAAAGCTTGCCTCGAAATCTCAGTTTGTCTTAATACAAGCTGTGTGCCTTTGTTTCCCTGTATCGGATTGGCATCTAGGTGCGAGGCTCCAGACAGCTCCCAGCCAGGATGCTACTGGAACAAAAAGGAGGGGTGATGGACCTTTAAATCAGGCCGTTGTTTTGGGTCCAGCTGGAAGTGAAACTAATAAAGCCCTTTCGCCACCTACAGGCTGCTGCTCAGAAATGAAAGACAGACAACATGCAGGCGATGCTGGACGTGTCCCGGTGTCTGCACATTGCACCAGGACACAGCATATTTCACAGAGGCCAGCCAGATCCCCGATCTGGCTCCATAATAGCCGACGGATCCCGGATCCAGCTGGATCCCCCCTGCATTCCGGCACTAGCACCGAGGATTACCCAACATGCCTCAGCTCCTAAGTCCATGTGTAAACAAGACTCCTGATGGTGTCACATGACCTGCCAGAGACACCCGACTGACAGTGGACCGAGGTGACAGGTCCAACCTACCTTCAATCAATGAACCAATGAATCGCATTTATAAAGCGCAACACTGTCACCACTAAGGGTATCTGGGCACTGACCTTCTAATACACCCTTAGATCTGATGACAAAAAGAGAGAGCTCCTCCCATCCAATAGAATTACCAGGACCGCCATGCTCTGCAGTGTCCCTCGGAGGATGGCCTTATGCGCACTAGTGGTCGGCCTTATGCGCACTGGTCAGTGTCACCAGGTGGACTATGGCCGGCTTCGGCCCATTGTGTACCGAGGAGTAACAGAGAGGGAAGGAGTGAGAGGTCTGTGGATCCAGGAGCGTCAGAGGCCTCGTTCTACCCCTTGGAATACTGGTTTACTGAGGAGTCCAGAGAGGGAAAGAGTGAGAGCTCTGTGGATCCCAGGGGGGTCAGCGGCCTGGTTCTACCCCTAGGAATACTTGTTTAGTGAGGAGTCCCCGAGATGGAAGGAGTGAGAGGTCTGTGGATCCCAGGGGGGTCAGCGGCCTGGTTCTACCCCTTGGAATACTTGTTTAGTGAGGAGTCCCCGAGAGGGAAGGAGTGAGAGGTCTGTGGATCCCAGGGGGGTCAGCGGCCTGGTTCTACCCCTAGGAATACTTGTTTACTGAGGAGTCCCCGAGAGGGAAGGAGTGAGAGGTCTGTGGATCCCAGGGGGGTCAGCGGCCTGGTTCTACCCCTTGGAATACTTGTTTACTGAGGAGTCCAGAGAGGGAAGGAGTGAGAGGTCTGTGGATCCCAGGGGGGTCAGCGGCCTGGTTCTACCCCTTGGAATACTTGTTTACTGAGGAGTCCCCGAGATGGAAGGAGTGAGAGGTCTGTGGATCCCAGGGGGGTCAGCGGCCTGGTTCTACCCCTTGGAATACTTGTTTAGTGAGGAGTCCCCGAGATGGAAGGAGTGAGAGGTCTGTGGATCCCAGGGGGGTCAGCGGCCTGGTTATACCCCTAGGAATACTTGTTTACTGAGGAGTCCCCGAGAGGGAAGGAGTGAGAGGTCTGTGGATCCCAGGGGGTCAGCGGCCTGGTTCTACCCCTTGGAATACTTGTTTACTGAGGAGTCCCCGAGATGGAAGGAGTGAGAGGTCTGTGGATCCCAGGGGGGTCAGCGGCCTGGTTCTACCCCTTGGAATACTTGTTTACTGAGGAGTCCCCGAAAGGGAAGGAGTGAGAGGTCTGTGGATCCCAGGGGGGTCAGCGGCCTGGTTCTACCCCTTGGAATACTTGTTTAGTGAGGAGTCCCCGAGATGGAAGGAGTGAGAGGTCTGTGGATCCCAGGGGGGTCAGCGGCCTGGTTCTACCCCTTGGAATACTTGTTTAGTGAGGAGTCCTCGAGATGGAAGGAGTGAGAGGTCTGTGGATCCCAGGGGGGTCAGCGGCCTGGTTCTACCCCTTGGAATACTTGTTTACTGAGGAGTCCCCGAAAGGGAAGGAGTGAGAGGTCTGTGGATCCCAGGGGGGTCAGCAGCCTGGTTCTACCCCTTGGAATACTTGTTTAGTGAGGAGTCCCCGAGATGGAAGGAGTGAGAGGTCTGTGGATCCCAGGGGGGTCAGCGGCCTGGTTCTACCCCTTGGAATACTTGTTTAGTGAGGAGTCCCCGAGATGGAAGGAGTGAGAGGTCTGTGGATCCCAGGGGGGTCAGCGGCCTGGTTATACCCCTTGGAATACTTGTTTAGGAGTCCCAGAGATGGAAGGAGTGAGAGGTCTGTGGATCCCAGGGGGGTCAGCGGCCTGGTTCTACCCCTTGGAATACTTGTTTACTGAGGAGTCCCCGAAAGGGAAGGAGTGAGAGGTCTGTGGATCCCAGGGGAGTCAGCGGCCTGGTTCTGCCCCTAGGATTACTAGTTTACTGAGGAGTCACAGAGAGGGAAGGAGTGAGAGGTCTGTGGATCCCAGGGGAGTCAGCGGCCTGGTTCTGCCCCTAGGATTACTAGTTTACTGAGGAGTCACAGAGAGGGAAGGAGTGAGAGGTCTGTGGATCCCAGGGAGTCAGCGGCCTGGTTCTGCCCCTAGGATTACTAGTTTACTGAGGAGTCACAGAGAGGGAAGGAGTGAGAGGTCTGTGGATCCCAGGGGAGTCAGCGGCCTGGTTCTGCCCCTAGGAATACTTGTTTAGTGAGGAGTCCCCGAGATGGAAGGAGTGAGAGGTCTGTGGATCCCAGGGGGTCAGCGGCCTGGTTCTACCCCTTGGAATACTTGTTTAGTGAGGAGTCCCCGAGATGGAAGGAGTGAGAGGTCTGTGGATCCCAGGGGGGTCAGCGGCCTGGTTCTGCCCCTAGGAATACTTGTTTACTGAGGAGTCCCCGAAAGGGAAGGAGTGAGAGGTCTGTGGATCCCAGGGGAGTCAGCGGCCTGGTTCTGCCCCTAGGATTACTAGTTTACTGAGGAGTCACAGAGAGGGAAGGAGTGAGAGGTCTGTGGATCCCAGGGGAGTCAGCGGCCTGGTTCTGCCCCTAGGATTACTAGTTTACTGAGGAGTCACAGAGAGGGAAGGAGTGAGAGGTCTGTGGATCCCAGGGGAGTCAGCGGCCTGGTTCTGCCCCTAGGAATACTTGTTTAGTGAGGAGTCCCCGAGATGGAAGGAGTGAGAGGTCTGTGGATCCCAGGGGGTCAGCGGCCTGGTTCTACCCCTTGGAATACTTGTTTACTGAGGAGTCCCCGAAAGGGAAGGAGTGAGAGGTCTGTGGATCCCAGGGGAGTCAGCGCCCGGTTCTGCCCCTAGGATTACTAGTTTACTGAGGAGTCACAGAGAGGGAAGGAGTGAGAGGTCTGTGGATCCCAGGGGAGTCAGCGGCCTGGTTCTGCCCCTAGGAATACTTGTTTAGTGAGGAGTCACAGAGAGGGAAGGTATGTCTTCCCTGAGCCTGCATGTTCACCGAGGAACTCCTGAAAATGACGTACAACTCGTTTACGCCCCATGCGCCTACTGTCAAAGTCCTGCCACTGATATGCGTCCTCTTCAAACCCCTAGGAGAGCTCCAGCTCCCACGTCTGTCTGGGCATGAATGATGGCGCGTGACCCGCTCGTGCCCTCAGAAACCCCTCAGGTGCCCTCTCGAAGGGCTACACCCCCCACCGACCACTATGCCGCACGGACACTACACGCCTTCAATACCTCCCAGACGGGTATCGGGAGATCTCAGCCCAGAATACCCGCGATGCCCACTAATTATGGAGTCATTCCAAAGAACATCACAAGAGTAAACACATCTTCGCCCCGCCCACCCTTCATAGGCGACTTTACAGTCATTCATCTCTCAAGGATGTGAAACAAACAGAGACACGCGTAGCTCAGTTTGGAGGTTGTCGGGGAGCAGGAGACGTGCTTTCAGACTAGTAGCAGGGCGGCTCTCGGGGTGTGTAACACGTGTCAGGCATGCCCTCTGGACACAGGGATGCCACGACCTGTCACGATAGGGGAGGGCTGTTCTCTCTGCACCATATCCCTTATGAGGGCGTGTCACACTGCTAGGGTGGCCAGGTGACTCCAGGCCACCACGCTCCATTCCTGGACTCTGCTCTTACATTTCATTGTTCTCAGGCGTGTTGGTCCAATTGGCTCAATTGAAATTAACCAAGACTGCGCCAGCCAGAATGCATTGCAGCGATGTCTTACATTAAATCTTCGAACTTTAAAAGGTGTTTCCGTCCGGTTTGGTCACTCTACGCAACCCCTACAGCCCCCCCCCCTCGGATCCGAGCCTAATTGGCGCTGGTGTAAATCCGGAGACCATATGGAATCTGGGTCACAATTTAAGTCAGCAGAGAGACCAGCATTGTCACTCTAGCGCTGCGAAGCAGCAGCGAGAAAACATGTAGGCGCTATAGAAGCCACACTCGTCGAAGTAAATGATTTATTTCCTCGTTCACAGCTCATCAGAGAGGCAACAAAGAACCGAGACGGGCAACTTCGCAGGAAACGTCCGGGTTACACCACGGGCTCTCAGCCGTGCCACCCCTCGAACCACACATCTAACCTCCCCCCCCCCCACTGAGAGCTGGACACCCGCCCCCCAAATGTGAGAAAGCGCAAGAGAGAAGCTCGTTGCATCAGAAACCGGGCACGGGGTGCCCCACACTCCCCCCGATTAATTTACTGCCATGTTTTTATGAGTGACTAAAACAGAAAATGACACCCACCCATCTAGGACACCGCATCTGATCGAGCAGCAGTCGGGGAAGCAAAGACTACTTCCGTCCCAAACTCTCGCAAAAGTTTTGAAGTTCATTGTTAATTTCTCACGAAGGAGTCTGTGCTCTTCCCTCCACCCCGGGGCACCCGTCGAGTCTCAAAGATCAGCAGCGCCAATGGAAAAACACAGCCACCGGGGGTGAACCCCGCACCCTCACCTTAAACCACCCGCAGAGGCTGGTCATGTACCAACGCCCCCTCCCCGTGCCCATCCTGGCCGAGAACAGCCCTCAGCACCCAGACTCCCCTGCGCACAAGGGCCCCTTTGTGAGAGCGCAGCGCAGGCAGCCAGCGCTTTGAAAACTTCCTAGCTCCTCCGTGCCCGGGTTCGCACCCACCCCTCGCCCTGGCAGAGTCTGGGGTTCACGGGGTCACTCACCTGCCACGTACCCCGGCTCCGAGAACAGCAGAGATCCGATCGGGAGATGTGAGTGCCTGGGCCGCCTCCAGCTGTATGTGAGAGCTCTCGGTGTAGGTGTCGTCTCCGCGGAGCACTCACTCCCCTCCCTCCTTCTCTGTCTCGTTCCTTCCCTCCCTCGTACACCACACCTCCCCCTGGTGGCTGCTCTGGGGAGCACTGGGTTAACCCTTGCGCACCAGGAGGCTGCTAAAACCACTCTTCACCACGCCTGTTTATCGCACTCCAAACTATCTCTGGAGTGAGACAGAGGTTGTCTGTCTGTGTACCAGGAGCTCAGGGGAAGAGGTGCGACTTTTAGAACCTCTTTTATTTTTTAAACGGACTTTACTTGCAAACGCTGCTAGAGATATAGTTACATAGGCGAACATTATTACGTTTTATTTTCTGCAATTTTAGATATTGGTGAAATTGGTCCAAGGGCACTAGAGCGCTTTATCCGGACACCAGATAACTTTACATAAGAACACATTTTTGTAAGGCACGGGTGGAGTAAGCGGCAGGGCCGGACTGGCTACCGGGCGTTTTGCTGTGCTGCACAGCTGGGGCTGATTTCTCTGCGGTGGGGGCTGATTTCGTTGCTGGGGACCTGCGTGTGCTTTTAAATAAACATTTCAAAACGAATGTTGTTAAGCGCACGCAGGTCCCCATCAACGAAATCAGCCCCCAGCTCGGCAGCGAAATCAGCCCCCAGCTCGGCAGCACAGCAAAACGCCCGGTAGCCAGTCCGGCCCTGGTAAGCGGTTAGCCCAGGATCACAGGATGTCGATCCGACGCCGAGACTCCGCAGAGCGGCCATCAGGCCACATGCCCTCCCTGACAGTTTTACATACTGCAGATGTATTTTGGAAACTTTGAGACGCATAACGGAACAGTTCTACACCCAGCCACTACAAATGCAGAACTCCATTGATAGACTATATGCACCACCCACAGATGCCAAGTACACCCACGTTGTGTCAGTTCACCGACACAATGCATTCTGGATCTTGTAGTTTAACTTTATAGCAGTACAGGTATGACTCAACATCCTAAATGTAGTACCCCAAATGCTGTTACCTAACACAGATCTTACTGAGTCCCGCATCACGAGAGCCTCTTGGGAGTTTTGTACAAACCCAGCAGGAAGTTCTCATTAGTAATAATGTTTTTTATTTTTGTGCAGTGCGGAATGCTTCAGTTTTGCCGTTTCTAAGTGTTTCATATAAAACAGTTACTATAACCCAGTTATTATCGACCGCTGAAGGGAGAAAGGCTGAATTGGCCGTGTCATGATTCATTCTCGTGACTTGGGAGTCACAGCTGATGTCAGCAGAGAGCGCCTTTCTGAGTCATCGTCCCTGCGTCCCATTACCTCCTATGTGAAGTTTCTGAGTATTTCTTGGTTTATTCGGCTTGTGACTGGCAAGCACTATGTGGAAAAACCCATTCAGTGAGGAATGTCAAAGCTATTGGAAAATGTCAGTTACTCCTTTATTGAAGAATATGAGTGGAAGGAAGACTGGAATCCCTCCCTCCTCTGGGGAAACTGGGGAAACTGTAAATGGGATTTAGGTCCACAAACTGAATTATCCCTCACGCGCGACATCATTGTTAACGAAACACAGGCGGGGGTGGGGGGCGGGGGCTCTACTCTGTAATTAAAGCTCGCTCCAGACAGTATAGGATTTTCAGTTCACCCCAAACTCTATGTATGTATATTCTATTTCTATAGCGCAAACCTAACCAAAAGGAAGCAGAGGTCCAATATGTCCTGAGAGGAAAATATAATATTTCAGAGGGCTCATGTGAGCTAATAAAAGAAGGCTTCAGTTTAATTCCAATATGATTGTGAGAGGTCCGATTTCAGAATATTGATGGTCAAAATCATTATAAAAGGAGGGTGTCCATCCATCATGGAAGAGTTCTCCTATTACAGGGTTTGTTGTACTTTTTGTATTTTGGTTCTTTTTAGGTCTCAGCTAGATAGCACATGCATGCTCAAAGAGACGTGTTTAATCTGTGGGCTTCAGCCCGCCCGCAGGCTTCCCATGTGCTCGCTCCATCATCTGCCTCATATTCTTTGTCACCATTTGTCCCTGGCATGCATGGTCATACCTCTTCTTGTGTGTAGCCCTCCCCAAGAGCATCGACCAAGTACTTGTAAATCCACTAGTACTGGTACAGTTTTTATGACCATTTTAGGACCTATGTTTTACTTTCATTTTACCAGCTCTGTTTCCTACTTGCCCTTGTGCCCTATCCATAGATCCCCCTTCTGTTGCTCTTTCCATTCCCCCCACCTCCTCCCTTCAGTCTCTGCTTATTCCTGCGCACCTCCCTGTGCTTGTCCCGCCCATAAATCATCTCAAACCTGAAGGAAGTGACCCGAATAGGGTCACCCGGGTTACTCGCGACCACCTCTCAGCCTTCCAAACAAATGAAGAGTCGGTCAGACAGTAGAGAATACAAACAAAAGTCATTTCTTAGTCATACACTCAAGTGGAGTCCAGTCTGACCAGCTTCCTTGGATTGCTGCAGAGGGACTGACCCCTGCCAACATGGTAATACAAGATATACATTTCCAGTACCCCAAAGACATGCCTGACTGGAATTTTCCAGTTAGTAGCTGGTGAACAAAGGAGACACAGAAGGATGAGCTACAATCCTAAGACTGGGTACATGCTATCTCAGTTCCAAGGTTATTCTGCCCATGCCCACCACTCTAAGGGTGGGAGCGGGCCTATCTAACGGGAAAGGTATGCAATAATAAGACAGTCTGTTCATTAGTACAGCGAAGCTCAACCTTGGAGAAATAAAAAAAAACATTGAGGCTGCTTTCTGCTGAGGCAAACAGAATGAGACAGAAGCTTAGTTTCGGTCAGGGTACAAAATGGTGGCTGAATGCAAAATGGTGCCGTGAATGCTAACTTAAATCGTACAATACAACGGGAAATCGGCTAAAAGCATTTCCATTCCAACAGACCCTCCTTTTAGAATTTGCTAACAATTTTTCCACTGTCTAAAAGTAAATAACTTCTGGTACATTAGGAAAACTACTGCTACATGTTAAGACACACATTATCAATATTCAAAAATGCCTTCATCTATTGACATTAGGTCATTGATATCCTTCATCATCACAGCTGTTGTCTTAGGGTCTTGTACTGGAACCTTTGGCGTCAATGTTTTTATACAATAAGTACAGCAGGGAGGAAGACAGTGTATGCACAAGCAACAGGTGAAGAATATACCAGCAATTGCAACTAGGAAGATAAGAATCTTCCAACCCCAGGACATGAATAGACCCCAGAACCATCCGGAGAGAGACCATGTACCATTTTCTTGGTGGATGTCAGATGCGAGCCTATGCAGCTTCTGAATGGCAGCATATACATTAGGGGCGTGATCCGGTATGTATATGCAACAACTATTACCTATGACGTGACAGGCCCCTCCGCGATCAGCCAGGATGATGTCTAACACCATCCTGTTTTGTAAAGCAACGAGTCTTGTGTCTTGGAGATCAGCGGTGATATTGGTCAAAATTCCATCTGTGGTATTAGTGACCCCTTCTACAACTCTTGTGAGCCGACGAATGTTAAGGCTATTGGACAAAGGGCCCCAAAAGGGTACAATACCTTCCATGGCATCTGTAAACTGCTGCAAAGTGGTGTCTGTCTGATCTATTTTATCTGTGTTAATAACCCTTCTGATTCGGGACAGGTATATACTCCTGCGCTGCAATCGATGGTCCTCATGGTAATTGGATGGTGCTATACACTGGGGGAAGAAGGAAAGAGAGGCAACACGTACCCGACCATCCCCTACGAAGCCAAACATAAGCTTGAGAACCACAAACAAAATAAACATTATGTGGTGGAAGTAAAGGTGGGCTACTAGTCGTACTCAACGTATATGTGTAATTGCAATTGCTCTCCCCCACTTTTACCTTCCCTATGCCCTGGACACAAAAGCCAGCTGTTGTGTTGACTACTGACACCTGCATTGCCTCATCCTTAGTAATATTGCGTATTTGAAAGGATCGGAAATTTTCAGTGGCATTGAACCCCTGGAAATCCTACATTTCATTTCGAAGCCATGTTTTGTTCTTTACTTTCTCATATATGTTCATACAAGCTGATGGGGACAATGTACCCAGGGTCTCATGTCCTTCTGACCCTGTGGAATTAAACCCTTGGTGGGAACGTATATATTCTACCACTGTGCGAGAGTCAGCAGATGTCATATTCATAGCAGAGGAATGAAAGTGATAATGCACCATAGTAAACAGTTCAAACCACCCTTCACAGCTACCCAGATAAGATAATGGCATCGATAACAGAATATCACTCTTATGTGTAACTAAGGGAAGTAAACCACAGATCCAGCAATAAGTAGCATTAGACGAATCGTGGGCCTGGTGCAACATTTGCAAAAATACATTGTCTACATATGTTTTCCGATGTTCTCCTTTATGAGGGGCCAAAGTAAAACAACGTTTTTCCTTTGGCTCCTCCAAATTCACCTCTAAATAACCCAACTGACTCACAAAACTCGTCTCTCATAACCAGAATCAGTGGAAATTGAAACGAAGCCCAAGCAGTAAACTCAAGATACGTCAGTAGTAGAAATTAGTACAAAGTTTATTAAAAAAGAACAATTATACTTCTTCTCCTATATATCATGTTTCCTAGGAAGGACTATTAAAAACAATTCAATATGTTTCTAATAAAATATTTCATAAAATTCTAAGCAAAAAACATAATTCATGCACAGAAAATATATCTTTATATTAATAATGAATACATATCAATAGCACCAATAATACGAGAGAAAAGAAAAGACAGTATACTTTGTCATTCAAAGATACACATTCATAAACAAGAATATGCTGACGATACGTTGGCTACCGTTAGGTATCTATGGATCCAGCCAACCAAACGAATTGTGTGACAGATGCGTCGACGCGTTTCGATGGTGTTGTCTCACTTTATACCGTCTTTCTCAAGACTCAAATATTACTCTCGAACATAAGACATGTAAATGATCCAAAAGGGGATCCTGTGTTCAAAACAAATATGAATATAAATCAGTAATATCTTCACTACATACTTAGAAAACCAGAAAAGAAAAACATTTCAACATTTAAAATCATTTCAAAGTTTAAAAATGCTCCAATGAAGCACTCTTCATATCATTTCTATACATTGAAAGTCCTTTACATGAATATTCACAAGAACTATAACTTCATACTGGAAACAAATGATGACCTACTGAATGGGCTGGGAAAAGGGCTACAAACATTCACTTTCACACCTCAAGTCTTCTGTTCTAGTCTTATTATTAACTTTCTATAATTTGGCCACACTGTCACTTTTTCCCCCTCGTAATCGGGCAGCCAGCACTACAGATAAGATCTACTTTTTCACACATCAAGTCAGCGAAATCGCATGGTTGGACAGGCCTCACCTGATTCTTAAATCCAGATTTATTTATAATATCTGACGTGAAAAGCAGTTGGTCACGGGCTTCCACATTTAGTTGGTGCCCCGTTCAGGTATCTAATACACATAGAGAGAGGAAGAAAACGAATTATCCCTCGTTCTCAAAATTATTGGCTGCTAAATGTTTTATAGGAAAGGAAAACCTTACCTTTTTGTCACGATGGACAGTGATGCTAGTAAGTCTGTCTTCTAGGTAGGATTATATATATGTAAAGTTGTAACCGCACTTCATAGAAGACCCTCTTGACAGGATCTGTGGGGTAAATGATCAATTTTTAGTCCTTCCTATCAGTTTTTTACTCTCAATATCTTTCCATAGAATGGTCCTCACCTACCTTGAAGTATCTCAAAGAGGTCCGACACTGTTTGGACACTAGTTACAATCTTATAAAGTCAATGAAAGCTTATGGTTTTATCAATTGCTTTAGTCGCTGCCCTTCATTAATTGGGCCTGTTGGAAAAAAGGATAAAATCACATCCAGATGTTATTCAAAACCAAGGGATTTTGAAAAAAGATTTTTTTAATAAAAAAAAAAAGAATTATTAATTAATGTTCGAGGAGAACACTCCTCTATTATCATTCTTTACAGTTCCAAACTTTACTATGACTCGCTGATCAATATTCCTTATCCATCCTAAAGATTGTTGTATAGTTCCTATTACAAAGGGACACGTTAGTACATGATCTACCCTCTCAGCTCGGTAGTGTTCACAATAAAGTTATAACCTATTACAAACTGCTTTAAGAAAAATTCTATAGTGGCTGCAGGCAGAGCACGCTGCCTACTCAAAAACTCCCAGTCGTACCTGCACACGTCCTCGCAAAGAAACCTCCGGGCCTCCCTGGCTCGACAATTCGCCAAATACTAAGAGTCGGAGGTCGCTGTTCTTTGTCTTCGTCTGTCAGATGCCTTCTGACAGTGTTGAGTTTTTGGATACCGAGGCAATAGCCTCATTACTCCACATTCATTTTGAGTTTTTTAGTTGCTGTTTCGGTTTTCTTATCGATGTGTGACACTTTGTCACAGTTGAGGTGGAGTTCACAAGGTCAGCGCTGTGATGGGCCGCGGGTAGCCGGTAATGATGAACTTTAGATGCCTGCAGAGGCGGTAGCCTTCTGACAGTGATGAGTTTGGGGTACCTGCCGGGGCTGTAGCCTCCTGGAGGTGACGAGATTTCTGTGCCTGCTGAGGCGGTAGCCTTCTGACAGTGATGAGTTTTGGATGCCTGCCGAAGCGGTAGCCTTCTGGCAGAGATGAGTTTTGGATGCTGAGCCGCTGTTAGTTTCTAACTGACCTTAAATACACGCGCAGATCGGACCAATTAGAAACGCGATACTACTTCCTGTGTACGCCCGGTATGTGACCTATTCACAACCCGGAAGTACCACGAGGTCTCTACTGTCGGCCATCTTTCCCTGGGAGAACCCGGAGGTGGAAAGTCAAGTCGACTAGAATCTACACAGAAGGCTCCATCTTTGAATGTTCTATAAATATAAAGGAGGCATGAAAGAAAACACACCACAAGTGTTGTTTCCCATGAGGCTTATAAAGTTCATTCCACTCCGAGGTTTAATCATTATTTATGTAAAAAAAGAAGAAATAAGCTATCGCATATTGTGATTTACAGGATATATGTACCTACGGTCAGATTCTATCTTTGAGAACATACAATATCCAAAGGATATATTTAAGTAAGGTGAGGAATGAAGAGACAATACCAACGGCTCTAAGGCCATATATAACTGGAAATTCCTTAATTATATAATCAATGTCATCCATTCCTCAAGGGAGTTCAGACCATTGTCAATAGTTCCCAAAGTACACATGAACCCCTGTTCTCTCTTTTTCCTTTTGAGATTTACGTCTCCCCTCTTTTATCAATTTTGATCTTTTCCAAGATAAACCAACTAAACTCGTTAAAGTTGTGGTTTGCCTTGAAAAAATGCTCAGTAAGAGGGGCGTTTTCTTTCTTGGTCCTCAAAGCAGATTTATGTTCTAATAAGCGCAGTCTCAGTTCTCTGCTGGTCTCACCAACATAACCTAGTCCACAAGGACATATTAAAAGGTAGATGATATTTTTGCTACGACTGTTGTTCAATGTTGAGGCCATCAGGGTTTTGCCATTATATTTAAGACTTTTAGTCTCTATACAATGTGCACAAATCGAACAGGTCCCACATTTGTAATTTCCTGTGGCTTTCTTGTTATCTAGGGTGATTTGTCTATTGTCCTAAATATTTTTATAGGTCGTTCTAATGAATTCCTTAAATTCTTATTACATTTAAACGCAAAACGGGGTTTCTCAATTTGATTCTCCTGGCTCTTCGGCTAAACAGATCTGCGGACCCCTCCCTCAGCGCCTTGAGACCCTCACGGGTGAGTAGCGCGCTTACAATTCCCTGATTGATTGATTGATTGATTCTCTTGTCCGTCATTCAGAATTTTCCAATTCCTATTGATAATATTTTTTATTTGGTTGCTCACCCCAGAGAACTGGCTGACAAACACTAACCTATCTGTTTTTTCGTTCTTTCCTTTGTCTTTTGACATATCAAGCAAGCAGTCGCGATCATAGAACCTTGTTCTCTTAAACAAATGCTTTATCAGTTTGTTTGGGTAGCCTCTATCTTTACATTTTTTCTTCAAACTCTCTGAATGTTGATAAAAGTCAGTGATAGTAGTACAATTGCTTCGGACATGCAAAAATTCTCCGAAGGGAATATTGTCTTTTTGAGACTTAGGATGATTACTCCCATAATGTAAGAGTGTGTTTTTGTCTGTTGGTTTTGTGAACAACTCAACTTGGAGTATGCCTTCCACGTTTTTTATACAAATATCAAGAAAGTTGAGTCTTGTGTCGCTCCATTGAGCTGTAAATTTGAGATTCATATCTCCTAAATTAAGCCATTCAATAAATTTGAGTAGTCCATCACTGTCACCGTTCCATATAAATATAATGTCATCGATGAAACGGTGCCAGCACGCGATGTTCTCGAAAAATGGCGCCATTTCATTAAAAATGTGAAGTTTCTCAAAATTGCTTACATATAAGCAGGCCAGGCTGGGGGCACAGGTGGCCCCCATGCTGGTCCCTTTCACTTGTTGAAACAACTCATCTTTGAAAAGGAATAAGTTGTTCTTAAGAACCATAGAGACACAAGACATGATAAAATCCTTATTTCCCCCATTGAGATCTTCATTGTCTAAAATCGATGATACAACTCTAATTGTATCATCCTGAGGGATGTTGGTATACAGGGCTTCAATATCCAGGGTGACCAATAGCTGGGTCACCCCATTGAAGCCCTGTCACTCAAAGATGGAAATAGCATGAGCTGAATCTCTTAGATATGACTTCTGTCTATGGACCAACGGTTTGAGAAAAAAGTCAGCGTATTTGCTCAATGGCTCCAATATTGAGCCTATACTGCTGACGATTGGTCTTATAGGAGGATCATAAAGATCCTTATGGATTTTGGGAAGTCAATACATTGTCTACATATGTTTTCCGATGTTCTCCTTTATGAGGGGCCAAATTAACAAACATGTGTTCAGGGGGGACAGGCGTTGTACCAACCAGGGAATGTACTGGGTATTTCTCCTCCAGGAACCATGCTATACTAAGAGCTATTATTAGGGAAATCACAACAATCGTGACAAAAACTATTTTACTTGTTGTGGACCAACTAGACCAACCAGATCCATACCGCTCTAAACCCGGAGCCGCAAATAGTTGCTCTTCCTCAGTAATGGGTCGACCAAATGGGTACATTTTAATCAGAGGAAAGGAAATGCAATAGGGCCGATGGCAAAAAGACAAAAAAGGGGCAAATGTTCCCATTGTCCGTCAGAGCCTCACTGGTAGACTCCTATTGTTCATCAGTCGTTGGCGCTATTGAGCACCGGCGGTGGAGCTGTCGGACCAGCTCTTGAAGAAATCCCGTGTCGTTCAGGATAAAAGTACCCCCCTTTCAGGGAAGCACGTACGGTCTATCCTGTCCAATGTCCGAACAATGCACCAATCTTGTCTGTCCCTATGCTACTGTTGCCTGATTTATCGAGTCCATCCCTGCTAATCTGACTTTTCCTTTGGTGCACTGTTCTTTCGTCGGGGCGCAGATTGTACCTAACTACTCTGGGCACAATAGGGTAAGGAAAAAGGGGCTCAGGGGGGTCAGATACAGAGGGGCCAATAGACTGAGGCTCAAGCACAGATGGGCCAATAGAACGGGGCTCCTGGACGGCCCTGACCTCATGGGGCACTGCCACATTCAACACTGCAACATTCTCCTTCTCCGTTTGGGTCAATGTTAGCTGTGCATCTGAGAAGGGGACAAAGTGGGGCACCTGCTCCCACTCCGAGTCCCCAATGCGTCTTGGATCTGTTGGTGAATAGAACGCAGACTTTTAGTTAACTCATACAAATAATCCACTAACAAAGGGTATTCAATCTCAGAAAATTTCCGAGGATGCGGGACGCCCCAGCCATTTGCCGGGCGCCCGAACAGAACCTCGTAGGGTGACAATCCTATTCTAGATTGGGCAGTTGTCCTAGTAGACAAGAGGGCTAATGGTAAAGCATCTGGCCACTGCATCCCTGTGCTCTCCTGAATCTTGGCCAATTTCAGTTTGAGAGTACCGTTGTACTTCTCAACCAAACCTGCTGACTGGGGGTGATTTGCAGCATAAAACATTTGTTTGAAATGGAGTCCCTCGCAAACCAGCTGTATAACTCTCGCATTGAAGTGGCTTCCATTTTCACTCCAAATCAAACGGGGAAGCCGAAGCGAGGAAAGAACTCCTTTATGAGTACCTTTGCAGTCGCTAGGGCTGTATTTTCCTTAGTGGGGTAATCCTCAACCCATTTACTGAATGCTCAAACAACCACCAACACATATTTAAAATTGTTGACGCAATCCATTTCTATATAATCCAGCTGGAGAACCTCAAAAGGGAAAGTAGGGGGTGCAAAATTGCCAGGTGGTGCAGGGGTACCCTTCCCAGGATTGTGCATCATACACACCATACAATATTTGACTAAATGGGCAGCCGTCTTTGGGATATTATCATTGTGCCATACCGGATCTAACAACTTACAAATACCTTTTGCACTGATATGGGCTGGACGACCATGCACCATAGTGACTACGGGGAGAACGTATGCATCTAGTAACAACCACCTCTGTTTCCCTGACTTTTCCGTCCAAGACCCTTCCTCATCCAAACGTGCTGTGCTTTCCTGCCATACTGCTAACTCCTCAATCGTTGCCTCGCTCTGAATCTCCTTGACATTTGCCAACGTATCCTCAAACATGGTAACCTCGGGCACCCACCTAGCTGGACCTGCTACAAACATCATTTTCATCTTTATTCGGGCTGTCTCCTTAGTTTTCTGATCTGCAAATGCATTCCCTCTGCCCACATTGCCAGTTACTGCCTTGTGGGAGCAGCATTTGATTATTGCCAATTTCTTGGGGAGTGTCAGAGCCGACAAAAGCCTATGTATAAGTGGGTCATTCTGTATTCTCAGCCCATGGGAGGTGAGAAACCCCCTCTCTGCCCAGAGTCACCCAAAGTTATGGGCGACTCCGAAAGCGTACTGGCTGTCAGTATAAATATTGACAGTCAGTCCCTCACTCAACTCACAGGCTCATATAAGGGCAACGAGTTCCGCCACTTGGGCCGACTGATAGGGAACTCGCAACGTCTCAACTACCATGTGCAGTGTTGTGATCACATATGCAGTGGTTGTAGTGCCATCTGGTAACTTAAAACAAGAGCCATCAACATATAGTTCCCTTTGGGGGTCAGATAAGGGAACATCAGTCAGGTCTACCCGTCCCTTCGTTTCTTCCTCTGTCCGAAAAATGCAATTTCCTCACTCTCAGAAGGGAGGGGTAGCAGCATGGCTGGGTTCAGAGTGGCACGTCTTTTAATTATAACATGCGGTGCAAAAAGGGTCAATTCATAACCAGTCAGACGTGCACTGGTGAGGTGCTGTATCTTGGTTTTATTCAAGAGTGTATCCACAGCATGGGGTACCATGACTGTGAGGTCGGTATCAAGTATGAGCCCAGCCGATTGTCGTATAGAGATGGCCACTGCCACGACCGCTCTTAGACAGCTCAGGAGGGCCCTTGCAACAGAGTCAAGAAGAGCAGAAAAATAAGCACACGGCCGTTGCTTACCTCCAAAGGCCTGCGTTAAGACAGAGAGCGCACAACCGGCCATCTCGTGTACATACAGCACGAACGGCTTCATGTAATCAGGCGTACCAAGCACAGGTGCAGAGCAAAGTGCGACTTTTAATTGCTCAAAAGACTGCTGACATTCAGGCGTCCAAGGCAGGGGTTCATGCAGATCTTTAGTGGTTAGTGCAAGCAGGGGCTTTGTCAGTAATGAATAATTAGGGATCCAATGTCGACAGTAGGAAGTGACGCCAATAAAAGAGCGCACATCCCTCTGAGTTTTAGGGATAGGCATTTTAACAATGGTGCTGATCCGCTCAGGGGTCAATCTCCTACCCTCCTTCGACAGTAGGTGACCTAAGTAGGTGACCTCCTGTTGACAATACTGAAATTTAGAAAGGGACACTTTATGTCCGTGGTGAGCCAAATGCAGCAACAACTTTACAGTACTGTCTTTGTATCCCTTTTCAGTGTCAGAAGCAATGAGGATATCATTCACATACTAGAGCAATACGTTACCTGAGGGAAGCGTAAGGGAGTCCAATTGGGCTTTTAAGGCTTGACTAAATATACTAGGGCTCTCAGTATAGCCATGAGGAGCTCGACAGAATCGAAAGCTTCTGCCAGTGAAGGTAAAACCGAACAAGCACCTGCTGTCCAGATGGATCAGGATACTAAAGAATGCATTTTTCAGGTCAATGACAGAAAAGAATTTAGCAGAGAAAGGAATCATCGTCAGAAGGGCAGTAATGTCAGGGACCACCGGGAACTGAGGAACCACTATTTTATTAACTGCGAGCAAGTCAATCACAAAACGATAAACATCTGGGTGATCATCAGAGGAGCCTGAAGGTGCCCTCTTAAGAATGAGAAGAATAGGGCTATTACACACATTCACCGTCTTCTCCGCAACAACTCCCGACTCAATCAGATCCTGTTTAATCTGCAACAAAGTTTGTACTGGGGAATACGAGACAAGATGGCATTATATTTAACTTTAATGGAAACCGGGGGAATTTGCAATAGTCCTACATCCAATTCACCTGTCGCCCACAACGTAGGCGGCACATCTTTAAATTCAGCAGGGAGGGGTGCATCTTTGGACAGACACTGCTTAGAGCTGACCACATTCGGTCCCATTGTCATGTAAACTCCTTCCGGAAAACAATAAATCGTTGCATGGAACTTCTTTAATAAATCTAAACCCATCAAATTCTCTCCGCAATTAGATGTTAACAAAAATGGCAAATCCACAGTAAAAGGACCTATAGTTAATGGGAAAGGTTTGGAAATGGGGCTCACAACCGGTACACCAGAAAATCCTATCGAAACATTATTATGGCCAGACAGAGCCGCCCATGAGCCATGCAAATCTGCAGTAACATAAGGACCGCGCTGATCTACGGGTATCTGAACTGGTCCCTCACTCTGTCCGTGGCTGTCCTAGCTGTGGGACAGTACCGTCACATCGCCTATGTCATAGCCGTCGTGGTAGTACTGTTTTCCCCTAGGGTCGTCAAAGTAGTTCTGATTAGCGCGACCCTTTGACGTACCAACTGCTTGAACCCTGTCATGGCCACCGTCTCCGTGACCCTGTCCATGAGACCCTCGCCCCCTCAGAACCGTCACCTTTTGCAAAAGCACAGGACACTCGCTGCGCCTCACTTGCCTCTTTCTGCACCTCTCGTGCCTCTTTCTGCAACCTTCTTCCCTTTTTTTGCACCTCTCTTGCCTGTTTCTGCAACTCTATTGCCTCTTTCTGCAGTTCTCTTGCCTCCTTCTGCACATCTGTTGCTTCTTTCTGCACCTCTCTTGCATCTTTCTGCACCCTTCTTCCCTTTTTCTGCACCTCTCTTGCCTCTTTCTGCACCTCTCTTGCCTCTTTCTGCACCTGTGTTCCCTCTTTTTGCACCTCTCTTGCCTGTTTCTGCAACTCTCTTGCCTCTTTCTGCAGTTCTCTTGCCTCCTTCTACACCGCTGTTGCTTCTTTCTGTATTTCTATTGCCGCTTTCTGTATCCCTGTTGCCTGTTTCAGCAGTTCTCTTGCCTCCTTCTGCATCTCTGTTGCTCCTTTCTGCAATTCACTTGCCTGTTTCTGCAACTCACATGCCTGTTTCTGCACCTCTCTTGCCTCTTTCTGCACCCTTCTTCCCTTTTTCTGCACCTCTATTGCTACTTTCTGCACCTCTCTTGCCTCTTTCTGCATCCCTGTTCCCTCTTTCTGCAGCTCTCTTGCCTGCTTCTGCACCTCTCTTGCCTCTTTCTGCAGTTCTCTTGCCTCTTTTTGCACCCATGTTCCCTCTTTCTGCACCTCTCTTGCATGTTTCTGCAACTCTCTTGCCTCTTTCTGCAGTTCTCTTACCTCCTTCTGCACCTTTGTTGTTTCTTTCTGTACTTCTCTTGCCTCTTTCAGTACCCCTCCTGCCTGTTTCTGAAGTTGTCTTGCCTCATTCTGCACCTCTGTTGCTTCATTCTGTACTTCTCTTGCCTCTTTCTGCAGTTCTCTTGCCTCCTTCTGCACCTGTTGCTTCTTTCTCCACCTCTCTTGCATCTTTCTGCACCCTTCTTCCCTTTTTCTGCACCTCTATTGCCTCTTTCTGTACCTCTCTTGCCTCTTTCTGCACCCCTGTTCCCTCTTTCTGGACCTCTCTTGCCTTTTTCTGCAACTCTCTTGCTTCTTTCTGCAGTTCTCTTGCCTCCTTCTACACCTCTATCGCTTCTTTCTGTACATCGCTTGCCGATTTCTGCACCCTTCTTCCCTTATTTGGCACCTCTCTTGCCTCTTTACGCACCCATGTTCCCTCTTTCTGCACCTCTCTTGCCGGTTTCTGCAACTCTCTTGCCTCTTTCTGCAGTACTCTTGCCTCCTTCTGCACCTCTGTTGCTTCTTTCTGTACTTCTCTTGCCTCTTTCTGGACCCCTCTTGCCTGTTTCTGAAGTTCTCTTGCCTCCTTCTGCACCTCTGTTGCTTCTTTCTGTACCTCTATTGCCTCTTTCTGCAGTTCTCTGCCTCCTTCTGCACCTCTGTTGCTTCTTTCTCCACCTCTCTTGCCTCTATCTGCACCCTCCTTCCCTTTCTTTGCACCTCTCTCGCCTCTTTCTGCACCTCTCTTGCTCTTTCTGCATCCCTGTTCCCTCTTTCTGCACCTCTCTTGCCTGTTTCTGCAACTCTCTTGCCTCTTTATGCAGTTCTCTTGCCTCCTTATACACATCTGTTGCTTTTTTCTCTACTTCTCTTGCCTCTTTCTGTACCACTCTTGCCTCTTTCTGCAGTTCTCTTGCCTCCTTCTGCACCTCTGTTGCTTCTTTCTGCACCCTGATTCGGTCCTACAGGAGTAGTGTTTCTGCTAGTACGCGGAAGCTGTCGGTCCGGACCACCACGTCCTCTACCATTCTGTTAGACCTGGCACCATTGGCGTGGGTCTCCCTTCCATTTTTCGCTGTTGTATCCTCCGTTTTGCTGGTGCTAGATGCTCTGGGCGCTGTGCCACTGCCCTTCAGTGCCACAGCGCGAATGCTCCCTGTGTAAATATGACATATGAATTGGTATATCCCTGATTGGTTTATTTGGTTTACCTGTTAGTCCCTAGTAACGTGGCCTGTGAGTGCCCAGGGCTGGTAAACCGAATGCTGCCGGTGGGCCTGCAGCGCTGGTTTGCGCCACCCACAGCAGCAGCTTGTAAAGTGTGTCTCAGACCTGCCACTGCAGAGTCTGCGTGCAGTCCCGAACTGCCATCTTGGCTGTGAAGTGCACCCACTTCCCAGCCCCTGAACCTTCCTTTGGCATCATGTAAGCCACCCCTACGGTAGGGTGCATTGTATGTGTGAGGTAGGACATGCCTTGCTGTGTGTAGTATGTCCTGGTAGTGACTTACACCCAATTTCGTTTTTCACTACTGTAAGGCTACCTGTTCCCCATAGGCCAGAATGGGCAGTTTGACTATTACATGCTATAGTCCTAACTGACCCCAGGAACATGGTAGAAAAACGAATTTAGTATGCCTGGGCTCAGAATATTAAAATACATCTTTTAGGAAAGTTTATTTTTATATTCTGTGTTTGAAAATACCACTTTTAGAAAGTGGGTATTTTCTTGCCTAAGCCTTCCAGTGTGCTCTGCTGTTATGTGTATTGGCCGTCTGGTTTTGGAGGGACAGGGCAGGCTGAGCCAGACCTGGGTTGAATAGAGAGATCTGTCTTGGAGTATGGGGAGGGGTAGCCCCTTGACTTGAATAGGGCTGTGCCTGGCAAGGAGAATGCTGGCTCCACCTCCCACTGTGCGTCTGATAGCAGACCCCCTCTTCCTGAAAGGAAGGATGCAGCCTGGTAAACAAAGTGCTCCAGGACTGAACAGAACTGGTTCTGGCTAGGCTCAGTGACTTGTAACTTTTAAGAACAAAGACTTTTGGGGTATAGATATCTGTGCTGAAACCCCTACAAAGTGCTCCTGGACATCAAGACGAACCTCTGTCCGTGTAACTGAAGGAATCTGCAGGAGGGGACTATCCTTGTGCTTGTATGCTGTTTCTTGGATTGGCCTGCAGTTGTTATCACTGGACTTTGAAAGAGAGGAAAAAGGACTTTTGGAGAGACACTTTAATTCTTCTTGAAAAAGCAATCACCCAAGGGCTAGAAGAGAGCTAGCCTCCTGTCGAAGTCTCAGGCACATTAGACTTCACCATCGATCCTCTGAATCCTCCCAGCGAGGACTTCTATTTGCAGGTGAGGCTCCTGTCAAGGAACTCAGGGCCTCTAGTACTACTGCAGAGAACGTGGATTGAAACCACTGAAAAACGCACGTTTGTGAGCCGCCGCAGCTGAGAGCGCTGTCAAGAATCGTCGCGCTGCTGCCGCTGAGTGCTCACAAAATCCAGGATCATCGCAGCATCCTCGACCGCGTCGCATCCCCGCGATCGGCGCACCAGGACATCGCACCAAGAGCGTCGCATCCCCGCGATCGGCGCACCACGACCTCTCAGCGTGGACGCATCACGCCCGCCAGCTACTTCGCATCGCACCCGGCTCGTTGCTCCCGAGCGGAGCACCATTCTTTGGCATCGCACCCTCAGCTCGTCGCATCGTCTCCTCCCTCGCGGTAAGGAGTCATCACGCCAACGACCTCGTGGGCAGAGGCGCACCGCTTCGCTTCGGCGCATCACCTCCTCCCTCGAGGCAAGGAGTCAGCGCACCATCAGCCCCGCGGGGAGAGCATCAGCGCTACAGCTCCTTTACAACGTTTTGCTTCTTTGCCTTGCCAAATCCAGGTACTATTGTGAGTAGAAGGGTCGCAGAGACCACTGCCTTGAACTGAGTTCTTCGTGCACACTTTGAACTATTTTTACAACATTCCAAGAGTAATTCCAGTTTTATAATATTGTGGCTTTATGGTCGTTTTGGGTCTTGTGATAAGCCTATATAAAGATACTTATTTTTGATATACCTATTCGTGTGGTGTCCCTTTGTAGTGTTACTTACTGTGTTACTGTGTATGGTCATAAATGCTTCACACACTGCCTCTGAGATAGGCCTAACTGCTCGTGCTACGTTACCATAGGGTTGAGCAGGGGTTATCGAAGGGTGTAGCCCTCTCACTCTGACTTAGGAAGAAGGGTCCCTACTTGGACAGTGGCCAGCCATTGCCAACTAGAGACCCCCATTTCTAACACATTCCCTCGAGAAGCCTGTTGCAATAACACCTTAGTCTTCAAATGTTTGTGCTTTTTCTCCACCTTCTCCTTCTCCTCATTTTCTCTGTGTTCATAACACTGTGCCATACTCAATATTACAGAAGGGGAGGAGGTAGTCCACGTGCTCTCCGAAGCCTGCAACCAAGTCGCGATCTCAGGAACCAGGTTTGTAACAAATCTATTAACGAACAATCGGACAACTCCTTCCACAGACAAGTCCTGTCCGTTAAAATCCCAAAACACATCTTCAAACTGAGTGAAAAAATCAGACACACTTTAATCTTTCTTCTGACGACATGCCGTTAACTTATCCCAATCTACCGTTCTTGGCGGAATAAGAGAATGCATATAGGTAATAATCCGACCAGGCAAAGCTAGTATTTCGGCCTTAGGCTTCTCACTAGGCTTCCTCTCCTGGTCCCACGCCTTAATCTGTTCCCAAGTACCACCCAATTCTGCAACATGGTCCTGTGTGTGTACCTGCCTCCAAATATCAACGGGTACAAGTAAGCCGAAAAACATTTCAATATCTGCAAGAGTCATCACTGTGGATGAAGCGGCCTCTGTCAATCCCTTATAATATGCAGTAGGATTCTTCCGTGGGTGGGGTAACTGAGTCTTAAGGGACTAAACCTCACTCCTCTTCCATGGAGTATAAACCCATTGTTCCTGAAACCGGGCCTCTACCTGGGGTCTAGTGACAACGTTATGCTGATCTCGTAGCTCTGGTATCTCAGGGTGATATATAGGGTGGACTTACCTCATCTGGAATTGGGACACTGTCTTCAGGCTCTTCTCAAGTTGCCTACCTCGATAAGCGACCAGCATTGTGACATTATTAAAAATCTTGCTAGGGGCCATATCAGCAGCATATACGTGGTCCCTAATATCATAAATAATCTGGGGTGCTACATCATTGAAACACTGTTCCCAAAGTCCGATCAAAGTAGCCGACATGTGCTTAAGGGCATGTTGCTGCACAAATGGCTCATAATCTCTCATCACACTCCACACATCCTCCACGCTATAAATGGGATGACGAGCCCACTGAGCGGCCTGATTGGCTACCACCCTTTTCTCTTCATCTCCCACATCAGATCGTATCAATACCTGCCCCAGTCGCTCCCTGGCAGTCACCCAGTCGTGCTCCCCTATTCCAATGTACGGGTGTTCCGCTACTCAATAATGTCAGGGAATGGGGGAACAGGGAAGGAGTAGTAACAGAAGGAGCAGGCACCAATGCCGCTAGTTACTGTGTCGTGGGTGTGAGGGCTGGCGATAGAGATGCCGAAACAATAGGCGTAGCAGGGAGACTGGCCGTTATAGTAGCCGCAGAAGGTGAACCCAAAGAAAGAGCAGGAGGCGCAGTGGCCAAAACATGTTGATCGATAGTAGAAGAAACAGAGGCAGCAGAGGCAGAAGGAACAGATGACTGAGGCTGTGGGATAGAAGGGTATATTTTCTGCGGAACGTATGGGGGTGGAGGTCGAGCATCTAACAACTCATCCAAATGTATCATTTTCTTCTCGGGCAACATAAGACTTTTCACATTTTAATCGTAATTTTCTATCAGCACACTCTATTCCTTTTTCTATTTTCTCTCTATCGTGCGCTACGGCTTTCTGAGTTACTGTCTGCATTCTCCCCTTCCGGGCCTCTTTCTCTGCTTTCATTCGTCTCTGTCTAGCTTCTTTTGACCATGTTCTGAGGGAATCGAACATCAACTGTCTACTTCTTTTCGCTATCCTGCAGGAAATTAATTTTCTGTTCATCAAAAGTGCCCATCAATGGGCACTGCAACTTGGCGTTGTCCCTCGTATATTTGTGCCACAACGTACTAAACATAATAGGGCCACGGCTATGTTTGACATACATGTCAAAGTTAGGGGTGCCTTCTGGTGGCGCTGGCTGACTTTCTTCCAATCGAGCATCAGTAGAACAACAACGACAGCCCAAACAAAACATTTTACTGGCACATGGCATCTTTCAAAACGAAAACAAGTTCACTATTGATGCCGAGCAGATATTTGCAAATATCTTACCAAAATTGGTCCTCAGACCTCATCAAATACAAACCAAAGTGGTACCATGTTCACAAGGAACTCAAACAAATTCAAGCGCTTGTCCAAAAACGATCCTCAGACCATACCAAACACAAACCAAACTGGCGCCACAGCCACAAAGAACCAAAGCAAACTCACCTGGTGCACACAAGCCAAACAAATTTATTCTCCACTGCCGACTCTTCGAACCAAACGGTCAAATCCAAGGGTTTCGCCATTCAGGATCCCAGCCGAGAAGACCACTGGGCAAGGCACTGCCCGGTCAGACAGGCGGGGCAGCTGCGAGTACCAGACTCTCTCGTGCAGGGATCCCCGGTCCGCCCGTCTGACGCAACGCGGCCCCGTCCTACCCACCCGCCTATGGGCGAGGAAGGGCGACACCCGATGGGGTCCCTGTTCGGGCACCAACTGAAGGAAGTGACCCGAATAGGGTCACCCGGGTCACTCGCAACCACCTCTCGGCCTTCCAAACAAATGAAGAGTCGGTCAGACAGTAGAGAATACAAAACCAAAGTCATTTATTAGTCATACACTCGAGTGGAGTCCAGTCTGACCAGCTTCCTTGCATTGCTGCAGAGGGACTGACCCCCACCAACATGGAGATACATGATATACATTTCCAGTACCCCTAAAGACACGCCCCGACTGGAATTTTCCAGTTAGTAGCTGGTGAACAAAGGAGACAGAAGGATGAGCTACAATCCTAAGACCGGGCACAAGCTATCTCTGTTCCAAGGTTATTCTTCCGTGCCTGCCACTCTAAGGGTGGGAGTGGGCCTATCGAACGGGAAAGGTATGTTCATTAGTACAGCAAAGCTCAACCTTGGAGAAATAAAAAAAAACATTGAGGCTGCTTTCTGCTGAGGCAAACAGAATGAGACAGAAGCTTAGTTTCGGTCATGGTACAAAATGGCGGCTGAATGCAAAATGGCGCTGCAAATGCTAACTTAAATCATACAATACAACGGGAAATCGGCTAAAAGCATTTTCCATTCCAACAAACCCCGTCACTGCTTTAAACCCCCATTGTAGTCTGTTTCGTTCTAGTGAGTGGTGGTATTCTGCCTTTTAGTGGTCTGTTAGTGTATAGCTGACGTGCTGATTGGAGCATGTGTGCACGGATACTATTACTTGGCACATGTGTCGTCTCTGTTTATTTTTCACGCATGTGGGTACTAGGTGGGTATGCCTGTTTATACCATATGTGGTCGTTCACGCAATGGTGTTTATAACTGGAAAATCAGACCTCAAGTCAATCAGATATGCGTTATCACAGGACATGTCAGAGCTTCTAAAGTACCTGCGTCTTCTGCTGTAATTGCATAGATAGTTTCTCCTGCGCGAAATGTTTGAACTGGCCATGTCTCACCTTGTTGCTTCTCATTTCATACGGTGGGACTCTATTTCTTCAAATTTATCCCGTTGGGACACTTTTTAACTTTTTCCACATTCACTGGTGAAGTGTTTCCGAGCACCATAGTTGTTTTATTTGAATTCTCTTCAAAGGAGCCAGGCAGAGTCTTGAAGTCATCAAGGTCTGCCTGCCCCTCGCTGTCCATGGCGAAAGTAGTCCTTTTAATGTGGTTGGTGATGCAAGTTATTTCCTCATGTTCACTACTGTAAACCTGCCTAACACTGATTCTTTCTGTTTTTTTTGTGTGCAGTTTTATATAGCACCAACACCACCTGAGCATAGTGGAGTGCTTTACATTAGCATCAGTTACTTTTTTTGTGCAGTTTTATATAGCGCAAACACCAGAAAATATTGGCGCTCTTTAGATTAGCACCAGTTCCTTTACACAAGGACACATTAATTTTTGTAGGCATGGGGAGTTTTAGTATTTTGCACAGAATCAAGGATGTTAAACGGATGCCAAAACTTGACCCGGTTTCCCAGCTCCATAGTCGGCAGCTGTGGCCCTTACACAACATCTTCTCCCGAGGATTCCACACCGTCTTCCTAGCCTCAACCTCAGTTCCGCATTTTGTGATTACGGGAAAATCTCTTTATCTCCCCTTAGCAGCCCGCATTTGATGTTGGTTTCCCGTCCACCTCCCGCCAGTCGCTGCTCGCTCCAGCTAAACTCTGTTGCACAGATCCCCTCCTCCCCTGACTCTGCATATCAATTTTATTGGTGAAGTTTCATATAGTGCCAACACCACCCTAAGGTATTAGTGAACTTTACATTAACACCAGTTACTTTTCAAGAGGACACCTTAACTTTAGGCAAATCACTTAATCGCCCCATGGTAGCCCGCATTTGCTGTTAATTGCACATCAACCTCCCGCCCGTCACTGCTTGCTCACGCTGAACTCCCATTGCACAGATACCCTCTCCCCCAGATCCCCTCCTCCCCGACTTTCCTTTTCACATTTGTTTTTTTTTGGTGCAGTTTTATCTAGCGCCAACACCACCCAAAGGTATTGTAGCACTGTAAATAAGCATCAGTTACTTTTTTTGTGCAGATTTACATAGCACCAACACCACCCAAAGGTAGTGGAGCACTTTGCATTAGCACCAGTTACTTTACACAAGGAGACATTCCTTTTTGTAGGCACTGTGAAATTAAGTGATTTCCCCAAAATCAAGGATGTTAAGCAGATGCCGAAACTCCAACCCGGTTTACCAGCTCCATAGTTGGCAGCTCTGGCCTTTATGCCACATCCTTTCCCGAAAGACGCCATATCATCTACCTAGCCTTGGCCTCAGTTCCACATTTTATGATTATGGATACATCTCTTTATCTCCCTGTTTCTAAACACAACAAGCATTGGCAAAGCAAGTAGGTTTCGCCTGTGTGAAATATATTGTTTTTTGGTCTCAGCTAGACAGTGCATACACTACTCGGCTAGACAGTGCATACACTACTCGGCAAGACAGGCCATGCGCTGTCTCAAAGAGAAGGGTCGTGTTTTATCTGTGGGCTTACCAGCGGCGGTTCCTCCGCTATGGTGGAGGAGCGTCACCCCACCAAAACTGTCAGGAGAGAAAAATAAAACAACGCTCGTTTTATTTCTCCTTTCCTGCTGAGTGTTGGGGGTGGGGCCTTGGGGGTGACAGCACCCAGGGGAGTGGTTGTGCACACCCTTCATTATGCATGACGGTTTGGCTCATGCGCAGTGAAGCTCTCTCAAACCTCAGCTGCATTGCTGGGGTTGGAGAGAGCAGGCACAGACTTCCAGTCTGTCCTAGAGCACTAATCAAGGGAGCTCAGGCCAATCCTGAAGCTGCTCTCACGTGAGAGCAGCTTCAGGATTGGCTGCAGGGCAGGCTGGGGGCCTGTGCCTGAAGAAGAGGAGCAGAGGAGCACGACTCGAGATTCGGCCGGCTAAAGGTACGTTTTTTCAATTTTCTTTTTTTTTTTATTGTGCCCCCCTCCCTTTGTGACCCTTATGGCCCCTCTGAACCCCCCTCCCGCCCAGCCGTCCTACCACTCGTCACAAATACAGACCACTACTGGGGCTTACAGGCCGCCCATCTCCTACCATAGGTAAGCTTCAGCGCCACTCTCATTTTCTTTGATGCCATTTGTCATGGCATGCGGACGTCATACCCTCTTCTTGTGTCTGGTCCTCCCACACCGCATGGACCAAGTACATGTCTCCTTACACTGCTCCCAATTTGTGTAGATATTTTTTCTTTCTTTTCAAGCACCCAATAGAAGTACTTGTGTTTTCAGGCCATCTCCCTTGTACACATACACACATACCACCAGTCGCGGCCGGCATTAATCGCGGATTGGGGGGCGGAGGGGTTCCGCGGGGATGGGTGTGGGGGTAAATTTAATAATTAATAAAAAAAACGTACCTGTCCGCCGGCTGGGTCCTGCGTTTTCTCAGCTCCGGCTTCTGCTCCTGCAAGCCTGCCTCCAGCAGTGACAGGTAGCAGGCAGCCTCCCTCCTCTCCCCTAAGCCAATCACAACGCTGCAATGGCAGCGTTGTGATTGGTAGGGACGGCGCACAGCCAGGGGCTTACGGGGAGGCCATTTTCTCCATGTAGGCTGCAATGCAGCCTGCATGGAGACAGGGCAGAGTGCGCATGACTGGTTTGGGCGGCCCCAGAGGGCCGACCAAACCAGTCATGCTCACTCAGGAGTGGGTACACCACTCCTTCCCTGCCCAGCCCTGCTCGCAGAGCAACCCCGCCCGCCATCAACCAAACCCTTCTGCTTTCTCACAGTGCGAGAAGCAGAAACATAAAATGGTAGTTATTACCATTTTATGTTTCTGCTTCTCGCACTGCGAGAAAGCAGTGGGGCGGCGCTCCTCCGCTCTAGTGGAGGAGCCGCCCCTGCATACCACTAAAATGCATGCACGTGTACATAAACAAATCATTTCTTAAACAGTTGTTAAAACATGAACAACACTTGTTTTTCTGTTTTGAGCATGATGCAATGGTATTTGCGTGCTTGCTCCGCCCTCCATCTTGCCATAGTGGGAACACAAGCCAGTTGTACTGGAGAGCTTTAAGTGCTCACCAGTTACATTCACAATGGCACATTCATTTTCGTCGCTGATTCTGCTTCAATTAAGGTATTTTGTTTCCCTTTCATTGTTGCTTCCTCTCGCCCTCTTCCGTCATTGCTTGTCCATCTCCCCATTCCCTCCTACTTCCCTGCTTGACCCGTCCGTCCACTACATCCCACGTCATTGCTGCTTTTATTTTTATTTTCTGCACGATCTGATGGTATTTGAGCGCTTGTTCCGTCCTCCATCTTGCCATAGTGCTAACACTAGCCGATGGTATTGGAGTGCTTTAAGTGCTCACCAGTTACATTACACAATGAGACTTTCACTGTCGTACTCAGTGGGAAGCATAAGTGATTTGCCCAGAATCACAAACTGTTCAGCCAACCCCGAGATTTGAACCTGCTTTCCCAGTTCCCCTGTCGGCAGCTCCGGCCATTACGCAACATCCTCACTTTGCTTCAAAGCTCCTCTGCTGATTCTCACTATCACTTCCACATTTGTTCAACAAGACACCGTCAACACCGAACAAGCATTGGCAAAGCCAATAGATCACGGCAATGCTCCAGCTATTGGCCTTGTCAATGTGAATTTTGCCTAGCAGCACACATGCTGTTCACCATGGCTGAAAGTCACTGAAAAAAGCACTATGGTGAGTCCAGCTCAGGCTAAGTCATAGCGTTATGTGTTAGGAGGGGCAGGACAATAAGCTCAACATGGGGGGACGAAGAGACTTGGCGTCGGCTCAATATCCTGTGATTCTGGGCCTTCACTGACTTTCAGCCATGCTGAAGAGCAGATGTGCTGCTAGACAACATGTCTAAAAGACCTTCACATTGACAAGGCCAATAGCTTGGGCATTGCTGAGACCTGTTGACTTTGTCAATGCTTGTTAGTGGTGCGTTGTCAAAATGTTTATTTGCGGCTCAGTCAGGGCTGCCAATAGGTCTGATTATTGCAGAGTGTGCAAACTGTTATCAAAGCGATAAAAATACCATGATGGTGGTTTGTAGACTGGCTTTGGAGACCACATACGTTCCCAATCAGATGTGAATGTTTTTAACTGGAAAACCAGCCACACTTCCTGTTGTGTGCCCAGAAAGTTTGATGGTTTAGAGATACCACAGTCAAAGTGTTGGCACGCGAAGATCCTCCCTGGAGCACACAGCATCTATTTAAGCCGTGCTTAATTTGTAAAATAATAAGTGCCAGGGCCCTGACCAGGAGACCACTGCAGCTAGCACCACCCATTGCCCATCATCACTGACAATGATGGTACCAAATAACTACTAACCATCTGCAACAGTTCAGTTTATTCCAGGTCCCCAAAGCTAAAGGGATGGCTGGGGAGGCAGGTATTAGCATTTTTTTATGTATATTGTATTTATAAACAACCATTTTCTGCTCATCTCTAAATTAGATGAGCAGCGCCACCATGTGGCAGAGTGCAGTGTTGACAAATAAGTGCCGGTGCCAAGTCCCGGAATACAATTTAGTGCCGGTGTGGAGCACCGAAAACCACCGGCTCAAATTAAGCTCTGTATTTAAGTATTTGTGTGGAACTTCTGTAGCTGGAACCTATTGAAGCGTCAGCAGAACAAGGTACATGGTCAAAGGCAAAGATACAGTCAAAGAGTGATTGGAGGGGCAGCTGTGTCCTAAGAGGTGAACTGTTGCGTCATAATAATGTAGTGTTCTTTCCTAAACTGGAGCAGCGCTGCAGCGGTCCTTATGGATACGGGGATGTTGTTCCAGATTCTCTGCTCACAGATGAAGAAGACTGTTGCCTTGGTTTTTGTTTTATAACTTCTTGGAATCCACTCTTCGCTGTGGGTGTGCTCAGACCTGTCAACTCACATGGTGCCACCATGTGTCACAGGATATAGTCTCATTTAACACGGGAGAGGATTTGGAGCCGACATCACATGCTGGCAGACACCATGAGTCGGAAACTCCAGCAGAGAGCGGGTTCCAAGTTATTGTGTGGAGGTTGAGCACAGCTGATGTCCATCAGGGTATTACAACCCTCCCAGGACACCAGCGGCAGCCCTGGAAGCTTCTGTTTGATTTTTTTTTTTGTTGGGGTTAGGGCTCTTGGGCAATGATCTGTACAAAGTCCCCCCTCTCTCCATGGCCCTGCCCCCTCTGAAGCACTCACATATCTGGAGTGGAGCAGAAATAGGTTCAAGGCACAACCCCTCTCAAGAACACCCTACCCCTAAGTTCCTGCATCTCACAAAGTTAGTTTTTTTCAAGTTGACAGGTCTGTGAGCTTGTCAACCTAATAGGCTGGGGTGCTGGTGGTGACCACTTTGTATTAAATGCAGCTGGTGCAGGCTGGCAAGAAGAGCCAGTGCAGTTCCATCTGAGTGGGGGCGATGTGGTCCTTGCCGAGGTGTCCTATGCCTCAAGGGCACTAGTGTACAGTATGGGAGGCCATGGAGCAGGGTATTGCCACCAAACCAGATGCCAAAACCCGAAGGCCTGAGCAGCAGTTTTGAAGCCCCATTCTGATTCGAATGTTTTCCCTTTTTCAGTAGAGAGAGCGGATACCAGGCGGTCCTCTTGTTCTTGCTGATATGTTCCTTAGGGGCGACTGAGCACTGGCTGAAGGGTGGTGTTCGAATCAACCCACAGCAATATTGTGTAGAGCAGAATGTAGCTTTAGATTGGAGGTAAGACCTCAGTAGAAAGAGAATTACCACTACCCCCATCGGATGTCAGCAGAACACATCAAAGTGTTGTAAAGAATAAAGGTCCGCCCACCCATGCTCATGGTCCCTCAGACACTACGTCACAAGGAAGCCCATGTTCGTGGATCTATTCATTTTAGACTCACAAACCCTCTTCATGCTTGCCCTGGATTTAGCCCCGATACAGGCCTATGGGTATCTTTTTTTTTGAGGGATAGGGGAGTTCACAGGGATTACAGATGGAATTTTGAGGTTTCCTTGAGGCATGAACAATTACCAACGGATCTGGCACCTCCATGTCCGAATCCCAGGTGCTGGTAATTTTCTTCCAGAGAGTAACCATGATATTTTAGAATCCCAATGTGAAACAAAATAGATCCCCAGAGCACCTAGAGACGTCACAATCATGACGGAGCCAGTAACTGTGCTGCCCAATCAGAAGTAAGAGGACACTCATAATGATGTAAGAGGGCACTCATAATAATGTAGGAGGGTACTCATAATAATGTAAGAGGGCACTCATAATAATGTAGGAGGGTACTCATAATGATGTAAGAGGGCACTCATAATAATGTAGGAGGGTACTCATAATAATGTAAGAGGGCACTCATAATTATGTAAGAGGACACTCATAATAATGTAGGAGGGTACTCATAATAATGTAAGAGGGCACTCATAATAATGTAGGAGGGTACTCATAATAATGTAAGAGGGCACTCATAATTATGTAAGAGGACACTCATAATAATGTAGGAGGGTACTCATAATAATGTAAGAGGGCACTCATAATAATGTAAGAGGGCACTCATAATGATGTAAGAGGGCACTCATAATGATGGGCTAAGATGTCAGCAGAACAACGCCCCAAAGTGTTGAACACATAGGGTTCCTAAAAACAGAGAGTTGTACTGGTAAAAAAAAGAGTAAAGTTTGCAGAGTATTCAAACCATGGCTTTCGGATTGGGCTTTAGGCACAGCTGGGATGACCCTACCCACACTGGAGGGGTTACTTCCGGGACTTTCCTCATTAGAGGTCATTACCCACCGCTTTTCTACTGAACTACCCTCTCCTACTGAGTTCCGCAGGGATACTCCCTCTCCCCTCTTCAATTTATGGTTTAAATCTTTTTATTAATATTTCACACATGCCCACCTACATCCATTGGCCGGTGGGGTGGTAAATTGCCATAGCAAGTGTGATGTATAAAAAGTTCCCTCCTCTGGTCTCGACCAGTGATATAGTTTAAGTCATAAATGTTATTAGATGCTCTACTCTGCCTGCATTGGTCTGAATTCACCTCTCTGCCACGACATAGGTCTGGGGGACTGTACTGGTTGTCTGCGGAGTAGCGGAATGTTATGTAAGGTGTAAGACCCTAAGATACCTGGGCCACATAAATTCCCTGTATTCTTGGGACAGGAAGGCGATGCATGGTCACTATGTCTTCTCAAAATGGATCTCCTTTCTGTCCAAAGTGGATGATATCTTTCCCATAGGTGGGAGTTCCCAAAGCGTGTTTAGCCAGGCTCCATAGCCTGGGGCCATGTCTTTCACCCAAAGCGCATTGATTACTTGTCTGGAGGCGCACACCGTTAAAGTGATCGCCCTGCCTCTCAATGAGTATAACAGGTAGATCCGTCTGTTAGGACAGCCCAGTAGTGTGTATTCTGGAGATTATGAAATATCGGTGTTGAACATTGTGTTAATAGTAGGGGTTGGAGGAATGTTCTGTCGCACCTGTGGAAGTGGCGGAATTTTGGCCACTCGTGTAACTCTTTAATACGGAGTTCTAGCCACATTCCGCCAATCGCCGCATAGTATAATTTTTCTCCCGTTTGGCATTTCCTAACACTGGCGGGGGCCAGCATTTGTGAGCTTTCGCGATCGCAGGGCTGCCGTTCGAGTAGATTTGCAGCCTCACGAGTAGATTTTCTACTCAACCGGCAGCAAAATGAACTTAAATGGCTGCGCATTCTTGTGCAACGCATGGGGCTGTTTGCGCTGATTTTCAGCGCTGCATGCACTACCAGCACTAAATTGCAGCAAGAGCAGTTCAAGCTGTATATTTTCCACCCGTTGGCATAATTGTGTGGAATCTCCTGGAGTTTTTCTGTAATATCACGAAATTCCGTGGAGTGATGCTCCTCGAGTTCCACCCACCCCTAGTTAAAACGGGTCAGCATGACCTGATAGTATTATTGTAATTTAGGCTTTGCCACAACAGATGGGTTAGTGTTCCTACACCACAGCAGTTTCTCCAACACATGGAGGACTTCGTTGGGAACGAGTTGTATAAGCGTGCTTGGGTATAGTGCCGATAAAGTGTAGTATTGATCAGTGCTACTCACAGCGGAAGTACAGCCCTGTAAAATATATCTGCACATTCCCCGTTTATGAGAGAGCATTCCATGTCCATCTCCCACCTCTTTTGTGCTGGGGATTTCCAGGGCTTGATATCTTTCCAGAGGAATCTGTAAATATCTGACAGCAGGGGTTTATCATCCTGTTTCGTTAATATGCATTTCTCAACGGGTGTTAAAGGGCAACTAACATTTTTCCCTCCACAAATTAGGTTTTCTATGAGCTTCTGCAGTTTGTCAATGGAGCCCTGGAGTGGCTGCAGCAGTTTTGTCTCTATTGCATATAATATCTTAGGGAGAAGTGTCATTTTGATCGCTTCAATTTGGCTTAGCCAAGGCAATCCACACGACTGCCAGTTTTGTAGCTCTTTGCAGGTTATGTCTATGAGGGCCCTATATTTTTCGGCAACTGTCTTGCCTGTGGGAGGGCATAACTTAACCCCAAGATATTGCATTCATATTCATTTTGAACCCTGAGATTTGGCCAAATATTTCTAGTTCATTAAAAAGATCAGAATGGGGCGTAGAGGATTAGCGACCATCACCAAAACATCATAGGCATACAGAGCCAACCTGTGTTGATGACTTCCCAGCCTTCTCCCTGTAACACGTGAGTTGGACCTCAAGTTTTCTGCCAATGGCCCTATAATAGAGTGAGGTGGAGGGGAGACAAGGGTACACTGAGGGTGTGTGATAGTTATGCATTCAGACCCCCTCGATCAAAAAACTTTTCTGCATCAATCAAAAGCAAAAAGGCCAGTGCCTAGGTGCAGCAGTTCTATCTAGAAAGTGCATTACACATTTAGTGTTGTTGCCCCTGCCCCTCTCAGAAATGAAGCCTGTTTGATCCGGGTCCACCAAATCCCCGTATCTAGGGTCCCAATCGTTGTGCTAATATGGCTGTAAAGACCTTGGCATCTATGTTGTGAGGGATGTGGGTCTATATGAGGAACATTGCTCTGGGTCCGTGTTAGACTTGTGAATTAATGTAATAACCGCCTCGCTCATGGTGGGTGTGAGGGAGCCTGTATTAGCTAAAGAGTAGTAAAGGCGGGTCAATGGTGGTGTCAAAAAGGGGCAGAAGGATTTATAGCAATATCGTGGTGAAAGCGTCATGGCCCAGTGTCATGCTTACGGGCAGTTTTGCTATCCCAGAATTGGCCATTCTAGCATATTGAACAGCTGTGGTGTGAGGGCTAGGGTCGGTACTGATTGCAAGTAAGATTCTATGGATGTTTCTGGTGTATGCTCCACATTATAGAGGTCTGTGTAAAACTGGCAGAAAGCTTTAGCGATCTCTTCATTTTCACAGACCTCTCTCCTCTTCCACTGACTATTTGTTTGATGGTTCCTTCTGGGTCTGAGCCCTTCATTTGCAGAAAAGCAGTCTGACCACTTTATTTCCTTCCTTATAGTCACATTGGTGTAGACGCAGTAGGGCGTATTCTGCCCTGTCCATGTCAAGTGCTATATTTTGTTGCCTGTCTTAGTTGGCACCATATTCTACGAGATCCCAGTTGTTTATATGTGGCCTCCAATTCTTTGACCCTGTTCTCCACTTCCATTTGTTTATCCCGTCCAGTGCTTAATTTGAGAAAGAAAGAGTGCCGGTGCCCAGAGCTCCGCTCAGTTGGCAGTGGCTGGTGCAATTAAACATCAGCACCGAATACCAAGGCCGGCAGTCTTTAATCCACTACCACATTCTCTCTGGCCCTTTTTCTCACTCTTGCAGGTTCCACCTTTCTGTTTGTGATGGTTTGCCTTCTTTTTCTTCCCCCATCTTTTCGCTCTGTGTGCTTTTCCTTCTCTTGCACTTGGTTAATATCTGATTTTGAAAAATAAGTGCCAGTCCCCAAAAATAAGTGCTAGTGCCCCCCACCGACAACCACCGTCTTAAATTAAGTACTGATCCCATCTTTCCATATTATATTTTGCTGCCAAGGAAATGAATTCACTCCCAGATAACTGCTTTGAGGGTGTCCCAGAGGACTGAGATCTGGGTCCCACTACCCTTGCCTTGTAAGAAATGCGTAATCTTTTGTCGTATTGTGGAGTGTTTAGACATGCATTTCATGAGATTATCATTTAGTATGCATGTATGGTTATGTGAGGGTGTGTGGGGCCTCTGCAGTGTGATCATGATAAATGAGTGGTCAGATAGAGCCGAGACCTCAAAATCAATGTGTAGTGTTCTCACAAGCATCTGTGCTGTGCTCATAAAGTAGTCGAGTCTGGCCCAGGTCTGATAGGATACTGATAAGAATGTGTAATTCCTATTCATTAGATTCTGGTACGCCAAATCTCTCTCCGAAAAAAAGGATCATGTCTGGCCCACTCTTTGAACAGAACGGTCCATGAGCGGGTCCATTACACTGTTTAGGTCTCCTCCAACTAAGATTAACGAGTCTGGTGAGGTCATAATTTGCACGAAATCCTCCAGAAGAAATTGCTCAATTTTGTTTGAGGGCATAAATGGAGCCCAAAGTGAAAGTGTGGCGATCCACAGAAATTTGGATGGGCAACAGATGCCCAGGTATGTCTGTGTGTATCTAGTGCCTTTCTTTTAAAATGTATTTGCCAGGAGGATGCCCACCTCACCTCCCATGTTGGTTCCTGAGGAGAAGAGTTGTCAAGAGAGCCACCAAGATCTAAGGCTGCCACATTCCCACTTTAGAAGATGGGTCTACTATATCACAGATGAAGTTACTTAACATACTAAGTAGGGAGAGGATTCTGGCAGGGGTCTCTGACATTGAAGTTCACAATTTTCATCATCTGGCTTCCTGAGATTTTAGCTCTCTACCTGCCCAAGAATGCTGTGTGGCTATGTTAGTCTACAATAAAGTGTGCTGCAGAGTGTGTGTTGCATCTAAGGGTGCTGAGTCTGGCCAGACTGAATGTGCCCACAAATTAAAAATGTAAAAGCAAATAGTCAAAACAACTCCACTCCAACAGCAGTTTGCATCACCTGTGCTAGGACTATTGTACCAGTCGGAGGGGTCCATGAATGTATTCAGCGTTCCCAGCAACGCCCCTCAATTCCCCCTCCTCGTCCACCCCTCCTTGCTGTCTGTAGTGCAACATTCCATCCCCTGCCCCCTCACAGTTGAAGCCAGTTTCTTCCTTGAAGCCAGTATGGTATCTATGAGCAGGCCACATTCTCTAAAGTATCTAATGTCTCTCACCTCATGTGGAGGCGGTATTCAGGCAGACTCTCAAGACGTGGCTCTTCAGCTGAACAGCACTGCTGACCTCCCCTCACCTCCCCCAGAGCATTGAGACCCTCACGGGTGAGTAGCGCGCTTACAATTCCCTGATTGATTGATATTGTGGAACTCAATCCTCCTCCTCCTCGGGTTCTTCTGCTAGCAGCTTCTCTAGTACTGGCCTTGTATCTTGCTGCATCTCTTTGTGTGTTGTCTTAAAGGAGGATTGTGCAAAAGGACCTGTGGACCATCCCCCTTGGTGACGATTTGGTCCTCTCCTGTCTGCTCCCCGCAGCATCTGTCCGATGTCCTGTAATTGCTCTCGCAAGCCTAGAAAGGATTGAGCTTACGATAAAGTACAGATAATGTGTGTCTTCCCATTCATGTTGAAAATCAAGCAGAAGAGGTGTCTCCAGCAGTATTTAATCCCCTTCTCCCATAGGAACCTGGTCGACTGTCAGAGATGTCTTCTGCTCTGGAGTGTTTAGGGGAGAGGTTCTGATAGATTTATATTTTATATTGTCGCTCTCTTGAACAAGACTGTTGCCGGATGAGAGTGCCACTCTCATAATCATTTCTTTCTGTTTGTAGTGGTGCATGAGTAGTATGTCTGGAGGGTGGTCTCATAGGCCAACAGGACCTTAAACTCTGTGTGTTCTATCTTGTTGAATATCCACTTAAGAGAGGTTGAGCAGTAGGTGTTGGCATAGACGTTGAACATACCTTTTCTGCATCTTAAGGAATGCCTTGTATCCGTATGTCGGAAGGACACGTTCTGTTTTTAAGGTCCTCAAGATGACCCTGAAGGTCAATATTCTATGGGTGGGTAAAAAATTCCGCTCCACCTATGGAGTGGGCAGAATTTTGGCCAGTCCTCGTTACACATGTAACACGAAGTTCCGGCCAAATTCAGCCAACCGATCGGCAGAGTTTTTTCTCTTGGCCAGCTCACCAACAGTAAGTTGGCAGTCGCAAGTGAGAATTGGCATCCCCTGGTGCAATTTTCAGGCTCTAGGAGGGTACCCGGTGAGATTTCCCCAACACAGGAGGTAGCAACTGTTCGCGGTGAGAAAGCTGCTGCTTGAGTAGAAAATCTACTCGAGTCGACTCCAAACCAACTCAAGGTGCAGCGCTCTCTGCGTGCCGTGCAGTGCTGATTTTTCCAGCGCTAAAAAATCAGCACGAGCAGCGTGATGTGCCAATTTACGCCCGTTCGTGGAACTCCACAGAATCTCATAGAGTTTTTCATGTAAATCAGCAGAATTCCACGGATTGAAACTCCGTGAGTGCCACCCACCCTTACAATATTTTAGTGTTTGAGCTCCAAAACCTCTCTTCTGAAGGAATCCAGTTCTTCCTCCATAGCATTGCCCACATTTTCCAATGCGGGCAATACCTCCTTCTGATCCTTGGAAAAATCCTATTGAAGGGCAGCGATATCACTCCTCAATTTGCCTTAAAGTTCCTCCATAAAAGAGCAGGTAATGGATGTTTCAGCAGTGCTTTTAGGAAGTCTGTGGTGGAGGAAGGTTCTCTACTCTCCCCTCCTTTATTACCCGGATCTTTCAGGCCATCTTATCTCTTGCCTGCAACTTTGGTTAGTATATCTTTCAAGTTAGGGTCTTTCTAGTGTTTATGCAATGTCATGATGTCTCTGTGAGACATTAAATGCATTTCAGATTGAGCCTTCACTAACCTAAGTCATATTTTCAATGTCCTCCATCTTACTTCAATGTCACTTAGATTAAGCATTGTTGTTGTTGTCATTCCTTGTTCTAAATAAAGAATTGCAAGACTAACACTCATAAACCGAAACTTGTTCCCAGAGCTGTACTTGCTACACACCAAGGAAGGCTCAACTGTCCCAGGCTATGTGCATACAATATATCCAGTGTACTGCCGAACTAACTGTAGAATGTCTGCACATTCAATGTAATGCTCTCATGAGAGAATCCTCAAATGTATTCTGTAGCAAATTGTTTCTTATTGCTTGCTCTCTATTGGTGCATATCCTGAGATCCCTGTACTCATGTAGAATGTATAACTGTCTTTGTCTAAAGCCCTATAAAAGGATGTAGATTTCAGGGGACGTATCTCTCCCATTTTCCCACTCTTAGAATGTGAATCTATGCCAGATTTCATGTAGAACTGTACTGCGCTCTTTGTACTTATGACTTCTGTGCTTTGCCTTTAAATTTCCCTAATGATATTTGCAACCTGCCAAAAATTACCTCTGTATAAAACTTTGAATCGACTACCCTTGTCTGTCACTCTTATTGAAGTGCTTGTCATCTGCTACTGAACAAAGAGGGTGATGACTGCAGTTGGGGAGCACCAAAGTCCACACTGGTAATACACCGCTCCCCTGCCTAATTGTTGGGGCGCCCCATGAGTAGCATTTAAGGCAAAGAAGCATGCTGATAGAGCGATGAGAAATCACTTGGTGTGTAAGCAGATTCCGTGAAACTGAGTTATAGCATCACACGATCTAGGCACGTAGAGAAAGGGAGATGCAAAGTTTTATGCCCGGGATTCCAGCGCCGTTCATAAGCTGCTGCAGCCTCTCTGCATCTTGCTTTGCTGTGATGATCTCCCATGTCCATGGTAACTACCATCACAGTTGCTGTTTCCCCTATGGTGCTTGTGGGTGAGTTAATGCTGCTGTTCACAGAATCCTGGTATGCTTGGCGGGGGGGGGGTCACTCTAGAGTCACTCCAGCCCCTCATCTCCCATTGTACCCACAGCTTAGTTTGAATATTGGATGGGAGCCCATGGCGTGGTTGTGAGGGCACCCGTTGCAGTGTTTACAATGGGAAGCTCAACTCCATGCATCCCGTAATGTCCCTTGAAATAATGCTATGAGCTCCCACCCTAGAGGGCCAGGCTGTGCTTGTTTGTGTGAAGGGGGTGATTGCTCCTTGGGTTTGAAGGAAGTGACCCGAAAAGGGCCACCTGGGTCACTCACGACCACCTTATCTGCCTTCCAACAAATGAAGAGTCGGTCAGACAGTAGAGAATACAAACCAAATATTTATTGAGATTACACTGTAGTGGAGCCCAGTTTGACCAGCCTCTTGGAATGGCTGTCCAGTGACTGAACCCCGTAAGCATACAGTTACATTATGTACGTTTGCAGAGTCCACAAAGATCCGCCTACTATGGAAAAACACTAGCAGGTGTCGTAATACAATGGGGTTACAGAGCATAAGTTTCGATTCTGCAGCTGGGCGCAGGCTATCTACTGCCCAAGGTCGTCTGGCCTATCCTCCCTACCAGACGGGTGGGAGAAAGACTCCATCTAACAAGAAAGGTATGTACTAACGAGAATACTTGCAATTATAATAGAAAAAGCTCAACCTTGGGAAACGAAACTTACCAAGGACCGTTTCTCGGAAATAACTAAGCAGCAGTTTCGATCATCATACAAAATGGCGTCCAGATTGCAAGATGGTGTCGCGAATGCTAAAATATACAGACAGAAGGGCCTCTCAATATTAACAAACCCTCCTGTTAGCATGAGCTAACCATCTACAGTCAAGAAGACAAAAAACATAGAGGATATAATGCAGCACATAGCTTGTTATACACATGGCATGTCGTCAACAGTGGGAGTATATTCCAAGAGAAGAGTAGATGTTTCGAAGACACCCTCATCTATGGCCATGATGTCATCTATTTCTTTCTGTAACATTATTGCAGCATTAGTGTCATGAATCGATATTTTCCTCTTCGGAGCCAATACAGAGATACAATATGTGCAGCACATTAGAAGGCATTGAATAAGGACACAGCAAAGTATCAATATAACAATGAAATATATCGCTTTCTCTATTAGCCACCCCCATGTTCCAAAAAGGGACCAACTCCAATTACCTTGTTCCAACCCTTTGACATTCTTAATAATATCCAGGATGTGCTTGGTGATATTCTTCTCCATATTTGTTATGCCCACTACACACTGATCGCCAATGACTGCGCATGCACCACCATTTTTTGCTAAAATAAAATCCACTGCATATCTAGTCTGTTCAGAATAAATTCTCATACTTTCTAATTGAATGGTGATGTCACGCAATGCTGCTACTGTGGTGTGAGAAGTTGGCCTGGCATATGCTGTCCACTAATTATAGTGGGCACCTTGCACCAGTCCAAACAACCCCTTATTGGAGATAGGTTAAAGACAACCTTATTGAAAGCTATCCTAGTGGTAGCTATGGAGAGCAGCCTTCAGGCTAAGTCTTGAAGGAATGTAAAGCAGCTTGTTTTACCAGTCTATAATCTCTTGAGTGACCAAATGAAAGAGCACCACACCAGGTATATATTCAAAATATATGTATTTATTGCTAAACACACCCCTCTAGTCTCTTTATGAGGCTAGAGTTCGAAGTACATAAGTTATAAGTTATTAAATCACAGTAATAGCACAAATACACGTTTGGGCCCTAGGGTCGTACCAAACCATATACCAATAAAGTGGTATGCGAACCACGACTGAACTAGACACTAGGCCTAGAGCCTCTAGAAGTGCTTGGACCACAAGGAACCACCCAAGGTAGTGACACAGGGGACCTACGGGAGACGCGTGCAGTGTAAATACACAACCGCGATACGCCGTTGACTTCTATGGAGAAAGTCGGGATCGGGAAAATAGAGAAAAGGGACACTTAAAAGAGGACTAGGACAAAACCCTTTGAGATCTAGGACTTTGAAGAGTCTCTACCCACGGGAGCACCGGAGTACTCGTGTTACCTCACCCAGGGAAGCCGGGTGCATAGGTGCCTTTCGGGGTCGGGTTTCGTCGTCGATTCGAATGGCGATCTGCTGCAAAGTGCTGCTGGCGGCCAAGAGAAAAGTGTCCGGGTGGATCCAAGAGTGGATCGGAGTTCTGAAGAACCTGAAAGCAGAGGGGACAGAGTCTGGGTCACTAGCCAGTGACCATGAAGGCGATGGACAGATGCCCACCGATGTCGAGTGCTTCAGGTGCGTTGACGGTCGTCTTGACTCTTCAGCCACGAGGTCCATGAGGCGTTGTCGGCAACCAGGAGCAGGTTTCGGGCTGGTACACGATGTCTGTCGAGTGCTGAGGTGTCGGCGACCGGATTGGACCCAACAAGCCTTGGCAACGGCAAGTCTTGGTGAAGATGTAGATCGTCGATGGTGCAGACCAGCAAGGTCTGTGGAACTCACCCAGCGAGGGTAAGTGAGGGCAGGCCTGGAGCAACCAGGATGCCAAGTAAGAAAAGGATTGGCCTTCGTTAAGGGCTACTAGCCAACGGGCTAGCGACGCAAAGGAGCCTCGTGACGCCGCACGTGGATCTGGCTTACAGGACACTCGTGGAGTGGGGGCCAGTGATCTTCGGTGCAGGTGGTGCTGGAGGCTAGGGCTACTCGGAGCCCAAAGCACGACTTCTTGAAAGATCCAGAAGAGGATGCACTTGCAAATGTGCTCGGTGTCCAGGGGTCATGGTCTCAAGTCACCCACGATAGCCACGGGCCTCAGCTTTGCTGGGGACTCAGGGTAGCCTCGGAGAAGTCTGAGAATCCACCTCTGGTGATGCGATAACTTCGGCGTCCCACGGGAGCTTCAGAAAAGCGAACCGGACAGATGCTTCTTTGGTGCCTGCCAAGCAGGGGAGTCACTCCTTGACCCCAAGGGAGATTCTTCAGTCCTCTAATCATGAGTAGAGCATCGAAGGTCCAGGATTCAGTTTCAGAGTTTCGTCCAGGTATAATCTAAAGTCCTAAGGACTGGGTTCCTATCTTTATACTAAAGATAGGGGTTGGACTACTCTGTGGCCCCACCTATGGGTGGGTCAGGGCAGAGGGGTGGCTACACCCCTTTCCCTTTGTCCAGTTCGCGCCAAAGCAGGGTCTGCAAGCCCCTGATCCGGTTTGAACTGGGGTATGCACAGGGACACCAAATGTGTCCCCAGTGCAGGACTTCAAAGCACCCGAAAGTGCTCCCGCCCAGCCCCAATACACATTATCCTGTCTGGGGAGGTGGTCACACCTCCCTGGGACAGGAAACCTATTGTCCAGGCCTCCCCTGCCGGAGTTTCGTCCAGCAGCAGGAGGCCAGACTCGTGTCTGTGGCAGCAGCATCCATTTTGTGATGCCAGGGCTCTGGAAAGAAGTTACCGGACTAGTCAGAGTTAACATGTCTTTCCCTCTAGAAGGGTGGAATGCTACCCCCGCCGCCAGGATTGGCGGGGGGTAGTATTCCAAGATGTTTGACACCAAACACGACATGTTTAGGTGCAGCCATTCCAAAGTTAGCATTTTACCGCAAGGATATAATGCGCTTAAGAGTATATGGTCAGGCTGCACTACAAACAGCATCAGAGATGGTCTCCGAACGCTGCAGAGGGGCCCTGCTCATGCAGGGGCACCCTCTCACATAGGAACCACGCACTCTGCCTTTGGGATTGATAAGGCCTGCCTTAGGAGTGACTTATAGGTTTATATGTGTGTATGTATTTCGTGATATAGGTAACCTATATCACAGTAAGGGGTGCATGTACCACCTTACTCAGGCTGCAGTAGCAGACCTGTGGTGTCAGTTTGGATGGCCTTCCAGGGGTGGCATAATACATGCTGCAGCCCCTGGCAGGCCTCTGAGGTACCTATGCCCTTGGTACATAGTATACCATATACTAGGGACTTATAAGGGCACTCCAGATCCCAATCAGAGATGTGCCTAAGGCACATAGAAACCATTTTAGAGAGGAAGCAGCTAGGCTGGGGTTCTGATTAGCAGGGCCCCAGCCAGACTAATGTCGAAAAACAGTGAAGCATCAGCAAAAAGTGGGGGTACCCATGTGAAGCAGATCCTACTCTCCTACACAACCCCCCAAACGTAGGGACATTAAACTAACCTTGCCCAGTTAAGTCTTCATGTTCTAAGTGGAAATACCTAGAGAGTCCATCTGCATTCGCATGGTTACTCCCAGGCCTATGTTCCACTGTAAAGTCCATCCCCTGTAGGGAAATGGACCACCTAAGCAGTTTGGGGTTTTCACCCTTCATTTGTTTTAGCCATAAGAGGGGCTTATGGTCTGTCTGAACCAGGAAGTGTGTACCAAACAAGTATGGCCTCAACTTCTTCAGAGCCCAGACCACAGCAAAGGCCTCCCTCTCTATGGCTGACCAACGTTTCTCTCTAGGGGTCAGCCTTCTGCTAATAAAAGCTACTGGCTGATCCTGACCTTCTTCATTCAATTGTGACAGTACAGCCCCTACCCCCAATTCAGATGCATCAGTTTGAACAATGAACTTCTTGGAGTAATCAGGACTCTGCAGAATTGGAGCAGTGCACATGGCCTGCTTGAGGTCATCAAATGCCTTTTGACAGCTAACTGTCCACTGAACCTTTTGGGCATTTTCTTAGAAGTTAAGTCATTCAGGGGTGTCACTATTGATCCATACCCCTTGACAAATCTCCTATAGTACCCAGTCAGGCCTAAGAAGGCTCTCACCTGAGTCTGGGTAGTGGGAGCAGTCCAGTCCATGATGGTCTGGATCTTGCTCTGCAAAGGTTGAACCTGGCCTCCACCCACAAGGTGGCCCAGGTACACAACCTGACTCTGCCCTATCTGGCACTTAGTGGCCTTGATAGTCAGGCCTGCCTTTTGCAGGGCCTGTAAAACATTCCTGAGGTGGACCAGGTGATCCTCCCAGGTGGAGCTAAAGACAGAAATATCATCTAGATAAGCTGCACTATAGGCTTCCAGTCCTGTGAGAACTGTATTCACCAACCTCTGGAAAGTGGCAGGTGCATTCTTCAGACCAAAGGGCATTACCACAAATTGATAATGCCCACTAGGGGTTGAGAATGCTGTCTTGGGCTTTGCAGTATCAGCTAGTCTGATCTGCCAGTAGCCAGCTGGTAGGTCAAATGTGCTGAGATATTTGGCAGAGGCCAAAGTATCTATGAGCTCATCTGCCCTGGGTATTGGATGGGCATCAGTCCTAGTGACTGCATTGAGACCCCTGTAGTCTACACAAAACCTCATCTCTCTTTTTCCACCACTGGTGTGAGGTTTCGGTACAAGGACTACTGGACTAGCCCAAGGGCTATCTGAGGGTTCAATGACTCCCAATTCCAACATTTTCTGGACTTCAGTCCTGATACAGTCCCTGACATGGTCAGGTTGCCTATAAATCTTGTTTTTAATAGGCAGACTGTCCCCAGTGTCCACTTCATGAGTGCACCAGGTGGTCTGACTGGGTGTCAGTGAAAACATATGTCTAAACTGATTGAGGACTTGCCTGCAATCAGTTTGTTGCTGGGTAGTGAGGCTGCCTGCCAAGGCTACACCATCAACTGACCCATCGTCAGGGTTCTGTGAGAGCAGGGCAGGGAGTGGGTCACTCTCTTCCTCCTGCCCTTCATCAGTAGCCATGAGCAAGCCCATGTCTGCCCTGTCCACATATGGTTTTAACCTGTTGACATGGAGAACCCTGTGGGGACTCCTGGGTGTTCCTAGGTCTACTAAATAAGTGACCTCACCCTTCTGCTCAACAATAGTGTGGGGTCCACTCCATTTATCTTGGAGAGCTGCTGGGGCCACTGGCTCCAACACCCACACCTTCTGTCCTGGCTGGTAAACAGTCAGAACAGCCTTTGGTCATGCCAGGCCTTTTGAAGTTCCTGGCTAGCCTCAAGGTTTTTGGTTGCCTTTTCATGTACTCAGCCATCCTGGAGCGGAGACCAAGTACATAGTCCACAATATCTTGCTTTGGGGGCTTGAGAGGTAACTCCCATCCTTCCTTCACCAAGCACAGTGGACCCCTCACAGGGTGGCCAAACAGAAGTTCAAAAGGGCTGTAACCAACCCCTTCTGAGGCACCTCCCTATATGCGAATAAAAGGCAGGGCAAGAGTATGTCCCATCTACGCCTAAGCTTTTCTGGGAGCCCTTTAATCATGCCCTTCAAGGTTTTGTTGAATCTCTCAACTAAACCATTGCATTGTGGGTGATAGGGTGTGGTGAACTTATAAGTCACTCCACACTCCTTCCACATTGCTTTTAAGTACCCAGACATGAAGTTAGCACCCCTGTCTGATACTACCTCCTTAGGAAAGCCCACTCTTGAGAAAATTCCCAGGAGGGCCCTTGCCACCACAGGTGCTGTAGTGGTCCTGAGGGGAATAGCTTCTGGGTACCTGGTGGCATGATCCACTACCACCAGGATAAACCTGTGCCCAGAGGCTGTTTGGGGATCCATGGGACCAACAATGTCAATCCCTACCCTTTCAAAGGGCACCCCCACCACAGGTAGTGGTATCAGGGGGCCTTTGTAGTGCCACCTGCTTTGCCACTGGCTTGGCAGGTTACACAGGAGCGACACAACTCCTTACTGTCTTCAGACATGTGGGGCCAGTGAAAGTGAGGGACAATTCTGTCCCAAGTCTTGTTCTGGCCCAGGTGACCTGCTAAGGGAATATCATGGGCTAGGGTCAATAGGAAGCCCCTGAACTTCAAAGGTATTACCAACCTCCTGGTAGCACCAGGCTTGGGGTCTCTACTCTCTGAGTACAGGAGTCCATCATCCCAATACACTGTATGGGGACCACTGGCTTTCCCAGCAGCCTCAGCAGCAGCTTGCTGTCTGAGGGGTTCAAGGGAGGGGCAGCTCTGCTGCTCCTGGCTCAGATCTGCCCTAGAAGGTCCCCTGTCCCCAAGAACTCAACCTGGTCAGGTTCAAGTTCCTCTGGGACAGTTCCTTCTTCAGGGCTGAGATCATCCCCCTCAAGGGATTGATCTTCCTCCTGAGCTAAGGGGAAGGCACTGCCTTAACCCTACTACTCCTCCTCTTGGAAGGCACTTGGTCCATTCTTCCAGAATCCAAGGCCTGTTCAGTGCTAGACATTTTGGCTTGTGACCTGGTCACAGCAAACACATCTGCAGGGATCCCCAGCATTTCTGCATGGGTCCTGAGCTCCACTTCTGCCCAAGCAGAAGTCTCTAAGTCATTGCCAAGCAAGCATTCGACTGGTAGGTTTGCACTTACCACAACCTTCTTAAGGCCAGTTACCCCTCCCCAGGAGAAGTTAACAACTGCCAGAGTATGGTCTGTTCTGACATTGCTAGCATTGGTCACTTGGTACATCTCACCAAGCATAACTTGCCCAGGAAGCACAAGGTCTTGTGTCACCATTGTGACACTTGCCCCTGTGTCCCTAAATGCCAAAGCCTCACGTCCATTGATTAAAGGCTGTTGTCTGTACTTGTCCAGATTACTGGGACTCACAGTGGAGGTCACATCCATGCCTCCATCACAGACTAACACAGCCTGAGTCAGTTCCCTGACTAGGTCAGAGCCCAACTCAGTTCCCAGGGTGAACCCTACTAAACCCTTTGCTGGAGCACTTCCACCAACTGTACTAGGGGGAACAGGTGCCTTAGGGGCATTGGTGGGTGCTGGACTGGAGTCTTTGGACTTGGTGCAATCACTGGTCCAGTGGGTCTTTTGCTTACAGACCTTGCACCATGGTTTTCTTTGGCCTTTCCCTTTGGTAGACTGTAAATCCCCACCAGAAGAAGATTTTTGGGGGCCTGATGAAGACTTTTGATCTTTACCCTTCTCCCCACCCTTGTCAGAGTTCTTAGCATCTTGCTTCTTGGTTTCCCCACCTTGGTTCTGTACCTTCTGCTTCACCCTGGTTCTGACCCATTTGTCTGCCTTCTTTCCCAATTCTTGGGGAGAGGTCAGATCAGAGTCTACCAGGTATTGATGCAACAGCTGATTTTGACAGTTATTAAGAATCTGCTCCCTCATTATCAGATTGTACAATCCTGAGAAGTCACACACCTTACTGCCCATCAACCAGCCTTCCAGAGCCTTGGCAGAACAATCCACATAGTCTACCCAGTCTTGAGTCTGTGCTTTTTGGGTGTCTCTGAACTTCAACCTGTACTGTTCAGTGGTTAGGCCAAACCCATCAATAAGAGCACTCTTCAAGACCTTGTAATTATCAGCATCCTCCTCTCTAACAGTGAGGAGCTTATCTCTACCTTTGTCAGCAAAGGAGAGCCACAAGATTGCTGCCCACTGCTCTTGAGGGACCTTCTGTACCTTACAGGCCCTCTCTAATGCAGTTATCCATTTGTGGATATCATCCCCACTCTGGTAGGGAGGGACAATCTTGCTCAGGTTCCTATGGTCATAGGACCTTTCCCTGTCTCTAGGGACATGGCTGCCACCATGGGACTCTAGTCCCAACTTTCTTCTCTCTCTAAGGAGATCTAGGGATTCCCTATCTAAAGCCAATTGCTTTTTTCTGATTTCCAGCTGAGTTTCCTCATACTGGACCAGTCTGGTTCTCCTCTCATGAGAGGATTCCCTCCTGTGAGAGGAGACAGAGCTCCCTATAGAGGTGCCAGAGTGGTTAGACTCCTGAGAAGGAGATCTAGACTTCCTGGGCACACTCTTAATCCTTCCTGGGGGGACAAAGAGGGCATCATCCTGATCATCCTCATCATCGTCCACAGGAGGGATTGGGTTATCCAGGTCAGGGTCATTGTCACCCTCCTGGCCAGTTTCAGAGGGGGGCTGGGGGTATTGGTACCCCTGGCCTGGTCCTCTTCTTCTGCCCCACCCTCAGCTCCTACCCCTTCAGTCCCTACAGGCTTACTAAGGTCATAAGCCACCAACAACTCCTTGAGGTGTTGGGTGGTGGGGCTTTGGCCTGTCCTTATTTTTCTCAAGTTACATAAAGCTCTCAATTCCAAGAATGGGAGTGTATCATACTTGGAGGGTGGAAGCTCAATGGCTTCCTGCAAGGATTCTTTGGATCCTGCCCTTAAAGACATTACTAGTGTGGTGTGGTGTATGCACTACCTACTCTAGTGTGGCCTACTAAACTCTCTTGAGTTGTAGAAAGGGTTGTGCTATCCCTTAACACACAACTCTAAGTTCAGTAGAACTTACTGTATTCTAAGCTTAAATTATATGTACCTTAGGTACCTTTAGTGGTTTTCAGTTGATCAATTCAATTGAGATTATCTGGTAAAACAATAGCAAGCTGGAATCCCACACGCTGCACACCAATGTGAGAAGTTGGCCTGGCATATGCTGTCCACTAATTATAGTGGGCACCTTGCACCAGTCCAAACAACCCCTTATTGGAGATAGGTTAAAGACAACCTTATTGAAAGCTATCCTAGTGGTAGCTATGGAGAGCAGCCTTCAGGCTAAGTCTTGAAGGAATGTAAAGCAGCTTGTTTTACCAGTCTATAATCTCTTGAGTGACCAAATGAAAGAGCACCACACCAGGTATATATTCAAAATATATGTATTTATTGCTAAACACACCCCTCTAGTCTCTTTATGAGGCTAGAGTTCGAAGTACATAAGTTATAAGTTATTAAATCACAGTAATAGCACAAATACACGTTTGGGCCCTAGGGGCGTACCAAACCATATACCAATAAAGTGGTATGCGAACCACGACTGAACTAGACACTAGGCCTAGAGCCTCTAGAAGTGCTTGGACCACAAGGAACCACCCAAGGTAGTGACACAGGGGACCTACGGGAGACGCGTGAAGTGTAAATACACAACCGCGATACGCCGTTGACTTCTATGGAGAAAGTCGGGATCGGGAAAATAGAGAAAGGGACACTTAAAAGAGGACTAGGACAAAACCCTTTGAGATCTAGGACTTTGAAGAGTCTCTACCCACGGGAGCACCGGAGTACTCGTGTTACCTCACCCAGGGAAGCCGGGTGCATAGGTGCCTTTCGGGGTCGGGTTTCGTCGTCGATTCGAATGGCGATCTGCTGCAAAGTGCTGCTGGCGGCCAAGAGAAAAGTGTCCGGGTGGATCCAAGAGTGGATCGGAGTTCTGAAGAACCTGAAAGCAGAGGGGACAGAGTCTGGGTCACTAGCCAGTGACCAGGAAGGCGATGGACAGATGCCCACCGATGTCGAGTGCTTCAGGTGCGTTGACGGTCGTCTTGACTCTTCAGCCACGAGGTCCAGGAGGCGTTGTCGGAAACCAGGAGCAGGTTTCGGGCGGGTACACGATGTCTGTCGAGTGCTGAGGTGTCGGCGACCGGATTGGACCCAACAAGCCTTGGCAACGGCAAGTTTCGGTGAAGATGTAGATCGTCGATGGTGCAGACCAGCAAGGTCTGTGGAACTCACCCAGCGAGGGTAAGTGAGGGCAGGTCTGGAGCAACCAGGATGCCAAGTAAGAAAAGGATTGGCCTTCGTTAAGGGCTACTAGCCAACGGGCTAGCGACCGCGAAGGAGCCTCGTGACGCCGCACGTGGATCTGGCTTACAGGACACTCGTGGAGTGGGGGCCAGTGATCTTCGGTGCAGGTGGTGCTGGAGGCTAGGGCTACTCAGAGCCCAAAGCACGACTTCTTGGGAGACCCAGAAGAGGATGCACTTGCAAATGTGCTCGGTGTCCAGGGGTCACGGTCTCAAGTCACCCACGATAGCCACGGGCCTCAGCTTTGCTGGGGACTCAGGGTAGCCTCGGAGAAGTCTGAGAATCCACCTCTGGTGATGCGATGACTTCGGCGTCCGACGGGAGCTTCAGAAATGCGAACCGGACAGATGCTTCTTTGGGGCCTGCCAAGCAGGGGAGTCACTCCTTGACCCCAAGGGAGATTCTTCAGTCCTCTAATCGTGAGTAGAGCGTCGAAGGTCCAGGATTCAGTTTCAGAGTTTCGTCCAGGTATAATCTAAAGTCCTAAGGACTGGGTTCCTATCTTTATACTAAAGATAGGGGTTGGACTACTCTGTGGCCCCACCTATGGGTGGGTCAGGGCAGAGGGGTGGCTACACCCCTTTCCCTTTGTCCAGTTCGTGCCAAAGCAGGGGCTGCAAGCCCCTGATCCGGTTTGAACTAGGGTATGCACAGGGACACCAAATGTGCCCCCAGTGCAGGACTTCAAAGCACCCGAAAGTGCTCCCGCCCAGCCCCAATACACATTATCCTGTCTGGGGAGGTGGTCACACCTCCCTGGGACAGGAAACCTATTGTCCAGGCCTCCCCTGCCGGAGTTTCGTCCAGCAGCAGGAGGCCAGACTCGTGTCTGTGGCAGCAGCATCCATTTTGTGATGCCAGGGCTCTGGAAAGAAGTTACCGGACTAGTCAGAGTTAACATGTCTTTCCCTCTAGAAGGGTGGAATGCTACCCCGCCGCCAGGATTGGCGGGGGGTAGTATTCCAAGATGTTTGACACCAAACACGACATGTTTAGGTGCAGCCATTCCAAAGTTAGCATTTTACCGCGAGGATATAATGCGCTTAAGAGTATATGGTCAGGCTGCACTACAAACAGCATCAGAGATGGTCTCCGAACACTGCAGAGGGGCCCTGCTCATGCAGGGGCACCCTCTCACATAGGAACCACGCACTCTGCCTTTAGGATTGATAAGGCCTGCCTTAGGAGTGACTTATAGGTTTATATGTGTGTATGTATTTCGTGATATAGGTAACCTATATCACAGTAAGGGGTGCATGTACCACCTTACCCAGGCTGCAGTAGCAGACCTGTGGTGTCAGTTTGGATGGCCTTCCAGTGGTGGCATAATACATGCTGCAGCCCCTGGCAGGCCTCTGAGGTACCTATGCCCTTGGTACATAGTATACCATATACTAGGGACTTATAAGGGCACTCCAGATCCCAATCAGAGATGTGCCTAAGGCACATGGAAACCATTTTAGAGAGGAAGCAGCTAGGCTGGGGTTCTGATTAGCAGGGCCCCAGCCAGACTAATGTCGAAAAACAGTGAAGCATCAGCAAAAAGTGGGGGTACCCATGTGAAGCAGATCCTACTCTCCTACATGTGGTATTTGACAATATCTGCAATTTACAGCCGAAATATTCCAGTGCCTTTTCAGTCCTACTCATAGCCATTCCCCCTAATGTGAAAATGGCAGACAGGATATAACCAAAAGTAATACCATTACTGTAACTGTTTATCTCAATATCTGTCACTCCTTCGCAAAATTCCTTTGTAAGTGTTCTCTTTACCCATTTTATTTGTCTGTGAGCATATTTGCAAGGGACCCCCAGGGGCAGCACCATTCCAAGAGCTACATCATTGGTGCCATTATGAACATTTGAGTACGTTCCATTTGTAAGAAAGAAGAACCCAGGATGGGCATATATTGGCCTATCATAATTCACAGCTGAATAACGAGAATTACCTGTAATGGTATCAGAACCTTTCGAACCTTTCAAAGGGTAAGTCTGTTTGGATATGATCACTCCTGAACAACTTATATACAAAATAGTATCAGTACTATTTATGATGGGGCAACAAGCAGGGTAATAGCCAGCTTTTCGGGGATCCGTCACTTCTTTATAATGCCAACCCACCAACGTAATCTTTTGCTCTTCCAGATAGAAGTTATCACAGTATGTATTATTGTCACAACCGGGGTACCCTGCCCTTGTGGGTTGACAATGATACAAGCATGGTCCTGGGTAGCCAAAACCAAAGTCCCCTTTTACCTCAACAAAATTTGTCTGCTTTGAATATGTATAATTTATCAAAGACAGAGGGTAAGTGGTCCATAGGCTAGTTACAGATTCAGTAGGATAACAAGCAACACCATTACCAAAAAATCTCTTATGAGTATCTAGAAAGACATTATTAGAAATCATTCTTTTCCACCTTGGTGTGAAAAAGATATCATCAGAAGTAGGCAAATTACTTGCATTCTCTAACGCCCAAAGAACTCCACAAAGAATAATCATCAGCAGAATAGCGAAAAAAAGGAATAGCACTCTCCGCTGCTTTACCCATGATGATCGGGGCAAAACAACAAAACCCAATGGCTGTTCCTCATCAATCATTGGCCTGCCAAAAAGATGCATGATAGCAGAATGAAAAGGTACTATTAATATGACCTTAATGAACCTCAGCAAACAATCTTCTTTCCAGCGTCCTTTTTTCTTCTCCTGTGAGCCTCGCTGGTAGGCTCCTATTGTTCATCCACGGTGGTGCTATTGAGCACTTTTTCGTTGGAGCTGCACAATTGCAGCCCTTGACGAGGAAAATCCACTTCTTTCAGGATAGGGTACCCTCCCTCCAGGGAAAGCACCCCAAAATTATCCTGTCCAGTGTCTCGAACAATGCACTAATCTCTCTAACCCTGCTCTATTGTCCCTAATCTTTATCCATGAAGTCCATCCATACTACTCTGACGTTTCCTTTGGTGCACTGTTCCTTCGTCGAGGATGCAAATTATACTTAATAACTCCAGGAAAAGAGGGATCAAGAAACAAACATTCACTTTCAGCGCTATGAACTGGTTCGGATTCAAACACAGACGGGCCAGCTGACTGAAGCTCTTGGCTGGCCTTAACCTCAGGTGGCACTGCCTCATTCAGAACGGCATCACTCTCCTCCTCAGAAGGTGCCCACGTTATTCTGGCATCGGAGAAAGGGATGAAGCGAGGAACCTTTTCCATCTCAGAGTCCCCAATGCCGTCTATTCTCCACTGGTCATACGGCAGGGGGAGTGGTACCTTTTTAGTATGGGCAGAGTGTATCCAATTCTTCCGACCCTCTACCTTGACTGCAGTGCGGGTAGCGAGGAGCACTTGATAAGGCTCCTTCCAACGGGGCTCCAAGCTGCTTTTCCGCTGGAAATGCCGAACCAGCACAAAATCACCAGGCCGAAGGTTGTGGCCGGGTCCCTCTGTAGCGGATGGCAAGGCCTCTTGAATCTGCTGATGAATAGAACGCAAATGTTTAGTAAGGTTATACAAATAATCTATCAACAAGGGGTGCTCTAACTCGGAAAAGTGACGGGGTCTTGGAACTCCCCAGACATTTACGGGCCTACCAAAGACAATCTCATAGGGGGACAACCCTGTTCTAGTATGAGCTGTAACTCTCGTTGACAACAAAGCCAATAGTAAAGCATCTGGCCACTTCAACCCTGTACTCTCCTGAATTTTGGCCATTTTTAGTTTGAGAGTACCATTGTACTTCTCAACTAAACCTGCTGACTGGGGGTGATTCGCAGCATGAAACTTTTTCTTAATGTGCAGGCCATCGCACACTAACTGGATGACTTTAGAATTAAAATGACTGCCGTTGTCACTCCAAATCAAACGGGACAAACCAAAGTGAGGGAAAAACTCCTTCAAAAGAGCTTTCGCCGGTGTAAGAGGGAGAACATGGCGGCCGCATAGTACGCCGGTCGCAAGCTCCGGAGCGCTCAGCCCTTGTAACAATGGGAAACTACGCCTAAGATCCCATCGATATTGACCGTCAAGTACTGGCAAATATCTCGTTTGTTACCTGGAGTGTTCTTCTTTTTTTCCCGATGTGCCGGATAGCCGAGATTATCCCAGCTCAGTTGATTTTAAACCCAGGTTGCCTGTCGTTGTGCACCGGTCTGCGCTGTGTTTCGGCCGCCCTGGAGCTCAGGAAGAGCCGCAGGGCAGCAGCGCGAGGCTTCCTCCGGGTGAGTGGAGGCAGCGTCAGTACATGCGCTGCAACTGCACGCCCAGGAGGTTTGAAGACTACAACGCGGGGAAGACAGCCGGCCGATATCCACAACGAAGGATATCAAGGACCACAAGTTTCAAGAGGTAGGGGGACTAAAGAGAGGGTTTCTCTAGACGGAGAGTTAAAAGGGCAGGCTACAGTGGAGCTCCAAGTGGAAAGAGGTGAGGGAAGAGAGGCGAATAATGGGGAGAGTGAAGAGCAGGACCCTGCCCAGGGTTTAGTTGCTTGGGCTGACTTAGTTTCCCGAAAATTCTCCAAAATATCCACAGAATCGCCCCCTAGGGAACTAAGGCAAGAAGTAAAAAGAAAGGCAGAAAACAAAAAAAAAAGCAGAGCCTACAGATTCTAAAATTAAGATTACGCCATCCCTGCGTTCCTTTTTCAAAGTGCAACCATCTGTGCTTAGATTAAAAAGACCATTTCCAACTGAATTAGAGGGACAGAAAATCAACCGGGAGCCGACAGCCATTGTAGGTAGCATAGTCCCCACTATGGAGAGTGGGAGTCAGGTTAAAAAGGTGAAAAAAGCTCTAAAGTTGTCACTTCTGTTGAAGTGATAAACTATAATGGAGATAATGGAGATAACATCCATGGCACTCAGGATATCCAAGACATTCAGGATAAGGGAGATAAGGACGACGGTGGGCATGGGGGGCACACGCCAGATGCCCCAGATATATCAAATAAAAATACAACAACCACTGGTTTCAGAGACCCAGGTGAACCAACAATCAGCTCTCTTGTGGTGATGATGGGAAATCTAACCACAGACATCAGGAATGGTTTCTCAGTATCAGAGGCAAATCAACGGGAAATACGGGGGTTTTGTGAGAATTTGGAAAAAAAATTAGATTTGCTATCCGACAGGACAGAAATTCTCGAAAATACAGTGGAGGAACTAAAAAAAGACCTGGCCAGCAGTAGAGTAGAACTTCAGGTACTGCGTAAAGATGAACAGGACTTGCAGGAAAAAGTTGAACAACTTGAAAATAACTCCAGGAAAAATAATCTGAGATTATTAAATGTAGCCGAAGGTAAAGAAAGAGAGGATTTAAAATCGTTTGTGGTAGCCCTCATAAAATCCGTGGTTCAAATAGAGGAAAGTGAAGAAGACATTATCAAAGATATACAAAGAATACATAGGGACCCATTTCGAAAAAATCCGGGAAGAACAAGACCGAGAAAAATCCTTATTTATTTCCAGACGTATGCACTTAAAGAAAAAATCTTGATATCTGCACTAAAACTAAAAACCTTAAAAGGCCCTGATTTCTCTTTTGAAATAAGGTCAGACTTATCAAGAGTTACTTTAGACAGACAATGGGAGTTAGGCAAGCGCATGGATGACTTTAAAAAAACAGGGGCAAATGTGCAACTTAAATTCCCAGCATCATTACGCATTATGTACAATAATAAAATGTATACGGTCAGAAACACTAAGGAAGCAGACGATTTACTAGAAAGTATAAAGGGTGGGGGGAGTTAAGGAAGTAAGTTCTGTAAGGAAATAGGTTGATATCCACATGACACTTATATAGAATTTTTGGGACTATTAGAAATGGGGCTGAGAGCAATCAGAGCAAAGACTAACTTGGACTAACATCATGTCCAAGGAGAAGAAGCAGGGGTGGGTTCTCCAGGGTAAGGTGGGTGGGGGGGATGGTAGAGGGGCACAGGGTGGGGAGCATCTGGGAAAAGACAAAAAAATTCCTCAGTATCATTTAGAATAAAAGGATATGTCCATACAGATTTTAACCTGGAATGTTAATGGTTTACGAGTGAAGGGCCGAAGAGATAGGTTACTTCAGTATTTTAGAGACTCCCCAGCACATATTTTAGTTCTGCAGGAGACACATTTGCTGAAAAAGAATGTGTCGACCTCTTTAAAAAACAAAGATGGGTAGAACAAGTTTTTTGTACAAATCAGAGCGGAAATATTAGAGGAGTTGCAATAATAGTGAAGAAACAGGCAAATATATGGGTGACAGAAACAAAAGTAGATAAAGGGGGAAGATGGGTTATAGCAAAAGCAAAAGTAAACAATAGGCCGTTAACACTTGTAGGTTACTATGGTCCAAACCATGATGATTGTGAACCTTTAACAAATCTTTTTTCTAATCTTTTGGATTTCCCTGACCCAATAATCATGGGAGGAGACTTCAATGTCGTATTAGATCTTAACCTAGATAAATCAAGTAAAACTAGAACAACTCCAACACCTAATTCACGTACTTTATTAAAAACCATGATGGCCCAGCATACACTGAGTGACCTCTGGAGAGAAAGAGCGGGGATTTCACAGGGTACATCTTTTTATAATAAGAAATATGGGAGTAGGTCCAGAATTGACTACTTTCTGGTAGATTGGAGTCTTAGAGAAGATATTTTGGAAATAGAATATAAGGCGGCCCACCTATCAGATCACTCGGCAGTTCTTTTAACACTCAAAAATAGTAATAGGGGTTTAGAGAATAGGTGGACTCTGGACCGCACCATATTGACAGATAATGAAGCAATGGAAAACCTTAAAAAGAGATCAGAGAGTTTATTGAGGTTAACAAAGGCTCAGCCTCAAATGGAACAGTGTGGGATACTCTAAAGGCGTTCATCAGAGGTAAGATCACAAGTATAACCTGCTACAGAAATAGGGTATACAAAAGAGAAATATCACGATTAGAGGATGAGTTGAAGAGAATAGAAATGGAAATTAAAAAAACAGACTTGGAGGAGATTAAAGTAGAGTTAGAAAAATAGCAGTTACTCACGAAGAATCAATTATTTGAGACCCTCCAAGTAAGGATTAGAAAAAGGTGGGACGCTAGTAAATTAGCACATTTTGAGTATGGGGAGGGGGCAGGTAAACTCTTAGCCTGGAAAGTTAAGGCAGAACGGAATAAGAGTAGAATTAAAGAAATCAGGGAAGACCAATCTGGAAATATTTTGAGTAGTGAAACTGGGATTAATGAGGCCTTTAAGGACTTCTTTAGTGATCTATATATGGAGGGAAAAGATGAAACGGCAGACATTAAGATAGAGGGTTGGCTTATGGAATCCACTCAACCTATAGATGTTAACCAACAAAAGATGTTAAATCAAGAAATCGCTCAGGAGGAAGTTGTTAAGGTCATCGAAACTAGTAAAGGGGTAAAGCAGCTGGACCAGACGGCATACCAACAGAGCTATATAAAATCTTAGTAGAGGTGGTGTCCCCTTTGTTGACATTAGTGATGAATGAGGTATTGGGTCAGGGAATACAACTACCAAAGTCATGGAATGAGGCTACAGTCTCCCTTATTTTGAAACCGGGAAAAGATCCAACATTATGTGAGTCATACAGACCAATTTCTCTTTTAAATTCAGACTACAAAATCTTTACAAAAATTTTAGTCAATAGACTAGCTAAAATTGCAGGTGTTACAATACATGAAGATCAGAGAGGTTTTGTGAAAGAGAGATATTTACACGAGCTCACGTATGAGCTTATAGGGGCTATTGACTTTGCTACAACATTCAACACTCCTTTAGCTATAATAACATTAGATGCCTCAAAAGCATTTGATAAGGTGAGATAGTCCTACTTATTTTCAGTATTAGAGAGATATAACTTGGGAGACAACTTTTGTAGAGCGATAAGGTTAATATATAAAGAGCCTGTAGCAAGGGTTCTGGTAAATGGAAGATTATCTTCTCCCTTCAAAATTTACAGGGGTACAAGACAGGGTTGTCCCCTTTCCCCCTTTTGTTTAATTTTTATATGGAGCCTTTCGCTTTTAGAATTAGGTATACTACTGACATTCCACCCTTTCATCAGGGAGACTGGGTTAGGAAAGTCGCGCTATATGCGGACGATCTTATGGTGTATTCATCTGATTTAGATGTTGCTTTACCAACAATTTTACGTATAGCAACAGAATTTGGAGAAGTGTCGGGGTACTCCGTGAATGAACATAAGACAGAAGTGATGTTATGGAATCATGTAGGAAGTAATCCCTTAATAAAAAAGAGATGCGATATCTTGGCATAAGGATAGTTCAGGATATGAGCGTAATTGCAGAGAATAATTTAAGGAGGGTGTTTAAAGAAGTTGTTAAACTAATGAAGAGCTGGGTACACCTCCCGTTAACTATATTAGGTAGAGTTAGCTTGGTTAAGATGACTATCCTACCAAAAATTACTTTTATATTTGATTCCATACCTCTTCATTTCGATAAAATGACTATTCATAAAATCCAACAGGCAATAAATTCATTTATCTGGGCTAACAAAGGGGTTAGGATCTCATGGAAAAAACTGCGGAGGAAGAGGGAGAAGGGAGGCCTAACCCTGCCAGACATCCAATACTACGCATGGGCCTTTCAATTAAAAAATTCTAGAATGCTCATAAAGATACCGGATGGATCCATGATAGGTCTAATGTACACAGCAATGTTAAAGGAGTGCCAAATAGACCTAGATGGTTTTCTCTTCAAATTTGGGGATCCCAAATTTTTAAGAAAGTTAAATTGAAGGTGCTACAGTCAATGGCAATTATGTGGTATCAAATTAGACGCCTTTCGAAACTAGATTATTATTCCCATTTCGCCCCAATTTGGGAGTCACCAGGAACCCCAGATTGTCTTAAGGACAAGTTGGCAATACCGATTAAAGACGCTGACATTAAGGTTTGCGGAGACTTGACAAGAGAAGGTAAAATATTACCTTGGTATAATTTGAATGGGCTGATGGAGGGACTCTCTCTAAGTTCAAATATTTACAACTAAAAAGCTGGGAGCAAAGCAGAAAATCGACATTGGGTACAGGCAATATTTTAGAAGATCAACTGGTAACCAAACCACCAGGAAACAAGGAAGTAGCACTATGGTACTGGCACCTTCAGGACACCATGGACGGAGAGTTCACTTTGGCCGAGGAATTATGGGGGAATTACTTGCCGAGGGAGAAGCTGCAGAATATTTGGCAAGTATCTATGCGCACACTTTACCTCATTGTCAAACCTGCTTTTTTAAGAAGGAACCACCTTTTTTCACTCCATAGGGCATATATATCACCCGAAAAACTATCCAAGATGAAGAAGGGAAGCCGAACCAGTTGCGCTAAATCTGGGCTAGAAAAAGCTACGGACGTGCATATGTTCTATCAATGCCCCGCAATTAGTGACTTCTGGAATAGAGTGGAAACGACAATGTCAGGTATTTTGGGTCAGCATATAAAGGTAAGCCTTCCTTTGGTCATCTTTGGCGTGGTTGATGAACTTGTGAGCAGTGTTAGAGATATGTTGTTTTATGCAATGCTTCTAGCTAGAAGAGAAATATGTCGGAAATGGGTGAGCAATATACCACCACAGCATTCAGAGTGGCTGGAGTCCCTTATATATATGTCTAAGATGGATCTATCCGGAAAAAAAATCTAAGAAGAAAGCTTTCTGGAATCTGTTACTGTTATGGTTGGAGAGCCCGGAAGGGTTGCTATAAAGTTTCCTTAGGTTAAATTGTTTAAACAAGATCGTAAAATATGTCCAATGATTACACCGGCTAATTAACTCTTAGACTGCTATAGGGACTGGTCATATTTTGGAAATCATAAGCAGTTCCGGTGTTTACACCGTGTGAGAGAGATAGCCGCAGAAAGGCGGGTGTCCATTGTAGTATGCCCGTCAGTGGTCAGTATCTCTCCCAATAAGAAGGGCAGAAAAAATGGACATTTTTTTCTTCTTTCTGAGGTGAATGAGGATAAAAAAAAAAAAAAAAAAAAAAAGAGCTTTCGCCGTCGCTAGAGCTGTATCCTCCTTAGTAGGATAAGCTTCAACCCATTTCTAATGCACAAACCACCACCAACACATACTTCAGATTGTTCACCCGTTCCATCTCAATGAAGTCCATTTGCAGGACTTCGAAAGGGAAAGAAGGGGGTGCAAAATTACCTGGAGGCGTAGGGGTCCCCTTCCCTGGGTTGTACAGCATGCACACCATGCAATGCTTAACCAAATGGACAGCCGTTTTTGGAATATTATCATTCTGCCACACCAGGTCAAGCAACTTGCAGATACCCCTAGCACTAATGTGCGCTGGTCCATGAGCCATAGTAACTACAGGGAGAACATATGCATCTGGCAACATCCATCTCTGTTTCCCTGACTTATCTATCCAACACCCATCATCATCTAATTGCGCTGTACTTTCTTGCCATATTGCTAATTCCTCAACCGTCGCCTCACTCTGGATTTCTTTCACACTATCTAGTGTGTCCTCAAACATCGTGACCTCCGGCACCCATCTAGCAGGACCTGCTATAAACATATTTTTCATCTTAGATCGGGCAGTCTCTTTAGCTGTTTGATCCGCAAAAGCATTCCCCCCCCCACATCGTCAGTAATTGCTTTATGAGCGCTACACTTCACTATTGCCAGTTTCTTGGGCAGGATCATCGCCGTCAAAAGTCTATTTATCAAAGGGCCGTGCTGAATCTTGGAACCATGGGAGGTAAGGAATCCCCTCTCCGTCCAGAGCCGCCCAAAATTATGAGCGACTCCAAAGGCATACTGACTGTCGGTGTAAATATTCACCACCAGTCCCTGACTTAACTCACAAGCCCGAATTAGAGCTACTAGCTCTGCAGCTTGGGCCGACTGATAGGGAACTCGTGATGTCTCAACAATCGTGTGCAGTGTTGTGACCGCATAAGCAGCAGTTGTAGTGCCATCTGGTAATTTAAAACAAGAGCCATCGACATATAGTTCCCCTTGGGGTCAAATAAGGGAACATCAGTCAAGTCTACCCGTCCCTTCGTCTCCTCCTCGGTACGAAACATACAATCATGTATGTCTATCTCCTCACTCTCCTAAGGGAGGGGTAGTAATATGTGGTGCAAAAAGAGTTAGCTCATATCCAGTCAGACGTGCACTAGTAAGGTGCTGTGTCTTTGTTCTGTTCAAAAGCATATCCACAGCATGAGGTACCATAACCGTGAGATCAGTGTCAAGAACAAGCCCTGCCGATTGTCGAATAAAGACGGCCACTGCCGCAGTCGCTCTTAAACAGCTCAGGAGGGCTTTCGGGACGGGGTCAAGAACAGCAGAAAAATACGCACACGGCCTCTGCTTACCTCCAAAGGCCTGTGTTAAGACAGAAAGCGCACAACCGGCCGACTCGTGTACATACAACACGAACGGCTTGTTATAATCGGGCGTGCCAAGCACAGGAGCCGAACAAAGCGCAACCTTCAATTGCTCAAAAGCGTTTTGACATTCAGGCGTCCAAGGCAAAGGCTCATGCACATCTTTAGTTGTTAGGTAAAGTAGAGGCTTTGTTAATAAAGCAAAATTGGGTATCCAATGACGACAATAGGAGGTGATACCAATAAAGGCTTGCACATCCCTTTGGGTCCTTGGAACAGGCATGTTAATCACAGCATCAATACGCTCAGGAGTTAGTTTCCGACCCTCCTTCGACAGTAGGTGACCTAAATAGGTGACCTCCTGTCGACAGTATTGGAATTTGGAAAGGGACACTTTATGTCCATGTTGAGCCAAATGTAGCAACAATTTGACTGTAGCTGCTTTACATCCTTCTTCAGTATCGGACGCAATCAAAAGATCGTCCACATACTGTAGCAATACATTACCTGGAGGAAGGGTAAGGGAGTCCAATTGACCCTTCAGAGCCTGGCTATATATACTAGGACTCTCAGTATAGCCCTGAGGAACCCGACAAAATCTAAAACTACGACCTGCTAGGGAGAACCCAAACAGGTGCCTGCTATTTGGATGAACAGGGATGCTAAAAAAAGCGTTTTTCAAATCAATGACAGAAAAGAATTTGGCAGAAGAAGGAATCATAGTCAAAAGAGCAGTAATGTCAGGGACCACAGGGAACTGAGGGACTACTATTTTGTTAACCTCGCGCAAATCAATCACAAAATAATAGACATCAGCAACATCATCAGGAGAACCTGGAGGCCGTCTCTTAAGAACAGGAAGGATGGGGCTATTGCACACATTGACCGCTGTCTCCTCAACAACCCCCAACTGAATCAGATCTTGTATGATATGTAACAACGCCTGTTCTCCTGCATGCGAAATCTTATACTGAGGGATACGAGGCAATATCGCATTTTCTTTAACCTGAATAGAAATTGGAGGTTTTTGCAAAAGTCCCACATTTGTATCACTTGTAGACAAACAGTGTAGATGGGACATCTTTAAACTCAACCGGGAGTGGGGCATCTTTAGACAAGCATTGTATAGTACTAACCACACTCGGACCCATTGTCAAATGGACACCATCCGGGGAACAGTAAATAGTAGCATGTAACCTTTTTAACAGATCTAATCCCAACAGGTTCTCTCCACAATTTGATGTTAGTAAAAACGGCGAATCAACGGTAAAGGGACCTATAGTCAAGGCAAGGAGTTTAGAGATGTGGCTTACTACCGGCACACCAGAAAAACCAACCGAAACATTATTATGGCCAGACAGGGCTGCCCCAGGGACCAGTGACCTCGCAACAGAATTATTCATTGCTCCTGTATCCACTAAAAATTTCTTCTCCGAGCCCTGCAAATCCACACTAATATAAGGTCCATGCTGATCTACAGGTATCGGAACTGGCCCCTTACCCTGTTCTTGGCTGTCCTAGCTGTAAGACATCCCCGTCACCTCATCCAAATCATAATCATCATGATAATACTGTCAGCTCTGAATGTCATCAAAATAATTCTGATCAGTACGGCCCGATGGTGTTCCAGTAGCCTGATCCCCATCCTGACTGGCTGTTCCCCGTCCTCGCCCTCTCTCTCCCCGTCCTCTCGGAGCTGCAACCATTTTCAGCAAAACCGGGCACTCGCTGCGCCAGTGCCCCTCCTCCTTGCAATACGCACATTGATTTGGGCCCACAGGCACAGCGCTCCGGCTCGTACGAGGAAGCTGCCTAGCCGGTCCAATGCCTCGACCCCTTCCCTGCCCCCTAGTTGCCTGCTGCATCAGTACCTTAGTCTTCAACTCCTTTGTTTTCTTTTCCACCCTCTCTTTCTCCTAATTCTCTCTATGTTCATAATACTGAGCCATACTCAGGATCACCGAAGGGGTAGAAGTAGTACACGTGCTCTCGGCAGCCTGCAACCATGTTGCAATCTCTGGTAACAAGTTCGTGACAAATCTATTAACAAATAATCTGATACCCCCTTCCAAGGACAAATCCTGGCCACTAAAATCTAAAAACACACCTTCAAACCGATTAAACAAATCAGACACACTCTCATCTTTCTTCTGATGACATGCGGCTAGCTTATCCCAATCCACCTTCCGGGGTGGAATAAGAGAGTGCATATAAGTAATGATGCGATCTGGCAAAGCCAAGATCTCAGCCTTAGGCTTTTCACCAGGCTTCCTCTCCTTATCCCATGCCTTAATCTCATCCCAAGTACCACCCAATTCTAAGGCATGGTTCTGAGTATGCACCTGTCTCCAGACATCCACTGGTATCAATAAACATTTCAATATCTGCCAACGTCATTACCGTCAATGCAGCAGCCTCTGTCAATTCCTTATAGTAAGCAGTAGGATTATTCCTGGGGTCAGGCAACTGAGCCTTAATTGCGAGGACTTCACTCCTCTTCCATGGAGTATAAACCCATTGTTCTTGAAAACGGGCCTCTACTCGTTGTCTAGTCACGTGATCATGTTGATCACGTAACTCTGGTATTTCCGGGTGAAAAATGCGGTGCACTTCCCTCAACGGGAACTGAGATATTGTAGTCGGGGATTTGTGATGCAGTCTACCGCGATACCCAATCAGTGTGGTAACACTAGCAAAAACCCTTATAGGGAGCCATGCCTGTGGCATATAGTTGGTCCCTAATATCGTAAACAGCCTGAGATGCAACGCCTTTAAAACACTGTTCCCATAGTCCAATCAAAGTGGTCGACATATGTTTAAGGGCATGCTGCTGAAAAAATGGCTCATAATCCTATAACACACTCCAAACATCCTCAACACCATAGATAGGACTGCGGGCCCACTTGGCAGCCTGATTGGCCACCATATTTTTCTCCATATCTCCCACATCCGACCGAATCAACACCTGTCCCAATCGCTCCTTTGCAACTGCCCCAGCTCCATCATCCTGACCACGCACCGTTGTCTTGACTTCTAACAAAGGGGTAGGAGTAAGAACAGGGGCCAACATACTGGTCGGGGAGGGGGGCATCAAGGTCAACATCGGCTGAGTAGTGGGTGTCTGTGAAGGAGAAAGTGACATCGTAACAACAGGGGTGGCAGGAGGACCAGCAGTCGCAGTGACTGTGGGGGACGGAGCCACAGAAGAAGTTGGTGATGCCGGAACCAAAGCACTTCGATCAATACCAGATACAACGGGAACAGGGGTGGCAGAGGCAGATGACAAGGGCTGTGGAACAACAGGGTATATTCTATTTGGGGCATAAGGGGAGGCGGTCTGTCTTCCAACAGCTCTTCCATAAAAGTGTCTGCTACCTCTCTAGTAACGTAAGACTTATCACGTTGCAATCGAAACCTCCTATCTGCACATTCTATACCCTTCTCCACCTTCTCCTTATCATGTGCCACCGCTTTATGAGTCAGTGTCTGTGTTCTCTCCCTTCGTGCCTCCCTTTCTCCTCTCAGCCGTCTTTGTTTAGCTTCCTTCCGCCACACCTGAAGATAATCAAACATCAACTGCCTGCTTCGTTTAGCAAACAACTCTTCTTCCAAATAATTCAACTTCTGCTCATCAAAGGTGCCCGTGGACGGCCATTGCAATTCAGCATTGTCCCTGGTATATTTGTGCCATAATGTACTAAATATAATAGGGCCAAGACCGTATTTGATATACATGTCATAATTTGGAGTACCTTCCGCAGGTGCGGGCTGTCGTTCCTCCAATCGAGCATCAGCAGAACAACAACGACACTTCACACAACACAACTTACTATAATAAGGCATTCTGTCACACAAAGAAACACATTCACCACACAATCACACTAAAATATACTCATAGCTTTACCAAAAATAAAGAAACCATTTCCGCGGGCTTCATCAATCAAAAATTAACAAAATGGTACCATATTTAAAAGAAAATAATCTTCAAAATCAAATACAAGCACTTGTCAACAACTGATTCTTAAACCAACCAAAATATCCATTAAACAAACGTCATGACAACATAGAACCAAACAAGCTCACCTGGTGCACACAGGTCAAACGTATTTATTCTCCACTGCCGACTCTTCGGACCAAACGGTCAAATCCAAGGGTTTCACCATTCAGGACCCCAGCCAGGACGACCACTGGGCGAGGCACCGCCCGATCAGACAGGCGGGGCAGCTGCGAGAACCAGGCTCGATCGTGTGGGGTACCCCGATCCGCCCATCTGACTGGACGCAATCCCGACCTCCACACCCAGTTGCGGGCGGGGATGGGTCACCTGGTGGAGTCCCTGTTCGGGCGCCAACTGAAGGAAGTGACCCGAAAAGGACCACCCGGGTCACTCACGACCACCTTCTCTGCCTTCCTACAAATGAAGAGTCGGTCAGACAGTAGAGAATAGAAACCAAATATTTATTGAGATTACACTGCAGTGGAGCCCAGTCTGACCAGCCTCTTGGGATGGCTGTCGAGGGACTGAACCCCGTAAGCATACAATTACATTATGTATGTTTGCAGAGTCCACAAAGACCCGCCTACTATGGAAAAACACTAGCAGGTGTCGTAATACAATGGGGGTACGGAGCATAAGTTTCGATTCTGCAGCTGGGCACAGGCTATCTACTGCCCAAGGTCGTCTGGCCTATCCTCCCTACCAGACGGGTGGGAGAAAGGCTCCATCTAACAAGAAAGGTATGTACTAACGAGAATACTTGCAATTATAATAGAAAAAGCTCAACCTTGGGAAACGAAACTTACCAAGGACCGTTTCTCGAAAATAACTAAGCAGCAGTTTCGATCATCATACAAAATGGCGTCCAGATTGCAAGATGGTGTCGCGAATGCTAAAATATACAGACAGAAGGGCCTCTCAATATTAACAAGTTGATGTTACTGCTTGTTGCTGTCTGGTGGGCCTATTCTGTTCATACGACCTGATGGTCACCATTACAGCCCCCTAGTTTCGCTTGCGGATAGTGCTTGCCTCTCACTGTTGTGGTCCGGGCGCATGAAAGCACTGGGCTCGCTACATAATCTGTTCCTTCTTTTTCCTACTGTTGTGTATCTTGGAAAATATTCTCCTGCCCATTCTCTGGGACAGGAGCGCCTCAGTTATTGGTGAAGCATCTATTATGCCTTATCAGAGCAGCGCGTGTTGATTGACGTTTTAAAAAACTTTGATTTGGAAGCTAAAGAGACTACAGAAGATGGTGGTTCCTCTCACGTGGTCTCCTGAAGTATGATCTTGTAGCTGTGCGCCATGCACTGCACTGGTTGCTCGTGCAATCTTTATTTTGTTTAACAGGCCTACTGTCGGTCTGGCGTGGGATTCCTTTCTGATCTCTTAGCTCCTCATGTCCTTGCAGGACCCCTGACATCCAAGTCACTTCAGCTACTATAACTGACCCCCTTTAAAGGGGCCCACTGAGAGGACTGAGGTTTCTGGGTGCCTGGCCTTTAACTTCAGAATGCTGATAGTCCATGTTCATTATCTCTGAAAATCTTTATTGTTTTCAGAAACTTTATATTTATCCCACCTGCTTCTGACTCTTTGATCTTCTCTCTGCATACAAAGTTCCAAACACCATCATGATTTTTGGCAATATCTGAGTTTTACAAATAAAGTAATGAGGCAATTGTGGTTGACCTTCGGGTGTAGGGAATCGATTTGTGAAGCTCTGGGAGAGAGGCGATACCATCTTGCTGTGAGTTGTGACTGGGCTTTCACAAGGCTTAAACCATCTGAAGCTGAAAGGTGAGCTGTGGTCTTTGAGGAATGTCCAGTTCAGCCCTGGTATCTTGGCCTGCAAGTAAGGCATGTGGTACATCTGCAGCAACTAACCAAACATCCTCACTTAAGAATATGAGGCACTTACACACACCTCAAAGGCCCTGCAGACTCTGCTGAGGTAGGAATAAACAGTTACTGCAAAACATTGGGCAAACAGCGCTAATTACCACATCAAACATTCCAGGCAAAAGAGCATTTTCGTTTTGGGTGGAATCGGAGGGAGTCCCCTAATTTCCTGTTCAGGTCCACAGCATAATGTCCAAATGGGCTCAGGATTTTCCAGCCCTCGCGACAACTTGCACTGCCCACCGGACAGTCTGCACTGTCCAGACACAGGGGAGGAGATGCTCAGGGGCAGCTGTGACACGTGTTGAGTAGCATTTGAAAGTTGTTGCTCCTTTTCTGCCGTGTGCAGATCTTTCCCAGCCTCCAAACTCGACCCTATGCTGGAGCACTGTCACTTCTGTTGTCACATTTCCGTCCATCGTTACTGAATGAAATGTCAGCCATGTTTGCTGATTTGCGTTGGCTCGGCAGCTGCACAAATCTTTGTGCACATGATTTGACACAGTGACAGGCAAAGCAACTTTAGAATAACATATTTGTCCACTGCTGGCTGTATTCAGAGCAGGACTGTGAGTCCCTCAACGGTGGCTTTAATGAATATAAACAGAATCTGCCCTGCAGGCCTGTATCCAGTACATGGTGCATTCCGCGCTGTAACCCAAGGATGAAGCCCTGGGAGACCCTCTCAAGCAGGCATTTCATATGTTCTCGCTCACTCCGCTACCCACCATCACACACTTAGCCGCAGGGACATAGGACCGGGTAACAGCACCACTTTAGTCACTCAAGACCAACACTCTTCCCACATGGGTTTCCGTGCCCTTCAAGCACTCTAAGAAATACTCCCCCATGGAGTGATACCCACCTGCTAACTCACTATGGTAACAGCATAAAAATATCAGACTTCTGTAGAAGAGTTATGAAGATGCATAACCTCTCTGCTTCACACATAGGCCTTCATTCGATGGCGGTCAGACGTGCGTTCGACAGCCATCGTATCGGGATGGAGACCATCCGACATGTAGTTGGCGGCTCCACCCTCCTTATTACAATCCGACCGCCCTGAAGGCGGTCGGAAACATGCCTTTTCCAATTGCAGCTTATGCTGCGGCCCAGAAAAGGGCTGCAGCACAAGCAATAATTGAAAAGGGCATTTTTTTAAACATCAATGCACCATGTGAGATGCACCATGTGGTGCCTGACACACAGTACATGGATGTGCGTGGGCAGTGTACAGTGGCCCACAGGGGATGGGGGCCCTGCTTGAGGCCCCCAAAGTCCTTTTGCGACAGCCTGTACATGACAGTTGGACCACCATGAACAGGCTGTTGGAAAAGGACATCCTAATTCCTATAGCGTTGCCTGCGCAAGCATCGCCCCCTTTGTAGGAAATAGGAATCCGCCCGCCGCCCTGACTGGATCCTTGATCCTGAGGGACACCGCGATCTTTCCCCCCGACAGCCAAGCTCCGACCGCCGGCAGTCGGACCGATGGGCTAGATGCCGGTGGGACCGCCACTGATGGCCTGTCGGTGGCAGTCCCACCGCCATCATTATCAGTCTCTAAGGACCTGATTCACAAAGTTAAACTTACACTTTTGTGTAAGTTTACTATTTTATTGTATTCACAAACTATAAGTTACATTTTGCTAATAGTCATTTTATCGCTGCGGAGACTCCGCAGTTGGGGAGGAGAACTCTGCATATAAAATGATAGGAAAATAAATTAAAAATAAATAAATAAATAAAATGATGGGCGTTTACTATCTTTTTATATGTCAGTACTCCTTCCCGACTGCGGAGTCTACACAATCGTAAAATTACTATTAGTAAAATTAAACTCGTAGTTTGTGAATACCAAAGAAATAGTAAACTTACACAAAAGTGTTGTTAATATCTGTGAATGTTATGTCAATGTGCTCCATAATATATGTGCATATAACAATGTCAATACCGGTAAATACGATGTCGATGTATGCCATGACAAATGTACACATAATATTGAGAATGTTGGTAAATGCGATATCAATGACCGCCATGTTATATGTACATGTAATAACGAACTCATATCATTGCTGTCAAATCCACCCGAGATAACCTCCCCATCAACTCAGAGTCAGAGATAGGTGGTCAGACAGGCCCTGCGACCCAAACCCAAGCCTACCGATTGATAGGTCACAGGTGGGGTTACACTTAGCCCGAAGACATACGTGGGAACAGGGAAAACCCAGATCGATCCACTGATAGGCAGCTACACCACAAAAGGTCTGAGGAGATTGGCCCCAATAAAACACGTTTTGCCAGAGAGGCTCGCGTTCCGAAAATACCACAAAGTAAGATGATACATGTATTTAGGAACAATCAGCTAATCAGAACACAGCATGCACACTACACGCAGTGATCACACGCTCCCCATGCCGAACATCTGGACACATACACACTGGCCCACATTGAATCTAAACAAAGTTGAGAGCCACCTGTGTCTCCTTATCAAATGGTTGAATTTATGGTTCATGACTAGGCCCGGATTTACGTGCTTTACAAGAAGTGCAATCGGTTCATTATACTTCAAGAACTGTATATAATGCCGGCCAAAACCTCTGTACATCGAGGCAGTCTTCAGACGCGACTCTGTTGCTGCTCTCCCGGCCACTGCGTTTAATTAAACCTACTTGTTCCAGTTTTGCCAAACGCCTCTTTCTTTTGACTTTTTCAAGGTAAATTCATATCCGAGCAACAGTGTACGTTTATCTTTTTAAATCAAGGCTCTAGAGTCCACGAGAAAGTACATAAGTGCAAAAATGCACATGAAAGTGCATTTATAAAGTCCGCTTCTACATCCTGTAGGGTGGGATGATCTCAAGACCCTCTCAGCATTCCCTTTACAGCAGTCTGGGCGAAGGGAGTATTATTGTGGAAAATGACTTGTAGGTTCGAGTATGTCTTGACTAGATCATGATGTTTCTCATGCAACCTCTGGTACACCCACACAGTGATGCTGGAAGTAGTGTCGTGTAGTTCCTATAAGACCTATATAGGATCTGCGCGTTTAGACAACATACACTGTGGGACTGGTGTCCAGACTGATTCCAGACACCCCCACCGGGTATGTTAGCCTGTGTACCAGCTAGCTCGCAATGCCACTATCACCTCCTCTTACCAAGGAATAGAATAGTTCTTGGCAACTATCGAACATGACAACCCTGATCCCTCAGGACTGTGGAAACAGTAACTTACTTTTCGCTCAGTCACTCGAGCTCACTTGTTGTCAGAGATATACACAGAATAAACGGTTGGGACGTTTTTCAATAAGCATTTATTGAACAGTCGTTATTCTAGTGTAAAATAAGTGCACTGAAATCACCAGTAGACAGTAGCATAGACAAATGAGTAGCAGCACTAAGAAAGTAAACAGATGGTAGGTTTCTACCATTTTGCTAAAATAATAACTACAGGCAAGTATATAAAATACATGGCAGTAAAATGCGTACTCCTACGATGCACCCTAACTAGATGTACCTAAGTGTACCTAGCATGTGAGTAGGTGTAAAGCCAAGAATCCCTCTAGGATAAAGCCAACCCCATTACCTGATGTGAGACTGCGGGACCCCGTTCTGGTCTCGAGCTGAACACCCCGCAAGGGATGCCAGTCCACTGCGAGATGGAGTATCTGCATGCAGGAACCTCAGCGTCTTGCGTCAGTGTGTCGGCCGGGAAGTCCTGATCTCCTCTGACTATCTCAGCAAGATGTGATGTTTATATACCCTAAGGTATCCCCAGGGGTTCTACCTTGCTGTGCCAGTGTCGGACTTAGGATGACGTCGGGAATTAACTTTATACATAGTTATTATGTAGGAGATGAAGGTCCTGCTGTGTTTCCAAGAATCAAGAATCCTCATGCATAATTTATGAGGCCAGTGTTCAGGGAAAAACCCTACGTACTGTCTGTAGTATTGTAACTAGGTAAAAGGTCAGTCCCTCAAATCCGTTATGTATGTAGTATAGGAGAGAATGTAGGTGAAGGGTTATGATGTTACCCAGACCTATATCGGGGTACCTATATGAAATATAACAGTAGAGTGTATGTGGCTGGGTCCAAGCTGAGATGGCATGGTGGGCAGAAAAACAATGGGTCGGGATGCTACTTCAAGCAGATGCCAGTGGTTAGACGTATCGCAAACATTCCTCCCATCATCTTTTGCCCTAAGTGGTAAGGGTACACCCAGACGTGGGCCCTATGCTCACTGTGGCACTGGAACCAAGCTACACCCCAGACTGTTGAGCCCTATTCCAGGCTCAATGATGCTGGCTCCAAGCAGGAGTACATAAAACAAGGGCACAATAAAGTGTGAGATGTGTGCTCCTGGCTGTCTCCAAGCAGGAGTACATAAAACAAGGGCACAATAAAGTGTGAGATGTGAGCTCCTGGCTGTCCACAGACTTCCTGCATAAGTAATCAGGGACAAACAAAAGGATATGCCTCGCGTAGAAACATCCTCACCTTGAACAAAAGAGAGTGCAGCACCACCCCTCCTCCAGACCATCCTCTAAGTGACAGTGCTCAGGGAGAACTAATCCGCAGTCATTTGCTAACAAGACCCTCACTGAAGGGTAGACTAGTACCCATTCTACCGGGTTTCAGTTTCTGAATCTCCACCTTCCAGCACAGCAATGAAGTCAATACACTTCTGCTGTCTGAGGAAGCAGTACACACCTTCTGTTTTATGCCATGCTACACCAGGGGCTATCCAAATTCGACCCCAAAGTTCCCACTACTCTGACTCTCATCACACACTGCGTCCTACTACCGGTGCTTAATTTAAGCCTGTAGTTGCCGATGGGGACCACCGGCACTTATTTTTATGGACTAGCACTAATTTCCTGCATTAGATATTTACTCAGTGCAAGAGAGAGGACAAAACCCAGATCAGAAAGATAGAGGTACAGAAAGACGGCAAACCCGTCACAAAGAGAGAAAGCAGGAACTCGCACGAGCAAGGACAAGGGGCAGCGAGTGTCTGATAGTGTCTACCAGCCTTGGTATTTGGCGTGCGCGTTTAATTGCACCAGCCAGCGGCTTCTGAGCAGAGCTTGGGGCACCAGCACTCTTTCTTTCACAAATTAGGCACTGCCTATTACCATACATCTGTTACCCACCCACTACACATAAATGCACTCAACGCACACGGTAAGTTAGCATAAGGGTTTAGGGTTAACATGACAGCAGAACTTTACACGAGAGGTCATATGCTGTACTCTCCTTTACAAAGAGAACAAGCATTGGCATAGCCAATAGGTCTCGCCTTTGGGACCTTATAAGTGTTTAGCCATGCAACAGTTGATGTTGTTGCACCAAGGATATTGTGCTGGATAACTAAACACTTATAAGGTTCCAAAGGCGAGACCTATTGGCTATGCCAATGCTTGTTTTATTTTTCTGGCAACTGCCTCTATTTAACTTTCTTGATAGAAAACGACCAGCAGAGGTCAGTAAAATACTAGAATCACTTTAGCATTCTCTAGATTCCAGTCCATAGAAATTGTCTTCCGCGAGCACCCGTAGACAATATTTTTTTCAAATCTTGTATTTTCAGTGATATGACCACCAAAGGCCCTGATTTTATATTAAAGACAGAGCTTTGGACTATACCATTTCCCGCTGAAAGGCAATATTTCTCTCCATGAGTTCCCATACCTGGCGTGTCACGCAGTTTGGTGCTTACTTTCCCTCCATGTTAAAGAACAGTAGATGTTTCAGCACCCAGGCTAATGTGCTGCATAGCTAAATACATATAAGGTCCCAAAGGCGAGACCGATTGCATTGCAAATGCTTGTTTCACCTCCAGCTGGGCCGAGTTAAGGGGCCATCCGGCCTCCTTGTGTTTGAATATGCTGACTGGGGCCGCCTGGAACCTCACACTTAAATGTAAATGCCACAGAGGGAAACAAAGGCAAACAGTTTGCTATCTCTTCACAGGTACTTAAGAGAGGCATACTTTTGCCTTTGTTTTGTTCCTGTATATAAGTGCAGACACTGTAAGACTGTCAGATGGGTTGGTCTGTCCCAGTATTTACACAATTAATTTAAATAGCACTATTTTATTTCTTTTATAGCGCTACGTCGTGATGTCATGTGCTGTGATGGCACGCATCATGATGTAATTTGCATACTGTCTTACTTGGTCAGTCCCCCACTTATTTTTTATAGGACTTGTGCCCTGCCTTGGCCCTTCCCTTCCTTGCAGTATCTGAGCCCAGCCTGGCCTCCTATCATTCTGTGCTTCTTGCACTGCTGGTCAAACACCGATAGTCATTGTTGTCCATGAATGAATGAATGAAGAAGTGCGCACGTGTGCATAGCTTTCTTTGGACACAGCCAGGTCAATCCACTCTTGTTGCACACAGTTGCACTACAAGTATGCACACTTGGTAATGTCCACACCCACTGTGAAGTTTTAACTTGCTATATTGTACTTTTTAAATTGTTTACGAGTCGCTGTCCCTGATCTAATGCTTAGGCCTACATTAACCACTCCTAGAAACCAAAAGAAACCACATAAAAACAAAGTTATTTGGTATTGGTACTTAAAATAATTTTGTAATCACTTTAACGCACTCGCTCTCCCCGGTGGAGATGTGCACAGTGCTTGCTGCAGCCTTTGCACACCGCCTTCATAGCTCCCTGAAGTGTACGTGGTGTGAGCCCCTGGCAAGCACCTGAACATGGCCTTTGAGGAGGTAGTGCCGGTGCAGGGTCAGGCCATAGAGACAAACGAGGCGCGTCGAGACGCATCCAGTGTAGGTATGGGGTTCAGATTAGGGCTGGAGGTGGCAGAGAGGTGGGGAGGGAGCTGGGGCAGCAAAATACCTGCACACAGGAGGACAGATGGAAGAAAGGGGCGTGGCTTCATGTGGTGAAAAGACTCTTAAATAACCCCCAGAGTCATTGTGCAGCTGAAAGAACTGGAATCTGATGCACCATCCATTGGCAGCCAAGGCTTGGGTGCTTGTCCGAGTGGGAGCTTTAAATCAGTAAGACACTTGTGCGGCGCACGATGAGTGTGCGTCTAGGCGCTTTGGGAGACCTGCTGCTCTTTAAATACACGCTACTGATCGTTTCCAGTGTCTTTAGTCGGAGGCATGTTCCTGGAAGTGGGATCCCCAGAAGTGGGATCCCCAGAGAGTAGTCTGTAGGCTTGGCGGTGCTTCCTAATTGGCCCTGAGCTCCTCCTCCTTGCATCTTCCTTCATGGCGCTGAAGCTGCCTGGGGCTCTCCCGGGCCCTCGGCTCCCCGCCGACGTGTGCATTTACTCAAACTATTTTATAAATTTATTCTTGACATAGGAAGTACATAGTGCTATCAGGCAACCATGTTACCCATGTCAAAATGAGGCAATCCTCTTTTTTTTTCTTTCAAGACAACTTATTTAGCATCAATGAATACAATTCTTCAAAACTGTAATACATCATATTCGGGTATCTGTAAGCTCAAATGTATACCACACCACATATTGAAGAGAACAATCTACCTGTTTAAAGGGCATACATACCTAGTCAAGTGTGTCAACCTGATAGGTGGCATACGCAGCATTCATCTCGCCGAATCCCAATTTCAGTCCAGGTGTTGAATGCCCGGTTGACAATATATCATGCGAGAGAAAATTAAAAACAGAAACTCGGGGAGGAAATAAATACTTTGCCGATGTGTACGATGGGAAGAATAAAATATCACATACAGGCGGCAGTAGGCAACATCCTGCACATAAAAAAAAAAAAACAAGCGCGCGCGCCTCGCACGGCAGCAGGGGGAGGGAGAGAGGGGGCCTGCGCGATTCCCTTGCGGGAGCGAGCGGCGCCAGGAGCGATAATTGCTACCATATGGCGCCGCTCGCTCCCGCAAGTGAATCGCCAAACGTGTACGCGTTGCCATTGAAGGCAATGGAACGTGTGCACGTTTTGGCTGAAAAGCCGAAGCGATCCCAAAAGGTCTTTTTTCCTATGCAGCGCATGCGCGCTGCGTAGGCGAGACCTAAAAAGGGCAAGTCATATTACTGTGTATGCTGCCACCAGCCCTTTAGGACTTACCGAAGACATGGATAGTTGTCTTTTGCCTGCTACGACAGAACGCTTTGTGCCCCCTTCCCGGTCGCAGAACAAGTTCTGGACCTCATATTACCAGGGACAGCCTAGAGCTCTGTGCACACTGGATGAGTGTCATACCAGGGCCAATACCAGTTTCACATGCAGTAGGGTACCCAGGGCAGGGGTATATACACATTTACTATGCAGGGGACATCACCGCACCAACAGAATATATTTGAAAAAATATTTTATGAACACTTTTACACCAATTCTTGGTAGAAAATATTTCTAAGATCACCATAGAAATGCTTAGTTACCCAGCATTGCTGACTTGCTCAGTCAGTTGTTAACTCCAGGACATATGTGTAGTGTCAAGAAAGGCCAGCTCCCCCATTCTATACATTGTCTAAACACAACTCCTGCTACAGAAAATTAACCACAGTACTGTTTTCAAAGAAGGAAACAAAAGTGGCAGAGGGGGGGATTAGAATTATGAAAAATAAGGGAAGAGTGGGGCACTCCAAATATCGATTTTTAAACTGTTCTATGACTGTTTCCTTCTTTATTGCGGGCGACGCAGAAGCAGGACTTACCTAATGTCCCCCAAACTGAAGCTAAAAGAAAGGTATGAGTAAATACCACAATTGTGTGCATTGCAATAATGTGATCTGTGAGAATAACATCACTCATTCCAGGACTGGGGAAACCGTGCATCTCAAACACTCAGCTGATTGCAACTCTAAGCATGTTATACACTGCATTAAATGCCCCTGCGGCCTTCTATATATTGGAAAGACGGAACGCAAAGTGAAGACGCGGATATCAGAGCACAAGAGCACAATTCGCAATAACAACATGAACTCGAACTTACCAGTACACTGGACAGATCAGGGTCATAACATTTCTCAGTCACGATTTTTGGTTTTAGAAACAGTTACGCCCAAAGTTTCATGTGATCCCAATAAGACACTATTACAAAGAGAGACATTCTGGATCAAGAAATTTACCACCATGATGCCATATGGTCTTAAATTAATGACAAAATGGAAATGAGTTGTTTCTTATAAAACTCATGAAGAGTACACAAGGGGATGTTCAGTACATTTTTCTTATACTTCTAGGGGAGTTCAGTTTAGTGTTTAGACATTTCTTGCCAGTACATACTTAACACGTGGTCCTTCACCGTTATGACAGACCAATAAATAAAAAAAATCCTGTGTTGTATTTACACACTAGAGTTGAAATCAGAAATCATGTCTTTGATCACCAATTTATGTAATTGTGTTGAGAATTATGTTTAAGATTCATGAAATCATTGCACCTATGGAACACTGTGCATTGGGGTATTGTAGCTTTTACCATAAGATGAAGCTCACCGTACACTGCATGACTATCACATGTGCTCACTTATGTAAGATGGCCGCCGCCCAATGTTGCTGAAATTTCGTTTTTTTATACAAATAGGAAAATCATTCATTCTTCATGGTTAATTTGCTAATATGTGTATTTTCAGACAAACTCACAGGTATTGATCCGTGGATGGTGTCTAGATTTCATACAGTCATTATAATTTCACACGTAAGAACTTGATACAAGATGGCCGCCGTCACGGCTGAATTTCATGCTAACGGTATTGTCGAGTAGTCCTTTGTTAGTGTTGTTTCTGGTCGGAAACCAAATGTATGGTTCAAAACGCTGGGTTAAATGCTTTTCGGATTACACAGCGGCAACAGAAACAATCACATCGTGTAACGACTTAAGAAAAATTGAATATTTCAGAACAGATATGTGCCGTTTGGAAATATAATGGTACATGAGAAAGGGTTGGTTATTTGTGAAGCGATGAGGTTGAGAAATCTTTGGTTCTTTGTCTTTTGTTTTTCGTAGTGGTTATTGCCGAGACGCTAGTACAACAATGGATGCAAAAAGAACAATTGATGGACAGAATGCAGAACAATGTCATACATTCACCCCAGTACAGAGATCTGGGCCTAAATCCATAGTTTTTTTGCTCGCCATTCCAGTTTGGACCCAGACATATGCAAATCAGTCTTGACCCTTGACTGGGGGTGAATGTATGATTTATTCAGCATTCCGTCCATCATTTGTTTGCGTAGCACTTTTCACCCTAAGTGAGATGGGTATGCCCAGACGTGGGTCCCTTGCTCACTGTGCCACTGGATTCAAGCTAGCCTGGCTGATGAAGGGTAATACCCAGAAACCGGTCCCAGGATGCTTGTTTCCGGTCCAGGGAGGACCAGGCTTAACAGTTCGGTCTGGACTGTTCCCATGAGGCACAGGGTCAAGACTGATTTGTATATGGCTGGGTCTAAACTGGGGTGGCATGGTGAGCAAGAGAACGATGGATTTAACCCAGATCTCTTGACTGGGGGTGAATGCATGATTTATTCAGCATTCCGTCCATCATTTGTTTGCGTAGCACTTTTCACCCTAAGTGGGATGGGTATGCCCAGACGTGGGTCCCTTGCTCACTGTGACACTGGAATTAAGCTAGCCTGGCTGATGAAGGGTAATACCCAGGAACCGGTCCCAGGATGCTTGTTTCCAGTCCAGGGAGGACCTGGCTTGGCAGTTCGGTCTGGACTGTTCCCATGAGGCACAGGGTCAAGACTGATTTGCATATGGCTGGGTCTAAACTGGGGTGGCATGGTGAGCAAAAGAACGATGGATTTAACCCAGATCTCTTAACTGGGGGTGAATGTATGATTCATTCAGCATTCCGTCCTTCATTTGTTTGCGTACCACAGTACAACAATGGAAGCATTCGAGTGTGGGTGTTTCGAAAAGGTACGTCCGTTAGGGAAGGAGTCGGGAGGGTGTATGTGGTGACACACCGCGACTCACATGAATGACACGTTACATGTCACTGAAACTTAATATTAAAATTTGTTTTTACACATCATAGAAACACCAATGGTGTTGGTCGTAATGGTGTTGGTCGTATTGGCAATGATACAGGAGTGGAGCAGATTCATCTGAGCTTGAACTTCACACTTATAGTGACATTGGTTGTTGTGTAAGATCCTTGATAAATCAAAATAGTAATGTTGATATATTTTTTGAAACTGTGTTTTTTCATATTCATTTAATACAGTGGCCCCTGAAGAAGGGACGTTCAGTCCCGAAATGCATTGGGAAACAGTAATCTTGTAATGTGAAAGGCACAGATGAAGATTTTGTTATTCCATCTTAATTTTGGAAAAAGTTTGAATGACAATGATGTAATTGATCATAAAGATGATGCAAATATTGATTTTGTTTAGAAATTGTGAAATATATGAATCATTTAGTAAACGAATTGGCTGTATGTGAATTTGTGATTCAAACTTGTGCACATAGTCAGGTTTAATATTGCACAAACAACGTTTAAATTGTTGATTTTGTATGTTAAATACACACAGCAGTGAACATAGGCTTTCAGGCACATACTTGGTCCTGAAGATATTCTTTTAGAGTAGAGGGGGAGCCACCAGGTATTATCGGCCACACTACAACGGGCCAAATATCAGGACACAAACTGGCTACAAACCACAGGCAGGGCCGGCTCTAGGATGGTGCGACTGGTGCCACCGCACCAGGTGCTGATTTCAAGGGGCTCCCTGTCTTCATTTTTGATTTTAAAAGCACCTGCTGCCGTGTTCCTTGCCAGCAATTTCCAGGCAACAATAAAAATGTTAACATAACTTTGGTAATTAATGTTCTTCCTGGAGAGAAATCGGAGTTTTGTCCTGTTGAGGTTTTGACTTATCATAAAATAGCACAGAGGGTCAATATGCCGGCTGCAAAGCACGTGTACCATGCAGATCACAAAGTGCATATAATGTAAATAGGTCAGTGGGTTGCTGCTTTTAAAAGAGACATCCTTTTGTTACTTGTAGTTTGTAAGTTCGAATCCTAATACAGAACAGGGAATTATTAACTATCATCAAAGAACTGCATGCACACATGCACACAAGTATAGATTAGAGCATAGATTAATGTTGCAGAAAGGGTTCATTTCGGTACAAATCGATTCTTATTATTAAAGAGAATCCCCAACTATGGTGTTCCGTTTTCGATTGTGAGTTTGTACTTCTCCAGACCAAGCACTCTCAAACTATACTGCCTACCAGTATGGATGACATGTCACTCCTACACCTTGTAGTCCTCTGGCTTATGTAACTTTTTCTATAAGCTGATTTACACACATATGATTGATGGTGTCTGTGTAATGTGTGTGTGATGTAAAGTGCTCTGACACCCTACACTGGTGTGAGTAGCACTATATAACTAATTACATGTATTTGAGAAAGAGTGGTTTTGGAGATTTGAGGGGCACTGTTAAAAGGTGGTGGTGAGGGAATCACCACCTTCACCTCGGATGGGGGGCACCAACAAACATTGTCGCACTGGGCGCCACCAGCGCTAAAGCCGGCCCTGACCACAGGCTAACCAATATCACATCCGCCAACTTCAAGGGAATGTTGGCAGCCTCTGTCTCGAACTCACCTTCGATGCCCCACACTGCCTGAACACCCTCAATGATTGGACTTAACGGGTCAGAAACTTCAGAGAGGGGGGGCCTGCTGTCTGTCTACCGGGACATCTCAGTGCCCCTTCACTGGTCCACACTGGTCACCATATGATGCACAGGCATACTACATTCTCCCCACCACAACTCCCACAGCATCTACACCTAACTGCCCTGCCTCTTGGCTGTGCAGCAGCATACAGATGGCAGGACCTTTAGGGTGCATACAGATGCAATGGATGACTTAAGGGTGGTAAGAGGAGGATCTGCAACTCCGAACAGGAACAGCTTCTCAAATCAGTGTGGTGATGAGCAAGGGTGGCAACCTGAAGCTCTCACTACCTTGAAGAAACTTGGCACTCCTCTGAACTGAAGATGATGAGGGCTGTGGTGTTGGCAGGCTTAAACTACTGCATCTTCATTGGGCACTCAGGGGAACTGATCAAAGAGCACACAAACAAGCAGCCAGGCTGCCTGAACTGTTGACAAGTCAGCCATATTTAACTATCCCCTAAAGCCTTCCACTGGCTCCCACTGGATGCACTGATTACGTCGAATGTTCTCTGCACCGCACACAAAGCGTACTGTGACAATGGGACAAGATTTCTTCATTATGCACCAAGCCGGAGCCTGTGCTTTACAACTGCACTCCTGTTCAACCAATGAACTTCAAGCATCTGAAATCCAGAGCTCCAGGCTGTGGAACGCCCTCAACTCAAGCATAACATCTGAACCCACATCATATGTCAACGCTTGCATTCCTCTGAAATGTTCAAAGAATGAGATTTGTGATTGATTAAGATGGGATAGGGTTAGGAATTTGGAAAATGTGAATAATTTGCTTTTGCCGAATTATGCGAAATTTCAGGAAAATTGTCTATAATTATGCAAATTGATCATTTAGTGCTATATTTTAGCCCAAACTAAATCCATGTGTCAATTTTTGATGCAAGAAAGCATTTCGCTTTAAAAGAATAATGCAAAAAAAAAAAAACAAGTGGCACGAGCAACAGCCCCTCGCGTTCTGTTCGTTCACATTATCCAGCATACTCGCTGTCAAATTTTGCTGCAAATGACACGTAATAATGCGTCATGGAGTAACAGTGTTTATTTTGGAAATTTTGCATAACAAGTGTAATGTGAAATTCCAAAAATTAGGCGAACTATGCTAGTCTAATTTAAATTATACCCGGGCATAGACAGGGTCTCACCCATCTCACATTGACTCTGTGAAAACCCACAGTGCTTGTTGAAGTTAACTTTCCCAACTTTACGAAGTATCATTTTGCCTTTAACCTAAAACAGATTCGGACCTCGTTATCAGATACATTTAATTCAACCTAAACTATATGGTAGAGATTTGAACACGTGTTATATGCCTTTTCAATTAAATATATGGTTTATGTCTCACAGTCTCCTAAATCGTTCTCTTCACCTATTACCATGTATTCTGTATCTTTGGCTGAGACCTTTCTCACACCGTCTTTTTTCAAATTTTTGACAATTTCAAACTTTCTTCTATTTGGTATAATAAAAAATGAATAACAGAGTACTTTTGAGGAAAAGTGGATACATATGGAAATCATTACATAGGGTCAACACAGTTTTACTTACATTTCACAAGCTTCAAGCAAAATGTTATTTGTGCACATCTGATACTTCTACAGATGAGCAGTTAAACACCATTGTTTTACAATCCTATTCTTCTCTCTAAATTTTGGATCTCAATTATCAAGGTGACAGCTTCCTATATATGGAGAGTTTGATATAGTTCTTGCAGAGAAACCAAAAACTAAAGTGGAATTACAATAGGAAACTGATTTTTCTATCCAAATATGGAATAAAATTTGTTCTAAAACACACACAACTTCTTGTCGGTTAGCAATACTCAAACATTATTATTTTTTATAATAGATTATTCTTAACCCCCACTTCTCTTTTCAACTTTAAAGTATCTGCAGATAAAAAAGTCTGGTCTTGTGATAATGAAAGCAGTGATTTATTGCATATGTTCATTGATTTCCAAGGGCTAGTTTATTTTGGATAAAAGTTTACGATAAGATTACTGATATATGTTCAGTTGCAATATCGTTCGATAAAATACAAAGGTTTCTAGGTAGTTCCTCTCGTATTTGGCAGAGTAACATAATGGCTGGGAGATCTGTTGAGCTACTTATTGCTATTGCATTACAAATTATGTCTCTCTGGAAGGACAGTACAAAAATTACCTTTGTCAGATGTTGTAATATGTTATGCCAAAATCTTAGACTAGATAGAGCAAATGTGAAATCCACACAGCAACTGATTAGAAGAGATGTGTTATGGTTGGCACTTTTCTCCTTCCTATCCAGACAACCTGCCGATTCTCCTGATGCAAATACCGTTTTTGAACATCCATGAATGTAACATTTTAATAGAAAGTTGTTAATTAATATGATTGAATCTGTTTTATGCTTAGTTCTATTTTCTCATTAAGGCTTTTTCTTTACCATCCGTTTTCTCCTCTTTCTTTCCCATCTATAGTTCTCCAAACATTTATAAAATATTATGCTTAATATTTAATGTTATGTAGAGTACTAAGCACTTTTCACATGTTTGAAATGTCTTGTGTTATATCCTGTGAATATTTCTAGAATATTTACAATGTCTTTTTGTACTTATTATGGTGATTACCAGGTTGTTATATTTTGTCTCACCTGATTTGTCTTCAATAAAACATTTTCAAACAAAATAAAACCACAGTGCTCTGAAATGACCAAAAGGTGATGTGTTATAAAAGAGCCGGAATTCATAGTACCACCCCCTTTCCAGTCCTGCGCTTTGTTTTGTTGAGTTCACCTCATGTTATATTTTCTATGTTAATGGAAAAGTTGCAAATACTTTAATCAAATAAATCTGCAAAAGAAAGTGCTCCCCTGTGTGCTTTTCATCCTTCGTAGCTTTGTGTTGTGATGTTATCTACAGTGCAGAATGGCTCACATTTGGGCAGAGGAGTGGGTGTGAATGGGAGCCATTCAGACTTTCAATTTGAGCCTCCGAGGCGTTAACTAACAGCCCCTTTCACAACCAACCTTCTCCCTGATTCTAAAATGCCAAATAATTCAAAGTGAGAAGTTTGCAAAACTTCCTTGTATGATTAAATGCCAGTGAGTCCCTGACAGCTCCTGGTTACTGTGAGTGTGGTTTCATTCTGATGTTTTATAGTAAATTTAAATGAATCAGCAACTTACTTGGCATCCCCTCAGTTATCACCCCCACCCTCTAAAACAGGTGAAGTACACAAGCAGACGGTCTAACGCAGTCTTAACACTAGAGGGTGCTCTCCGCCTCTGTAGAAACATTACATTTCCTGTTGAAAAAAATTCTCCAAGTGCCCCTAAAATGGTCTCTCAGTATGAGGTTCTTTAGAGAACCAACGAAAATGATGAAATAGGAAGACATTCTATTGTACCCCACAAACCAGCAGGGTCTGTGCTGATGACCCAGGGGTATCCTGATCCCTGACCCTAAGAGTACAGAGAGAGGAGCAGGCCCAGATATGGGGATATTTGTATACCCATAGTCTTCGCCAATCAGTCACTTCAGGCTCCTCTCAGACATGAACACATTTATACATCACACAAGGGCACCCTACAATGATCCAATTCTACCCGATAAGTGACAGTGTACTGTCAGGTCTTGTGAATGCCAGCTAGCTTATCATAGTTGGAACTTGCTTGCTTCTGGCCTGCCTGTAATGTGGAACCCATCTGGGTAATGACATGAAAGCACAAAGACATCTGGAGTGAAGACCTACTGTGTTCTCTGAGGCAGACCATAATCTACAGAGCTTCTTCAAGTCTGGTTTGAATGAGGGAGAAAAGAATTTACTGGTGAGGACCAAACAGAAACTGGGGCTTTGGAATCAGGAAGTTGACCTCTGATAGGAAGAAGCTTGCACCCAGGAACGAAACGTTGTTAGTTTTCGAATATGGCACACAGGTGTGGCAGGTACCACCAGGAGCAGTAAAGGGCTTCATCTGGCACTCAGTAAGGGGCATCTCATAAAACTGGGCCGCTCCATGGTCCTGTCAGGAGGCAGAGAAGTTTATTAAAGAATTCCACATGGAGACAATAACCCAAGACCACTCTGTCCCATAAATCCACACGTGAATCAGCACAAATGATTGTGTCCTACCGTCAGCTACTGCAGGTCTACAGAAGAAATTATTTTCCTCATGGCACCTCACAAATTAGTACATCTAATGCCAGGGCACGTTACCACTTCAAACCGTTCTGGAGGAGACGCTCCGAAGACCAGATTGTATACCAACTCTTCTGGAGCTACACCCAAGAACGCTATGGGCCCTGGGCACGGAGCCCAGAGGCATGTCAGCCATGATGGACATCAGCAGTGGATTAGCAATGGGTGCTGTTGTCCAGCGAAACCCATGCGTGGGAGGGGCTGTGGGGCTCCCTCACTGATTTAAAGATGTTCTTCTGTTTTCCAGAAACATCCTAGTGGTCTGACAGAAGATCAAATCAACCAAACTGTGTTGGAAGACGATCATCAGCCTCCTGTAAGAAACAAGATCAGTGACAGAAAAATGAGGAAGACGGGTGAGAAATATGCATTTTACTCACCTGCCTTGTCCTTCTATAGAAGAAAGCTCAAAAGGACATCTTGCACACATGTTGTAAAGACAAATATTTGGGAAGACATAAAAGTGGTGCTTGTGGAAGGGGAAAATCCGAACAAAGCACGAAAGTGACAATCTGTCTGTACATGTTCTAGGAAGCCTGAATGCATGGCTATGACTAGACAGTGCTGCTCCTCTGATCTGGTGCTTTCCAAGTTATTTCCAGTAAAGGCCTGCGGTGCGCAATGTTTACTATTGCATAACTGGAGGAATGCAATCCTCTGTAGCTTTTCAGGTGTAGTTTGAAAGTGAGCTACGCACCTGATTACCTTGTGAAATATACATGTGTGGTATCAAGATATATATCTATTTATCTCTCTCTCTCTCTGTCTATTTCTATCTATCTATCTATCTATCTATATATATATATATATATATATATATATACATAAATATATATATATATATATAGGAAAAATTGAAAAACAATGGTTACAGGGACGTTATAGTTAGGCTCAGATTTTAATCGTATAAAACCAGTGAAATTCAGCAGTTATAGTTACCTGAGCTAACTATAACTTATGCCCCAGCAATGCACTGCTTATGACCTCACATATTACATCACTCATGACATGGTCAGTAACATCACTGATGATATCACTGATGACATCTCAAATGACATCACTGATGACATCATCAAGTAAGTATAAGTGATGTTAAGATTTTATAGGTGTTAAACATATATACCAACCTACTACAACAGTTAGATTTGTAAACTAGTTGTACTACTAATGAGTGATACAATCACTAACATGTGTGATCTGAGTGGATGTGTGACTGTCTGTATCAGTGTGTGAGTGGATGTGTGAGTGGCTGTATGGGTGAATGAATGGTTGTGTGAGTGGCTTTATGGAGGAGCGAGTGGGTGTGTGAGTACTGGTATGGGTATGCGAGTGGTTTTGTGGGTATGTGAGTGTGCATACAAGAGGTTGTATGGGGGTGTGAGTGGGTGTGTGAGTGGTTCTGTGGATGATGTCATCAGTTATGTCACTGACCATGTCATGAGTGATGTAATATGTGAGAACATAAGCAGTGCACTGTGGGGGCATAATTTACAGTTAGCTCAGGTAACAAAACCTGCTGAATTTCACTGGTATTGTACTAGTGAAATCTGAGCCTCACTATAACGTCCCTGTAAACCCCGTTTTTTTCAGTGAATTTCTAAGGTTTTTTCAATTCTATTTCTTAACTATAACGTCCCTGTAACCTTTGTTTTTTTTAGTGAATTTCTAAGGTTTTTCAAATTCCATTTTCTAACTATAACGTCCCCGTAACCTTTGTTTTTTTAAGTGAATTTCTATTGTTTTTTAACTAGTAGTCGGATTTGCAGAGTGGTGGAGAAAGGGTGTGTGGCCTTTGACGACCTCTCAGAATATATACTACAACTGGTTTTGTGGGGTGAACAATTTCGTTACAGTTCCATCAATAAATGTACAGAAATAAAAAAGGAAACACACATGTATTGAATCAATCAAAGTTAGTATATTGTAATCTTTTTTCTTTTTGAGGTTTTTGTCACAAAATTGTATGGCTGTAACGAGAAAACACTCATAATTCAAAAAGACTAAAGGGTGACTTATAAGTGAATAAGTGATCTAGAAGTGACAAGGTGTTTTAAGTGAAGAAAATATGTACAGTGCTATACAAAAAGTATATAAAATGTTAAGATCAATTGACATCCGTCCCTAGATATATGAATCTCCAATAAACCTCTTATGCATTCTGTTATTTTGCGTGGGATGAAGAACGTAGGGTATGGATTGTTGGCATACGTCGACGTTTCGACCCATAATTGCGACAAAGGGAAGACAGCCTGTCAGTAGAAGTGGTATGGGATACCACTAGGAGTCCTATATGATTATAAAGAAGCGTAATCCACCGTCCGGTTGGATTCTTCAAGGAGCAGAAACGGGAGGGATTCACATTGCTCAGGGTGGAATCTTATTCCATAGATCAAAGCTTCAGATCGGCAGACCGCTAACTGATCAACCGGACGGTGGATTATGCTTCTTTATAATCATATAGGACTCCTAGTGGTATCCCATACATCTTCTACTGACAGGCTGTCCTCCCTTTGTCCTGAAGAAGATCCGCTGTGACTCCGTCTCAATCACGCACTATTCTGGGTCGAAACGTCGACGTATCCCGACAATCCATACCCTATGTTCTCCAGATTGATAAAGCCTGCTGCGCAGGCGAAATGCGTCTCTCTTCCAATGTGGGGTCGTGGGAGACCTGACTTTCAATAAATGAACCCTATTCCTACATACCTGATGTATGTGCCTCTTCTTTGTTGGAGCAGGATTCTTCTTTGATATATATATATATATATATCTATATATATATATATATATATATATATATATATATATATATATATATTCCACTAAAAAAAAAAACATTAAATTATTGTTATAGTTAGGTGAATTTGTCAAGTAAAATATTAACGTTTATACTAAAACAAATCACAAAATTTCACCAGTTATAGTTTACTAACTTGCGCCCCTGCTATGCCCTGATTATGATCTCACATATGACATGTTCTATGACATCATTTATGACATCACTGATTGCATCTCAAATGACATCATTGATGACATCACTGCAGCCAAATCCCACATGCAGCCAACCCCACTCTGCGCACGTTTTCCTGTATTACCCACCTTTAAAGGGTCCCTCACCCTTTAAAGGTGTATGCCCTAGTACCCACCTTGGGCACCAACCATAGTCTTGTTGGGGGCCACGGCGGTAAGCCCCAAGGCCCCAGCAGTCCCAGCCGGTTCCCCGCATACAGCGGAAGCTGGCATTGCTCCTCCCAGGAGAAAGCAGTCCCAAATGCTGCTTCCTGCGGGCGGGAGCAATAGTTTGAGCTGTTTCCATGCGCACATCAGTGGGGGCAGGGAAACAGATCAAAAGTCCGGTCCAGCTCCTAGCTGCCCACTGGGAGCAGATTTGGTGTTTGCTACCGCTTGGCAGGAGTTTCGAAAATGCTCCAACAAGCAAGAGCAAACACAGATTTCTCTGCCAGCCCCGCTGTGGGCAGGAAAACCACTATGTCCCGGGGGTGAACTACCCGGGACAAAACATCTGTGCAACCCCTCTCTCTTAAAATAATCGGCTGGAGTGGGCTACCCGATGCTTTTAGAGGCTTGAGGAGAGGACTGCCTGGCCCCCATCCCCACTTTGAAAATTTTTAGCCCCCAGGGTGGGCTCCCTGGGACCATTAGAGGCTTGGAGAGGAGGAGCCACATGTGGGTGGCTCCTTTGTGGCCTTGGTCTCCTCCATAGGGCCTAGGGGGTCAGGGTCTCCCTATCCTGCCCCATTATAATAATTTGTTTCCTATTTCAGGACAGGGAACTAAGTCCCCGTATCCAGTAATGGCAGCCAGCAAAATATGAAAAATGTCAGCCAATCAGCGCGCTCACTCCCACAGGGTTTTTGACCTCCCCAGGAGTGAGATGGGCCAAGAGAAATAAAGCTCCCTGGGCCAATCAGAACACTCCATTTTTAAATTGGTGCTCCTGCAAGAGTCTCTTGAGAGCCAACTGCCTAAATATACAATTATTTTTTACCCTAAATTTATCTAAAACTACTGAACAGATTTACACCAAATCACAGACCAAGATCTAGCTTCCACCTGAATTTGATGTAATTCCGTTCAGATGTTTTTGTTGTAGCCTTGTCTAAAAATTCTATGGAAAATGCATGGGGCTTTTGTGTTTTGGGACCCCTCTTTTTTCTCGTCCCCTGCTTGACGGATCACTACAAAACTTTCCAGGAAGGAGCTGAGGTGGTTGAACTTGCTTTGGGGAAAGTTTTGTGAAGATTCGTCAAATGAGGCCAAAGTTGTTAGCAGCACAAAGAAAGCTCTTAGTATGGAAGGTTTGCCTGGCGGTGACAGTAAAAAAATGTCTATGTCCGCCCATCCTGATTGCGCGAGCGGGCATATTGCATTTCTCCGACGGCCCTTACTCCGTCGGGCCTTCGGAGAAGTTTGGCTATGGACGTGACAGAGTAGTCACCGCTGTAGCTCAGTGTAAGGTCCTCCCGCATCAAAATCGGGAGGGTGTACCTTTAGCTTGGCAATGTATATACTCTGTTGCTGTAACAAAATAATTCTGACTGCAATGCAGGCACCTCCTGCACTGGCACTCGGCAGCACGCGGTGCACCAGTACTAGGAGACAACATAAATACGCCATATCATATTTGATATGGCCCATTTTGGCTGTCTACCTTTTACGCAACGCACGTTGTAACTTTGTTGGCCTTTGTTGTGTAAAGAATTAGTGAATATGCCCCTTATGTCAATATTACCCAAGTCAATGGGGCAGGTTCAGTCAGTCTCCGGTGCAGAGACGTTTAAAGCATGGGCACAGTGGGCAATTGCCCAAGGCCCCCACCTTCCAAGGGGTCCCTGGGAAAGTGAACTTTCTCTCTCACCTCGATCTAATTATCTATTTCAACCTTTGAAGTATTATTCTATTTTAGTTAGCACTATACAAAACTATTACAAAAATTAATAAATAAATAAATATTTGGCATCATGGAGCATGAATTAGCAGAAAATTCGTAACAAAATACAAAGTAGAGGCTCCTAAAGTATGTCTGGCCACAGGTCCCCCAAACCAGTGGCGGCTCGCAGAAGGAGTGCTGCGGGCGGTGGGGCAGGGGAGGGCAGGGTGGGGGTAGTGGACTCCAACCTACGGCGGAATGGAGTAAAGTAAGTAAATAAATAAATAAAACAATTAACTTGCGCGCGCTGCATCGCCAACTCGGCGATGCAGCGCGCACAAGGTACATTGTTTTATTTATTTATTTACTTACTTTACTCCGTTCCGCTGTAGGTCTGAGTCCACTACCCCTCCACCCTGCCCCTCCCCTCCCCCGCCCTGCCTCACCACCCCGCAGCACTTCCTCTGCGAGCCGCCACTGCCCAAATCTCTACAGAAAACCCTGTCTCGCTTGTTATACTGCAGCAGGCACTAAACCCCCTGGGTTACATCATTGGCTAAAGAGAGCAGATAAGTCGATTGCACTGAGCCTGCAGAGTTGTACTAAGATCCCACTGACAAAACGCTGAACTAACGCAAACTTTGCAATGCTTTGGCCTGGATCCCAACTTCCCTGCCTTAAGTCCGCGCCTGGTCTGTGCTCCACGTGCTGCAGCCAGGCAGGCCACGTGACTGCGGCTGTAAACTGTGAGTACTGCCACCTTCACTGGTGCAGCGTCTCACAGACCTCTGGGATCGTGAGCTCGGCACCAACCTGTCTGTGGTCGGCACCGGATCCACGCCGGGCGCTTTCTAAGATTCAGAGATTTTTATGTCTTCCGCCGGAAACCGAGAGCAAGAAATACAGAACAGAAACAAGGAAATGGAGAAGACATGCATCACGAGGCTGTTTCTATATATGTATTTTATTATGGAAACCTAGCCCATAAAATATACACATTAGCATACATGCCAATGTTATTGAGCATCTCACATGGCTGGAGTGGCGTCCCACTCCTTTAACATCTATGTTATAGAGCAGGCAAGTGGGAGATTAAAAGCAAGCATTTGCAATGCAATGGGTCTCGCATTTACAAGAGTTTCAGCTATTGGCATTGTAAATGACAATGCCTTATATTTATGCGTTGTTTTAAAAACAGATAAATAAAAGGCATTGTCATTTACAATGCCAATTGCTTAAACTCTCGCAAATGCGAGACCTATTGCATTGTGTTTGGCGTTTGAAGAGAGGGTGTCGAGCAGGCAGGACAAAGTTATTTCAGAAAATAGTGCTCGGAGGCTGCAATTACAGCCTACCGAGCAACAACACACGTAACAGGGGGTGTCCTCATGGGAAGTTACGAAATGAGACTAGGGGGTACAAAGGAGGGACTTCTAAGCCTACTGACCAATGAAAAGCCACAGTTTACAATGGACAATGATACCATTGAAAAACAAGCATTGGCATAGCCAATAGGTCTCGCTTTTGGGACCTTATAAGTATTTAGTTATGCAGCACAATATCCTTGGTGCAATAACATCAACTGTTGCATGGCTAAAAACTTATAAGGTCCCAAAGGCGAGACCTATTGGCTATGCCAATGCTTGTTTTTTGTTAGGCACGGGAGATTAAGTGATTTGCCCAGAATAAATGATGTTGAGCATCCTTGCCGAGACTCGAACCCAGTTCCCCAGCACCGAGGTCGACCGCTCTAGACATAAGACCACATCCTCTCCCCTAGCAGCAACCTCCACTTTGCCAACCTCTTGCTCGCCCATGTACCCCGAATCCGAAGAGCCAAAGCCGGCGAGAATGGATTCTTCCACCTGGCTACCAAAGCCTGGAACGACCTTCCCCGGCACATTAGAGCCACCAGCTCAGTCCCTGAATCCCGCAAAAAAGGCTGAAAACCTGGTTCTTACAATAGGTCCCAGCCAGGATCGCACCGTCCTTCTTCAGGTGCAGGATATCCTCCTGAGTGATAAGCTCGACCTACAAATACACATAATGTTGGTACCCCAATACATTTTCACTGACGAGAGTAGGGAAGCAGTGCTGATGTGAAGGGCCTAGCTCCAGACGAGTTGCAGCGTCTCTAAGCACTGTGGTGATCCAAGGACATCCAATCAGGTGTGTAATGCACCCTTTGATGGGGACGCACACAGTCTCAGGAGGCTATTTGACAACCTGTCCAAGGTAATCTGAAGCAGGCAACAGGTTAGAACCCACTGTTTTAAATCTGAGGGCACAGACACAGATGACGATCCTGTTATTTTGTAAGGATCGAAACGTCGACTCTCGCACACTGACCCATATTATAATGTACAGAGTAAGGCACATAGGGGCAGAAGTGTTGCTTTAAATTTAATTAAATAAATTAAATGTTTTGACTTATGTCACACACTATTGCCTGAGTTTTTCTGTTTTTGTTCTGCTCATTTAATTTTGTGTCATTTGTGTTTTCTCCCACCGATTTGACTAAATTGTCTAATAAATGTGATTGTATTTTTTCAAATTGACCGCATGTCTGGTCATAATTGTTTTCCCAGTTAAACGCCTAGATAAGTTCTCTTTAGGGACCTCTGTTCCTTTAAAGCACTATGCACCCCTGGTCCCTAAATATTCATGGGTTTCGCTTGTTCTCTGTAGGCACAGACACGACAGACCGCTTAGTCCTTATACAGTGGAGCTATCCCGCAGGTCCCAAAGAATGCACAGCCTCAGACCTCAGGCAGTGGAGCAACCCCTAGATTACACCGATCATACAGGCTTAAATCTCAGACAATAGAACTACCCACAGATTAACCACGTATTACAACTCAGGTGTATCCTAGCAGTAAGCTCACCCTGTACACAAATCATAGCGACTCAGGGCTCAGTGATTCGAGTTAGCCCTCAGTTACAAAGATAGAATAGGCCCAGGCCCAGGCCCAGGCCAGGGCCGCATGTATTATACGGAATGGTAATACTGTCTGGGGAAGATTTCTCCTCATTAGTACCAGTTTAACAGAAAAATACAGAAATAGGGACCTGTAAGATGACCAGTTAACCTTCACTAAGGGCTTTCCACTGTGTGCGAAAACATGCTGCAACATTTTTAGTAACTTTTGATCGGTTTGAGCTAGAGAAAATTTTTGGGTTAAAATCTGCAGATCTGGATTATGTGGCAAATCCATAATTATGCAAAACAAAAAGCCACAGCCACAGAATTGCATAATTCCAGTGGCCCCAGATCAGGCCAATGCCAACAAAGCTTACTCCGATGACACGGTTATACAGGTCCAGGCCTTCACCGGCAGAGATAGCCGAAAGCTTACTCTGAACCTACCATGCAAGTTTATACAAGCAGAGCTGTCTTTAGATTTATACATTTCTTACAGGTTGAGGCGTTAGCCAGCAGAGATGCCTCCCAGGTTACATACATGTTACAGATGACAGCAACAGCCAGTAGAGCATCTTACAGTTTACACAGATCTCCCAGGCTCAGGGCTCAGTCACTAGCGTTGTATCTCAGTTTACATAGATCTCATAAACTCCCGCCTCATCCATCAGTGCTATCTCTCAAGTTACATAGACCTCACAGGCTCAGGGTGCAGTTACTAGTCCTGTCTCTTGGCTTACACAGATCTCACAGGCTCCCACCTCAGCCACCAGTGCTATCTCTCAGGTTACACAGATATCACAGGCTCAGTGTTCAGTCTCTAGTGCTGTAGCTCAGGTTACACAGATCTCACAGGCTCAGTGTTCAGTCACTAGTGCTGTATCTCAGGTTACACAGATCTCACAGGCTCCGTGTTCAGTCACTAGTGCTGTATCTCAGGGTACACAGATGTCACAGACTCCCACCTCAGCCACCAGTGCTGTCTCTCAGGTTACACAGACATCACAAGCTCAGGGCTCACTAGTCCGGTCTCTCATATTACACAGACCTCACAGGCTCAGGGCTTAGTCACTAGTGCTGTCTTTCAGGTTACATAGATATCACAGGCTGCCGCCTCAGCCATCGGTGCTATCTCTCAAGTTACATAGATTTCACAGGCTCCGTCATTATAGCCGTCTCTCGGGTTACACAGATCTCACAGGCTCAGGCATCAATAGAGCTAATCTTCCTGTTACACAGAGCCTACAGGTTCACGTCTGACAACTGATCAGTCACCCAGAAAACAAATATTTTAGAGGGTTTTAGAGGGCTTCTCTCGCCGGAGGCTCTAGAACGGTCTCACAGAGCCCTCTGCTCCTAGAGACCAGAGCGTTTACAGGAAGGAATGATTTTATCAAACAAAAACAGCACAGAACAGTTCGAGTGCCTCGTCTCCCTGGCAGCAATTTCCAAAAACAAGCCAAAAAAACATGCTCATGGAAACAACTAGCTGAATGTGCAATTTCAGGCAACCACCACAGTATTACCCAACCCATCGTAATGGAACCTAGGAGATTTGAATAAATCATTGCCAAGAAAGTACTGGGGTTGCAGTGTTCGAGGTCAAATAACTCTAGATCACTCACCTGTGAAAAAAAGCAACGAGCGACGGAAATCATGTGGGGAGACATGGGAACGAGGCGGCGAGCGATGGAAATCATGTGGGGAGCGGGGCCGCGAGCGGTGAGCCGCAGAAGGTGAGCGAAGCCGAAAACTACGGGGCGCATCGGGGGACATGGAGCGGGGGCGAGCGCGGCAGCCTGCAAAGCAGTCCCAAGAAACGCTGCAGCGCCGTGGCTGGCCTTTGGATGAGTACGCGCGGCAGACATGTGTTTCCACTTATCGCGCCCGCGTCTGGGCACGATAATTGGAAACACATGTTTGCCGCGCGTACCCATCTCAAAAAGGCCAGCCACGACGCACGAGCGTTTCTTGGACTGCTTTGAAAACTCGCTTACATTAAGTCTTCGCCTCTAAGCAGCGCTTGCGCGCTACTCGAGGCTCGACCTAATAAGGGTGGAGAGTGGGCGGGGTTTAAAGTCCATACCTTAATACCACATGCCTCGCAGAGCAGCTTATGCGCTGCCCAGGCTCAACCTCAAAAATAGTCTGAAGTAGTCTGAAGTTTCCCCATTGACTTATGTTGAAATATAAGGCAATCTGCCTGATGCGGGTCTATTGGCGTTTCATTTCTGGCAGTTTAATAACACAGCACAAACAAAAACAGATTTCTAAAGTCTGTTTTTGTATGCGCTTTGTGAAACTGCCAAAAATAAAAGATCAAGGCCTGTTACAAAGCGTTAACCTCTAATGTCGAAGGTAATTCTTGGAGGGGAAGATGGAAGCATGCGTGACAGGCATCAACATTTCACTTTTGACTTATTAGCAGCGGATCATGATTTATCCAAACCGGGTTTGTGCAGGAATCGGGAGGAGGGAGACAAGCCTTGAAATCGGTCGTCTCCCGCCTGAATTGGGTGTGTTGGCATGTATGCATTAATATTCACAATACAGATAAAAATACCCTAAAACCGTGCAATGACTTCTTCATTAAAAACGCCCTGGGGCACGTCCAAGTTGAGCTAGTGTTCATGAGTCCATGATGGCCCGGCTTTAATTCATAATTTATATTTTCATTTTTTATTTGTGTTTCACAGCCATCTTACTTTCAATATGATGTCTAGTGAAATAAAAATGACTGAGCCTGGAGATGTTATTTTTTTGCCTAGCCAACTATGTTATTAATAATGCTAATGGTGAGGTGACATGTGATCTCACCGATGATGTCATTGATAACGCTATTCGTGATATTACTTGTGACATCATAGGTGAAGTCACGAGCAGCGCTTGCGGTGAGTTATGGTACGTAGCTAATCATAAGCCAGGGTGTAATGAAGCTACCACTATGACAGTTTCAGCAGGGGTGCCCTGGCACATTATGGCCCTTATTAGCTTTGATATGTGGCTTCCAGGTCACATGACAGAAGCAGATATTAGTAAATACTGTAGAACAGAAGATGCCATGACACAGTTGTGGGTGGGTCCATGTGGCGCCAAAGCTTCCATACACATGACTGAGGGAAAGGGAAATGAAAAAGACAAAGAAAAAAAGAGAGTCAAGCAAGTGTCAAAGCATGAAGGAAAGAAAAAAGGATGCATAAAAGGAACAAGAGAAGGAAAGTAGGAACTTAGGATGGAAAGAAGGGGCAACAGAAGAACAGAAAGGAAGGAAGGAAAGAAAGATGGAATGGAGGCACGAAGGAAAGTAAGACAGAGGAAGGAAAGAAGAAGCATTGAAAAGAAGGAAAGATAAAAGGACAGAAGGAACAAAGTATAGAAAGAAGGGCACAAATAAGAAAACACAGGCACAAAGAAATAAAGAAGAAAAGTGACAGTAGAGAAAGAAGGAAAGGAAGAAAATAGAATGAAACAATGTGAAGAGCAAAAAAAGAAAGAATAAAAGAAAGGCGGTAGGAAGGCTAGAAAGAAGCATGGAAAAAAGGGTAGCAAGAATAAAATAAGGAAAAAATGAAGAAGGATAAAGTGGAAGGAGAGAAAAAAGATGGAAAGCAAGATCATGGAAAAAATAAGAGATGGACGAAGAATGGAAAGAAAGAAAGAAGGAAAGTAGGTAAAGGTTAATGAATGGAAAGAAGAAAAATACATAAAGTGTTCTCCTTTTTGATAATCAGAAAAGACAAAAAGGAATAAGAGAAGAATGAGAGAAGGAAGGACAGCATGATGGCAAAAAGAAAGGAAGAAAAATATGAAAGAATTATGGGAATGAAAGGATGAAAAGAAGTACAGAAGATAAAGTAAGAATATATCAAGAACAGGAAGTCAGTAGGAGAGATGGAGTAAGAGAAGACTCAATAGGTGGAAAAACGATGGAAAGGAATGCAAGAAAATGGAAAGCAGAAAAGAAAAACACAAACATTGAAAGAATGGAAAAGAAGGAAAGAGTAAGCAATGAATAAAAAAGATGAAAAAAGAAAGGAAATGCTGAATGAAAGAAAGAACAAAGGAAAGAAAGAAGGAAAGTAGGTAAACTTTAATGAATGGAAAGAAGAAAAATACATAAAGTGTTCTCATTTTTGATAATCAGAAAAGACAAAAAGGAATAAGAGAAGAATGAGAGAAGGAAGGACAGCATGATGGCAAAAAGAAAGGAAGAAAAATATGAAAGAACTATGGGAATGGAAAGATGAAAAGAAGTACAGAAGATAAAGTAAGAATATATAAAGAACAGGAAGACAGCAGGAGAGATGGAGTAAGAGAAGTCTCAATAGGAGGAAAAACGATGGAAAGGAATGCAAGAAAATGGAATCCGAAAAGAAAGAAACATAAACATTGAAAGAATGGAAAAGAAGGAAAGAGTAAGCAATGAATAAAAAAGATGAAAAAAGAAAGGAAAGGCTGAATGAAAGAAAGAACAAAGGAAAGAAAGAACAAAGGACTGATAAAAATTTAGTTTTTTGACCAGATTCTTTTAAAATTGCACTGTTAAATGTATAAAGTTTGCACAATATTTTTAAACTGTCCTCCCGGCATCATTTCCCATAAACTTCCACAGAAAGGGTCGGAATCAATCACTCTGCTTGCTCAACAATAACAACAAGCAAGGAATAGCCCAACCCTGGCTCAATAACTTGAACATTGATGGCTGCACACCCCAACTTTCACCCAATGCCATGTCACTTTGATTCGTCCTGGACACCAACCTCATTCTGACAGCTGTCCCGCCCTCCCCCGACCTCTACTTAATAGAGGGCGCGGCCGCGCCACCGGCGCGCCAACGGTGTGCCAAAGGCAAGCTCGTCTGCGCCCGGCTGCGACCCGACCGCGACCAGCGCCAGCCCCCCTGGTTCTCCGGCCTGCCAGCGCTGCAGCTCCTCGGCCCTCCACGAACTCAACATCGGCAAGAACCACAACTGCATGCTCTCCTCACCTCTCGACACACACGGACCCTTCACCTGCCGTTACTGCCGCCTTTCCTTCACCATCGCCAAGACCCAGGACCCTCCACCTCCCTCCAGCAACAACTCCATCGCACCCCAAACCCTGAGATGCATCCTCCTCAACGTCCGCTCCCTCCACAAACACGCCACGGAAATCTGGGACTTACTCGACAGCACCGCCTCGGATATCGCCTTCCTCACTTAAACCTGGACGAACACTGCCTCCGGACCAGACATCGCGATCGCCATCCCCGAAGGATACAAGTTCACCCAGAAGGATCGCCCCAACCTCCCCGGAGGAGGCATCGCCATCGCCCACAAGGCCAATCTCCGGCTGAGCACCTACTCCGACGGGCCCGCAGACCTGATGGAACACCTCCATTTCAAGATCCAAACCAACCCGTCCTCCATCCTCCGAGGCATCCTCATCTACAGACCGCCCGGACCCCGTGCTCCTTTCTCCGACTCCATCACCGACATCATCACGCCGCATGCCAAACCTCCACCGATTTCACGCTGCTAGGAGACATCAACTTCCACCTCGACACCCGCCAGGACCCCAACTCCGCCTCCCTCCTGGACAACCTCCATACCATAGGACTCAAGCAGATCGTACCAGAACCAACACACTCAGCTGGGCACATCCTCGATCCCGTTTTCACAGCAGGGAACTCCATCACCTTCAGCCACACCTCCGAACTCCCTTGGACAGACCACCGATGTGTTCACTTCACCTTCAAATCCAAAATTCCCAGCAGACGCCCGCATCAGCTCCAGCGCAGAAATTGGAACAAGATCCACGATGACCAGCTCGTCGCCGCCCTCGGCAGCTCCGCCCCCACCACCACAGACAATGACCCCACTACCGCCGCCCGCACCCTACACAACTGGATCACCGACTGCACCAACACCATCGCCCCCCTCAAGAAAACTTCCAAGCCCCACTCCAAGAAAGCCAGCTGGTTTCCTACTGAACTCCGAGACTCCAGACGCACCTGCAGATGACTCAAAAAACTGTGGAGGAACTCTAAAACCCCGACAGACCTCGACAACTTCAAAACAGCCACCGGGGCCCACCACAAGCTCATCAGACTCTCCAGGAAGAAAGCACTTCAGGACAGAATCTAAACCAACGCACATAACAGCAAGGAACTCTTTGGCATCATCAAAGAGTTCGCCCACCCAAACAGCAAGTCCACAGACTTCACCCCCTCCCAGGACCTCTGCGACAGACTCAGAGCATTTTTCCATCACAAAATAAAGACCGTCTACGACAATTTCGACGACAACAACCCCCACGAGGAACCCCCACGCAGCCGACACTAGACTGATGGACCGCCCTCAGCATCGAAGACACTCTGATGACAATGAAGACAACCCACTCCGGGGCCCCCACCGACACCTGCCCCCAGCACATCTACCACAAAGCCGCAGACACTCTTTGAGTAGCTGTGCGCGTTATAAATCACAATAACATAACATCATCACCCCGAGCTTCAACGTATCACCAACCGCTCCTTCGAGACCGCCTCTTTCCCCGATGACTGGAAACACGCTGAGATCAACCCTCTCCTGAAAAAACACTCAGCGGACCCCACTGACCTCAAGAATTTCAGACCGATCTCCCTACTACCTTATCCAGCCAAAGTCATGGAAAAGGCCGTCAACAGCCAACTCGCCACCTTCATCGAAGAAAAAAACATTCTCGACTCCTCCCAATCAGGCTTCAGGAAGAACCACAGCACTGAAACCACACTCCTCGCAGCAACAGACGACATCCGCGCCCTGTGGCCCTCATCCTCCTAGACCTCTCCAAGGCCTTCAACACTGTCTCTCACCGCACCCTAGCCCAGAGACTACACAACGCGGGAATCTCGAACAAGGCCCTAGACTGATCCTCTCTTTTCTCTTCGGCAGAACGCAACGAGTCAGACTCCCTACATTTCGCTCAGAACTGACTCCAACCACCTGCGGAGTTCCACAAGGATCCTCCTTCAGCCCGACTTTGTTCAACGTCTACATGGCCCCGCTCGCATCCATCATCAGAGCACAGGGACTCAACATCACATCGTACGCAGACGACACCCAACTCATACTCTCCCTATCCAACGAACCCAACATCACCAAACGCAACTTTCAAGACAGAATGGAAGCCGTCGCCAGATGGATGAAGAACAGCTGCCTTCAATTCAACGGACAAAACCGAGGTACTCATCATGGGCCCACATCCCGACGCTTGGAATGACACCTGGTGGCCCCCTGCCCTCTGGGACCCCCCCACCCCCAAGGACCACGCACACAACCTCAGAATCATCCTGGACTCCGACCTCAAAATGGACCTCAAAGCCATCACCTCCTCCTGCTACCACACCCTCCGCCTCCTCCGTAAGACCTTCAAGTGGATCCCCCTCGAACACAGAAAAACTGTCACACACGCCCTCAACAGCAGCAGACTGGACTACGGCAACGCACTCTACGCCAGGATCAACAAGAACCTCACCCGCAAACTCCACAACATCCAGAACATCGCCGCCAGACTAGTCCTCAACCTACCGCACCCCAGCCACATCAGCCAACACCTACGGACCCTACACTGGCTCCCCGTCGAGAAGAGAATCACCTTCAAGCTTCTCACCCACGCACACAAGGCCCTCCACAACACCGGGCCCGACAACCTGAACCACCGCCTCGCGTTCCACGCTCCCCAGCGGCCTCTCCGCTTGGCCCAGCTCTTCCTCGCTACGGTACCTCGGATCAAGAAAAGCAGAACAGGAGAGCGCTCCTTCTCACTCCTCGCAACCAAGGCTTGGAACTCCCTCCCTCTCCACCTCCAACAGACTGCATCGCTCCCTAAGTTCCTAAAGGACCTCAAGACCTGGCTCTTTGATGGAACACAGTGTTCTTCCAGCATCTGCAGGACCCCCCCCCATGCCCCCTTCCCTCAGCACCTTGAGACCCGCTCCGGGTGAGTAGCCTGAGCTTTACATACCCCCTGATTAATTGATTGATTCTCAAGGAACATACTGCCATGAAAACTAAGATGGCCTGTTACTAGCTCTTCCTGAAAAAGAAAGTGAAACTGTTCCTCCCAGAAGGCGACTTCAGATTGCAAGTAAAGACCTTGTACTCTTGCATCTTCATGGTGGAGATGCCCTACTTCATGGTTTGCGAGACTACACATTGGCACCACTATACGATACATCACATTTCATCTAGGACATGAACAAATATGATCAATGAGAAACTTCACTCGCTCCTCTTGCTGGCCTGCACCATCTTCAAAGCCAGCTGCATCATTTGAAAGGCCGATATGAACAGCACCCCCTCCTTACTGGGTGGTCATTGTTGAAACGGACCTCCTGATGCTCTGGAAAGTGTGAGCTTCTACTTCAAATTCACCATAGCTGTCTGTAGCTTTTTGAACCCTAATTCTTTTTGACCCCTAACTTTTTTAACATTATTTTTTATAATTTTATTTTTCATTTACATTTCATACAACAAGAAGGTAGATCAGTTCATTGCATGATAAGACATTGCGTGCCGATATATAGACTATGGAAATTAATTACAAAAGCACAGGAGGGCATAAATAATCATATATCAGACTCAACATTACTGCTCACAGTGCTACAATAACACTTTGCTGCATACCAGTACACTGATTTGCCTAGTCTTTTTTAACTCACTATTTATCACACACTAACACCCACCGTTCTTCAATCTACACAAAGGGCCCTAAACTTGCACTTCACATATGGCTTTGGAAAATGATCTCTGAAAAAGAGCACCCTTGAGGGTGCCTGTCGGGCATTGCAGCACCGGCCGGATGAGAAGCAAGCCTTAAGATGAAGCATGACACCCGCAAAGTGAGGGCTGTAGTTTCAAAAAGGAACACTCCCCTACCTGTGGCTCCTACTTGCCTGACCTGATCTCTTCCCCAGGTACTGCATACTTTATATTGTCTTAATATCATTCCACGGCATCAAGGGGCGATCCAGTAGCAGCTCTGTCCTGCGTCGGGGGTGGCGCCACGCGGCGGTGATTGTTTCTGCAAAAAAGCATGGGTCACAGCTGAATCAGCGAATATCATGGCTTTCTAATTCCAGTTGGACCACAGTCGAGCTGGGTACAGCATGGCGTACGGTAAGACGTGCACCTGAAATCTCCTTTTTGACAGGAAGGAACTTCTTCCAGCATCCTGTACTGCCTGTGTAAAGTCAGAGAAAAAGAAGAGGCGCATCCCCTCATAGCAAATATCTTTTGCCTCTCTTGTCAGCATCAGCAGTTGGTCCCTATAATTTAAAAATGTTGCTATTATGGTTCGCGGAGGTGCCCCCGGGACTGGCCGGGGCGGCCAGAGAGCGTTGGGCATGCTCAACCACGAAGGCTTTAGAAACGTTTTAGCACCAAATTTGGAGACTAGCAGTTTTTCAATGTAGTGTTCTGTGCACCCCATTGCAGTTGACTCTGGTATTCCAAGGATTCTGACATTATTTCTTCTTGATCGTACTCCTAAATCCTCATTTTTTAGTTTTAGCATACGCAATTCTTCCTTTAACCCCCCCGTTTTGGCCTGCTGAGAATGCACATCTTCTATATCAGAGATTCGCTGCTCTGCATCTGTCAGTTGTGTGTTCTGCTTGTCAATGCGATCTTTCATGTCATCCATTCACCCGGAAAGGAAGTCAAGTTTACAGTCAGTAGCTGACAGGCTTGATTTCATCTCCATCAGCAATGCTTTAATGTCCTCAGTGGGGGCGGGGGGAGTCACTCCCCATATTCTCCTGTCCGAGCGAGGTCTGGGCAGGTTCTGGTGAAGGTAATTTGGATTGTCTCCTGGACTCAAAGTTTAAGCATTGTTGTTTGGCTTCATATTTGTCCATGTTCGGTGGTTAGAACAAGGGCACGTGCTACAAACAATGGTAGCGTAATTTCGCTCTCTTGCATAGTGTTTAAGGGTTTGATATGGGGAGAGTGCCATGCAGGCGGCAATAATCCTCAGGCATTCAAATCACAACCCTCCAAAGAGCGAAAGCTGTCCTCAATGTCCATAAGTCATCAGGGAGGGGAGAAGCAGTAGCAACCAAGGTCCGCGGAGGATCTAAAGTCAAAGCCAGGCAATAGTCTTAAATGCAGAATGGAGAGGCAGTGTGGCAGCAAAGAGAGGAACCTGCCTCTCATCATGCGCCTCAAAACACACCACTTACTGGAATTGTGGAATCCTACATATGTCTCCAGGCAACTGCACCATATCTCCCCCAATCCGTCCAGGACTAATGCCATCAGGCATGTAAATGGCGCACATCCGCCAGGCCCGTAGTCTGCACAAGTCTCGCAAGCAGCGACCAGGCCCCGGTGCCACGTGTGAGCCGACAGACTTTGACCCCTAACTTACCTCACATAACAATTATGTGTGTGCACTAGCGGTACCTTTTCTGACAAGGATTGAGACCCACAGCTGGGCTGTATGGTCGGAGGATCACACCATGTGCACTCTCGTTTAGAGTTCACCGGCTGTAGAGAACTGTCATTGGTTGCAGTGAGATCAGGACCTGCCCTAGTAAGGAGAGCCTACCAGCCTCTCCTGTGTTTTTAAATTGGTCTTCCAGCCTTCTGAAAGAAGGGTCCTTCTCCCATCCATGTGGGACAACCATCCCTGTGTACCATTTCGGGACATCCATCCCTGGGTACCATTTTGGGACTACCACCCATGGGTACCATTTCATGTGTATAGATGAGTAATATGGAGTGTGTATGATACAGATGTGTATAGCCACACTGGGATCTATTTGGTATGTTCCAGTGGTTACTACAATGGCTGGTTGGATCCCAGACAAAGATGTGAATTGCAATCCCTCCCCCCCAAACATTCCATGGGATCCACTGTAGTGGGTCAGACTGAGAAGTATTAAGGAAAGGTGATAGAAGGAAACTTTGAAGGGAGTATCCCCTACTTTTTTCTGGCCCACTATTGTCTGGAAGAGCCGCACACTTTAACAACTGGTTAAGAGGGGCAGCCTTCCTTGCCTTTGTGCCCTAGTTGTGAGTTTCCCTGAAAGGAGACTCCTAGCTCCACCCCACCATCCCGCTCTCACCTTGTGACAAAGGCTTTGGTTGGACCAGTCTGAGTGAAAAAAGGAAAAGAGCAGAACTGGTCCCAGAGCTGCCAGAACACACAACTTCTGTCTACAACTTTAGTATAAAGATGAGTAGAAACAGACAGAGCTGACTGATTGGTCAGAATGGGCCTAGGCGGCACCCTTATACAGATAAGGAGATGCTTGTCAGAAGGAGAGGAACCGTGAAGGAGTTGAGGCGGGACAAACCAAAGGCATCCACTGCAGTACCAAAAAGGGCCTGTGCCACATTGCGTGTGGAAGGTCTTGGAGTCCCTGACGTCTCTGCAGTGAGCCCTGTGTACTTCCGCAGATGGAGGATTCAAGTTCTGATGCAACAACCAAGCACCAAGACTCTTGAGGTTCTACAAGCAACAGGACTTTAGTCCGTGGTCGCAATGGGAGGCATGAAAGCGCCAAAACTGAATCGCATCGATGGAGGAGCCAGTGGTGGACATATAGGCTGTTTGGGTAGCGGTTTGAATCTAGCATGAGGAAGATCCCCAGCAATAATACCTGTCGAGCCGTAAACACTGCAACTCCTCCAATGCCTCATCGACTTGGCTTGTAGTGAATATCAAAACCTTAGGGGGGCGCTCTGCAAGCAGCGACATCTACATGCTCTGGCAGAGGCGCAACTAGAGCCACATTTCGGGGGGGGCTACTAAAAATGTCGGGGGGGGTTAATTCTTCCAGCGATAGCCAGAGTGGAGATGCAGGGGCTCTAAGAAGGGGTGAAAACACAACGAAGCCTCGTTAGCAAGTAAATGGTCTTTTAAAGACCTGTGAAGTACTCAGGTGCGGCTGTGTGTGTGCCCGGGAAGCTGTCTCAGCCCGGGCTGACCCACACGACGGGGGGGCTGAAGCCCTATCAGCCCAATGGGCGTTGCGCGCCTGTGCTCTGGCACTCACCATTCACCCTGAAGACGTGCTTCTCATCTGAGGTCCGCATAGACAGAATAAGAAGAAATGTCAGTGATACAATTAGCGCCAAAGAGCACACAGTTATACCCTCTTGTATCAATAAGCTGTGAACTCAAGACAGGGTTGTGCTGATTTACAAAATGGGAGTTTGTGGGCTGACTGTATGTGACCCTCTCCTCACAGACCTCACCACCCATGTCCAGTCAGATCATCTCTTTACTCCTAGACTCATTTAGATTTCATGGGAACAGTGTTTTCCTCATGTCAGGGCTGCTTCTGGTTGACCAAAGGGAAAATACTTTAGGAGGCTTTGAAACTGTCGAGAGTGGCGTCAGACAGGGCGCCCTACTCATGGAGGCCATGTTTGGTGCCATTCCACCAGCATTTGTTCTCTTTGCATTTGACATACAAACCATGGCGGTCCTGAACAGAAATAATTCATGTCCTGCACACAGAGACAAATCTCCCAGTGCATCATGGGCATTGGTTATGTATTTTTTTCAAAGTCAGAACCCCACTTCGGTGTCTGTCACTGGACAAAATGTATGTGATGGGAGGCCCACCATGGCACGGTGGATCAGCCATCACTGTGTTCTCTTTCCCCATGCAGGTGGCTGCTGCTTCAGAGGTAAAAGTCTACCATCTGGGCAGCAAAGTCCTCATTCAGCGTAGGTGAGGTGGGTGGGGAGGCAAAGTCACTGACATCCCAGCCATAAGGTGATGGACTTGCCAAGACCCAAGCGATTCCCTACATTTTCTTCATCACTTGCTCCAGTCTTGTGATGAAAAATGTGTTTCACTTCTTTTTCATGAGCAGTTGCTGAGATCTGCATTTAAGAACTTTTTCAACATAAGCCATAGACATATCACTACTGAACAAAGATGGTCTGACTGCAATGAGATATAGAGCAGTAACTAAGATACAGACTTCACAGCCAAGAGGAATGTTGCTGATCATAAGCACATCTGCAAGTCTCGCTTTCCCTTGATTTCTTTATCTGAGCAAATTGGAGGCAATTCACTGATTAATCCACTGATCAATGGCGAACTACAACACATCAGTGTATCAGAGAAGCAAATGAGCTTGGCTCTTTAGGTCGAGTGTGGGCAGCGCATGCGCTGCTCTGCCTGGCATGCTGTATTGAAGTTTGGTGTAGAAGCTCCACCCATTTTCCGCCCATCTTTTCAATTGGCTCCTGTTACTGTCCTTGCGATTTCACAGCTTTTCATATGAGAAAAGGCTTAGTAGTCCCCCCCTTGGTACCTACCGCCTTATCTGCATTTGTAACCTCCCATAATGACTGGACTTTTTACTTGTGTTGTTACACGGTCTGCGTTATGTAGTCGGTGAGCACTATTTTCTTCAATGATCTTCCCCTATTCCTCCCCACGACATCGCAGTGCGCTGCACGTTTTTATATTATTAGTAATGTATTTATTTAAATTACAGTGCAGTCCGCATTAACTATAGCGGGTGCACTAATTTAATTATTTAATTTACGGCGTGGTCCGCTTTCACTTTAGCAGCCGCGCTTATTCAATTATTTAATTTACAGCGCAGGCCAGTTTTAAAGTGGCCGAGCTTATTTATTTATTTAATTCACAGCGTGACCGCTTTCACTTTAGCGGCTGCGCTGCAAAAGCTTTCTTTCTCTCTTTCTTTATTTTTATTACACTTTGTGTAAAAGTGCCCCATAGGCACTTTCTCTTTAATGTTAGCCGTGCCCCTTTCTTTAGACGCTGCTCACTGTAACCTGAATACGGCGAGCAGCGGCTAAAAAAAAGGGGCGCGGCCACCCTTAAAGTGGTCTTGCATTTGCGAAATCTAGAGCTATTGGCATTAGAAATGACAATTCCTTTTATTTATGTGTTGCTTTTTAAAACACATAAATAAATATAAAATATATGGGGGGCATGGCAGGCCTACAGAGGCTTATAGGGAGTATACTGGGGAGAGGAGTTGGCCTAAGGGCTAGGGCGGTCGACCTCGAAGCGGGGGAACTGGGTTCGAGTCTCGGGAATGACGGTGAACATCCTGTGATTCTGGGCAAATCACTTCATCTCGCCGTGCCTAACAAAAATGAATGTGTCCGTATGTAACGCAACTGGTGATCGTGTAAAGCGCTCTGATACCCGATACCTTCGGGTCAAGTTTGTGCTATATAAAACGCCGTAAAAAAAAAATACTGTATAAGGCAATGTGCATGAATACTCGACATCGTTGAAGTAATAACATTGTACTGCAGATACCTAACAAATGTATAACCAAGAACATAGTAGCATCTTATAACTGCATTTTGTATGTACAGCTCCTTGAATACGTACCAATAAAAAGAGTTAAAAAAATAAAAGGCTTTGTCATTTATAATGCCAATAGCTTAAACACTCGCAACTGCGAGACCTATTGCATTGAAAATGCTTGTTCTTGGTGGATTTGGAAAGGAGATTCCTATTAAGAAAGTTCTAAGAAAATGCCGCTAAAATGTGATTTTGCAGTTTACGGCCATCTCTGGAAGACCAATCAGGAATATATGCTTGTAGATCTGTTATAGCGCCCAGAAGAAGTATTTATTTATCTGCAGGAACAAATCTCACATGTGCCTTTCAGTACACTGCGTGCATCAGAGAAACATTAGATTCTCACAGAGACATTTTTATGCTACAGGAGAAATACTGTGTCCACTACTTCATTGTTCCAGCGCTATTTATTAATCAGGACGTTCCACTCAATACATGTTTTGGGCATTGAATGACCCACCATACAATCTCCTAGCATCACCCAGCCAGTTTATTTCATGAAATATAATTTCCATAACTTATTCCTAACTTTAAAACATCTGAAAGTTAGCACTTGGCAGCCACCACTCTTCCCACTCTTTGCTGTTCTCTGGCACATGTCAAGTAGAAGGGGCCTGCATGGGAGAATATTCTGAAACCTTAGTGTGGGGCATAGCCATTAAAGAGTGCATGTGACTGGGCAGAGTCCCAAGGCACCTGTGGTAAGACATGAGAGTGGGTAGGATGAGAACCTGTGACGGATCAGACACGAAACAGCCAAACCATCTTCAGCTGCTTCTGTGAGATCTACTGTCCCAGGACTCAGCTAAGATGACTTTGAGGAGAAGGTTGACCATATGAAACACAGCAGATGGTACCTGACGCGCCAGAAGAACTGGTGCAGGAGTCTATGGTTAAACACAGGCTGGACAGGACAGAAACAGACCCCAGAGACCTTGAAGCCAGCCTGAAGCGGATCCATTAGGTTTGTGGATTCCAAAGCTCTGGAGAGCCAGTTGGACGTTTACTTTTTACCCAGTTTGTCCCTGGTAGGTCAGAGATATAGGCCTGGTGTTTAGAACAACACAAGGATGCAAAAGGATGCTTTTGTAAAAAGATCAAAGACTATTGTCTTTAACACCACATTACCAATGACTCGTTCGTGAAGGTTAAGAGTATTCACGAAGAAATGGACGACGCTCAGAGCAAGCCGCTGAAAAGTGGAAATGCAGGAGGGATCGCCAGAGAGTACCAGATTCCAAGAGAGAGAGGACACAGGGGCGGCTCCTCCACTAAGGCGGAGGAGCGTCGCCCCACTGCTCTCAAAGCAGTGGAAAAGGAAAAATAAAATGACAATAACATCATTATTACCATTCTATTTTTTGTAGCTGCGGGGCTGAGTTAGGCGAGGCGGGGCTGGTGGCACAGGGAGGAGGAGTGTTTTGTGCACACTAAGTGTGCACGATGGTTTGACCGGCCGTCTTGGGCCAGTCAAACAGTCATGCACACTTACCATGTTCTCCAACGGGCTCTAATAGACACCCTGGGTGGAGAACACGCACAGGCTCCCAGTCCCCGTCTGAGCGTCAAACCACAGCGCTCAGATCAATCACAACGCTGCATTGCAGCATTGTGATTGGCTTATGGGAGGCTGTGTGCTTCCTGCTTCAGGAACTCCCACCCCACCACCCATGTTCCCTGCCAGCCACCACTGGCTGATAAGCTACCTAAGGATTGGCGATGAGTGGTATTACTGCAGAGATAGGAGCAGGCCTGCTGTTAAAAGAAACAAAAATGTCTTCAAAGATTGATCCGGTCAGAGAACAAGGCATCTTTTGTCACATCAATTGCAAAATGTCAATGTTTAAAAGTATCAACTTGTTCGTCATTGAGGGCTGCTACCTGGGAGAATCAGAAGAAGCTCTACTCTTGCAGATAAAGTACACACCTTTCGCTGGGACTAATATTTGTTTCTATCCACACAGTTAAAGATCCTTGTGTTTACAGGTTTTGTCAAAGGAGAAGAGTCCCCATAAAAGTTGAAAATGATTGCTAAGCAGTTGTGATGTGTGGAGAGAGGGAGAGGAAATCTGTGAGTTGGTCGGGGTCTGACTCTCGGGAGCTTGCCTCATGGATTCCATGTGGTCTGCAGAGATGGCTGCTGTGTCAAGTGTAACTGACAGGTGATCCCTTGAAGAAGGCCCAGCCACCTGGGCTGTGATAAGGAGCAGCTGACAGTTATCAGCTATTGTGAATTGAATCAGGTGCTAATCTGGTCTTGTGATATTTCATGGTGAAAGCTGAGGACATAAGATCATGAGTCTGAATGAGTGGCCATGGAGATGCACTGGGAGCATCCGTAAGTTTCATGACTGCAGGTTACATTAAGTGATGAAAATTGTAAAGAGTCATCCACTTGAGCAGCTAGGTTGAGGATTTGAAAAGAGGAGGCTACTTGACTAGCTAGGTTAAGGATTTGAAAAGAGGAGGCTACTTGACTAGCTAGGTTAAGGATTTGAAAATGGGCGGACTACTTGAGTAGCTAGGTTAAGAATTTGAAAAGAGTAGGGCTTGACGGAGCTTGCAGAGTTGCACTACACAGAATTCCGTGGAGTTACATAAAAACTCAGTGGAATTCCGCAGAGTTCCGTCACGTACTTAGTATGTAATTTACAAGAGCATTGGATAACAATAACACTGCCAATTGGCCTGACATTCTAATCTACACACAAACAGTAGTTAAAACAAGGTCACTCTACAAACAGTACCAACATTTCCAAGAAGGCTAGAACCAACCACATCCAAGCTACTTTGAGCACACAAACACTTCAAGCCCGATGCTTGGCTAAACACTATTTTTTTATGTGTCACGAAGGCAGGAGAGTGTCGGCTTCATGAACGCTGCCTGACTAAAAAAGGACCTTAAAGTACCTGCACACTAATTACATTGGCAACAAACAAATGCAATAGAAAAATAATATGCGAGTGTACAGAATGCAGGGGACAGTCAACCCGCAGTGGGCAGTGCGGAGGATGCATTTGTTGCCTGGGTGCTCGTTGCTCGGCTCCCTGCAGCTCCTTACCTTCTGTTCACCTTCACTACCATTTCTCGCAGGCTGGATGTAGCACCCTGCCCTGGCACGGGGGTGTAGACCCAAAGTCCGCAAACTGGGGGGTTGCGGGCATCCTCTGGTCTCCACTCCACCTGTGGCCTCACACCGTGCAGCGAGTAGCCCATGCCGGCGCCCACGAGTCCAACTCCAACCCCAGCCATGGAGTCCTCATGCTGCCCGGATGCGGAGGGTCATTTCCGCTTCCCCTCCTTCTGCTGCTGCTGAGTTAAGTTCTGTGCGCTCCTGCAGCCCATGTGAGCGCAAAGCCCCTCCCAAGCCCCAGCACCCCTCCCCTCCTGTTGAGGACTGTGCCAAAACTGCAGGGGCCTCATCACACGTGCCATGCAATATTCATTTCGTCAATGTGCATGGAGTTGCTCATCGTTAATCTCCGGCACGCAGAGTAGGTGGAGTTTTTGGCAAACTTCGCACTCCAGGCAGAGCGCAGTGTCGAAAACTCTGTGAACTCCGCCCGCGCAGCCTTAGAAAAGAGGAGGCTAATTGACTAGCTACGATTAGGATTTGAAAAGAAGAGGCTACTTGACTAGCTAGGTTAAGGATTTGAAAAGAGAAGGGCTACTTGACTAGCTAGTTTAAGGATTTGAAAAGAGGAGGGCTACTTGACTAGCTAGGATAAGGATTTGAAAAGAGGAGGGCTACTTGACTAGCTAGGATAAGGATTTGAAAAAAGGAGGCTACTTGACTATCTAAGTTAAGAATTTGAAAAGAGGTGGCTACTTGATTAGCTAGTTTAAGGATCTGAAAAGAAGCGGGCTACTTGACTAGCTAGGTTAAAGATTTGAATTGAGAGGGGTACTTGCCTAGCTAGTAAATGATTTGAAAAGAGAAGGGCTACTTGACTAGCTAGGTTAAGGATTTGAAAAGAGGAGGCTACTTGACTATCTAAGTTAAGAATTTGAAAAGAGGTGGCTACTTGATTAGCTAGTTTAAGGATTTGAAAAGAAGAGGGCTACTTGACTAGCTAGGTTAAAGATTTGAATAGAGAGGGGTACTTGACTAGCTAGTAAATGATTTGAAAAGAGAAGGGCTACTTGACTAGCTAGGTTAAGGATTTGAAAAGAGGAGGGCTACTTGACTAGCTAGGTTAAGGATTTGAAAAGAGGAGGACTACTTGACTAGATAGGAGAAGGAATTTGCTTCCGGGCCAAGATGAAGTAAAGGAGACAGAGAGTGAGAGCAGTGGGAGACCAAGGGTTCAAACACAGCATCCCCATCATTATCAGATATCAATATGTCGGGTTCAGCGCAGTGGTGAGGCAGTGAGTGTGAGCGAAGAAATTCACACTTTAGCTCGACTTAGTGAGAGTCTAAAAAGGGAATGATGGGGTCTTTATAAGTGGATAGGAGCTTCAGGTGAGCTATTCCTTTCCTAATGAAGTGTCATGTTTCCTTAGTTGGGGTAGAGCCCCTTGTGATTAGGTAAGTGTGGCACTGCTTAAGCAGAACACACTTTCCTTGCCCATTGGTGCATTCTTGGCACAGGTGGGTACAGATGTGCATTGGTGCATAAGGGGCGCAGACGTACCAGCTGCCAGCATAGTTGCAGACAGGGGGAAATGTTAAGTGCCAAAAGAGGCTGATTGTTCAAGCAAGCCCTAGCAGGGGTAAACACAAAATACATAGTGGTTTGCGCACACTAGTAGTGCATACAATAGCTACTGAAGCTTGCAAGCAGAAGGTAAACAGTGGTGTAAATGATTGTGATCAAGTAGTGTGCAGCAACCCTCCCCAGTTAGACCACAACTTTAAAAGCACTCGACACAGCTTTCTGAGATGTTCTTTATCTAGTGTGCCTATATTTCTAAATTTGAGGATTCATGCTTGAACTTTCAAAGTAAACCTCAATCAATGTTATTGTCATGTAGCAGCTTGGGGAGCAGTGCAAGACTCACCGCACAAAGAACAGACTTAGTACAATGACCAGCAGTGCAGGAATGCCTTAGCCACTGAACAGCCACAGCATGGGCAGCAGCTGTGCGAGGTTTTGTCAAAATAACAAAATGAACATCATTTGTATGGGTAAAATATTCCCTTCCGCCCGCAAAATTTGCAGAATTTTGGCCACTCCGCGTTACTCTTTAACATAGAGTTCTGGCCAAATTCCGCCAATTGCCATCTGGCGGACTTTTTCTCCCGCCAGGCTCCATAATATGCGAGCTGTCATCCCCCTAGTGTGATTTTCTAACGTGGGCGGTCGCCGGCGTTCAGAGCCGTCACAGTCAGAGGGCTGCCTGTTGAGTAGATTTGCTGCCCCTCAAGTAGGTTGTCTACTTGAGCGGCATCAAAACCAGCTCGAATGGCCGCGCGCTATTGCACAACGCATGGTGCTGTTCACGCTGATTTTCAGTGCTGCACGAAATGAAAATTGTATCATATTGTCTTTGCTCATATAATGTTATCAAAGGAAGTTACATTACTTGTCACTCAGGTGGCGGCTGCCCTGCCTTTGGCTAATAAGAGGTGCATTTCTGGCAACAACGAGAGGCACATGTGCCTTCTTGAATATGTGTCTTCTGCGCTCACATACCTGCTCCTGATCACACACGACCAAGGGACTCTCCTGTAAATTAGTAATAAACTGTGTCTCTCACAAGCAGCTCTGTCAATGTGCCTCAAGCCTGACCTACACCCTTAAGAGCATTACCCAAAGTTCAATGTCAGCAGAGACAAATTCCGGTTAAGTAGCTTTAAGATGATTGTTCTAAAGTGTGTTAGTCCATTTCAAGCGGAGTGGAACCAGGCTATAGATGCTAGAATGAAGCAGTTAAATAAAATGTCTACCAAACTGGTCACCTGCTTTTGTAATAGTGAACACAACAAGATGATGGACGGAGTGCTGAAACTTTTCAAACACTCACCCCCAGTTACAGATCTAGGTTTAATTCATTGGTCCTTTGCTCACTATTCCACCCCAGTTTGGACCCAGCCACATGCAAATCAGTCTTGACCCTGTTCCTCATGGGAACAGTCCAGCCCAAACTGCCCGGCCAGGTCCTCCCTGGACTAGAAACAAGCATCCTGGGACCGGTTTCGGGGTATTACTCCTCATCAGTCAGGCTAGCTTGAATCCAGTGCCACAGTGAGAAAGGGACCCATGTCTGGGCATATCCTTGGCCACTAAGGATGAACATAGCAAACACAACAAGATGATAGACGGAGCGCTGAAACTTTTCAACCACTCACACCCAGTTACAGATCTGGGTTTAATCCGTCGTTCTTTTGCTCACTATGCCACCCCAGTTCCGACCCAGCCTTATGGAAATCAGTCTTGACCCTGTTCCTCATGGGAACAGTCCAGCCCGAACTGCCAGTCCTAGTCCTCCCTGGACCGGAAACAAGCATCCTGGGACCGGTTTCGGGGTATTACCTCTCATCAGCCAGGCTAGCTTGAATCCAGTGGCACAGTGAGCAAGGGACACACTTCTAGGCATACCCTTGGCCACTAAGGATGATTATAGCTAAGCTGGATTAAACCCAGATCTGTGACTGGGGGTGAGTGGTTGAAAAGTTTCAGCACTCCGTCCATCATCTTGTTGTGTTTGCTATTGTAATAGTGTGCCCATCAGCATAAGCTCTGCCAATATGCCTCAGTCCTCACCTGCAGCACCACGCTTCTGTAGATCCATGACATCTACAAGCAACTTTCCCAATATGCCTCAATCCTCTATCACCACCGAACAGTGTTTAAAAAATAAGTGACGTTGTGATCTGGTCTGCCAGTGCAACACTGCGCCGACACTGCAAACACGCATCCGTCGGTCAGGCTGTAGCAAGATCTCTGTTTCTTGTGCTCCATCTGCCAGTGCACATCCACTAACTTGCAGCCCCATCACCCTGTCCTTCTGTGCAGCTCTGCCAAAGCACCTCAGTCCTACCCTGTGATGCCACATCTCGCTTTTAATGAACTCATGCCACTGTGAGCAGATCTGCCAGTGCATGTGAATCCTGACTTGCAGCCCCATCTGCCTGTCCTTCCATGCTGCTCTGCCAAAGCACCTCAGTCCTACCCTGTGATGCCACATCTCGCTTTTAATGAACTCATGCCACTGTGAGCAGATCTGCCAGTGCATGTGAATCCTGACTTGCAGCCCCATCTGCCTGTCCCTCCATGCTGCTCTGACAAAGCACCTCAGTCCTACTCTGTGATGCCACATCTCACTTTTAAATAGCTCATGCCACTGTGAGCAGATCTGCCAGTGCATGTGAATCCTGACTTGCAGCCCCATCTGCCTGTCCTTCCATGCTGCTCTGCCAAAGCACCTCAGTCCTACCCTGTGATGCCACATCTCGCTTTTAATGAACTCATGCCACTGTGAGCAGATCTGCCAGTGCATGTGAATCCTGACTTGCAGCCCCATCTGCCTGTCCCTCCATGCTGCTCTGACAAAGCACCTCAGTCCTACTCTGTGATGCCACATCTCACTTTTAAATAACTCATGCCACTGTGAGCAGATCTGCCAGTGCATGTGAATCCTGACTTGCAGCCCCATCTGCCTGTCCTTCCATGCTGCTCTGACAAAGCACCTCAGTCCTACCCTGTGATGCCACATCTCGCTTTTAATGAACTCATGCCACTGTGAGCAGATCTGCCAGTGCATGTGAATCCTGACTTGCAGCCCCATCTGCATGTCCTTCCATGCTGCTCTGACAAAGCACCTCAGTCCTACCCTGTGATGCCACATCTCGCTTTTAATGAACTCATGCCACTGTGAGCAGATCTGCCAGTGCATGTGAATCCTGACTTGCAGCCCCATCTGCCTGTCCTTCCATGCTGCTCTGACAAAGCACCTCAGTCCTACCCTGTGATGCCACATCTCGCTTTTAATGAACTCATGCCACTGTGAGCAGATCTGCCAGTGCATGTGAATCCTGACTTGCAGCCCCATCTGCCTGTCCTTCCATGCTGCTCTGACAAAGCACCTCAGTCCTACCCTGTGATGCCACCATTTCGCTTTTAAATAACTCATGCCTCTGTGAGCAGATCTACCAGTGCGTGTGATTCCTGACTTGCAGCCCTATTGCCCCCACTGTCCCTGAACCAGAGCCATTACAAGGAGGGGTGTGCAAACAAGCGTAATTTGCTTTTTTGTGATTACTTAAAATTTTGGTCAAATTACGCAAAATTACGCGTTGACACAAATTGCAAAACTGGCATTTGGCGCCATATTTCAGAGTGAAATGCTTCTTCATGGGTAAGTGTGTAATTTCGGAATTTTCGCATAGCAAGCGTAATGTGAAATTACTGAAATTACCGAAATGATGTGAGATTATGTCAGTGTGGCAAAGATTTGTCGCACGATCTGAGAGGGCCCCCATTAGGGCTTGGAAAATAGACCCCTGTGTTGTGGGGGCAGCGGGGTGTGTATTACGCCCCTGTGTGCTGGTACAAGTGTCGCTTACCTGCAACACTGCGCCGACACTGCAAACTCCAGACACGCATCCGTCGGTCAGGCTGTAGCAAGATCTCTGTTTCTTGTGCCCCATGGGCCATGCAATGCACGCTACAGGGTTCAACGCTGCTTATCAGTATCCCAGAACCAGCAGCTGCTGACTTCTGAAACCAGCGAAGTACCACACCGGGGCACTGTGCAACCTGGGAGAGCCCAGGAAGGGGGAAATGGCTGTATATCAGCAAGGAAGGGATATCTATCCAAACCGATCCTTGTCGGTCACCCCCACAAGATCTTCCACATTTCAGGCATTCCAGGCTCCTTTGAGGTAGAAACGCAGAAATTCAGCTGTGACTGATGCACCCAAAGGGTTATGAAAGGGAGTCCCATGGGAGCAGCCTCAGCTGGTACCATCTGCGACATTATATACAGTATTGCATTCTGTGTGAACTGAGTAACAATAATTCTTCTTTTCTGTAGAATCAGAATTGGTTGGACATTGAATTAGTAACCAAGAGTTGGTTGTCTCATTGAGTCCTAAGGTGGTTGTCTCATTGAGTCCTGAGTTGGTTGTTCCATTGAGTCCTGAGTTGGTTGTTCCATTGAGTCCTGAGTTGTTTGTCTCATTGAGTCCTAAGATGGTTGTTCCATTGAGTTTTGAGTTGGTTGTCTCATTGAGTCCTGAGTATCTAACCCCACGCCACCTCCATGAGTAAGAATTGAACTGCTCCACTTCACAACCCTGAGGGTCAGGCACTGAATGGGTGTCCTTGGTGCTCAGTTTTGGGTCCAATAGTTATGTTAAGCTCCCCCACACCAGTGATAAATGGCTGAGATTGAGACAAGCGGGCTGAGTAACCCATGATAGCATTGGGGCCACCTCAGGTGGCTCTCGGCACACCAGCTGCCAAGATACCGTCAGGGTGGAGAGACACATGTTTACAAAAAAAAAAAAGACAAGGCAACAGGCCTTTCTCGTCCATGCACCCAGGATCTGGAGAAGCATCCCAGTATCCATCAAGACCTTCCCGAATCCTGCTCAAGTTCAGGAAAGAGTTGAAAAAGCATTTATTTAAGGAACACTTCATCTCAATGCAGCACCAGTTCACGTCTGGTCTCAGACAACAGCTTCCTCTTCAGTCATTTGTTGACTGTGGCTTTGCCATTGACCTTGTATAATGGTCTGCTACTTTTTGGGTAGGTTAATGATGTACGAATAAAACATACATACACATACGTACATATATATTAGGCAACTTGTTTGATCATAACTCATGAATTTCAATGGTTTTTCAACTGAAAATCATATCCATTAGCTCACATTTACAATGTTTTGTACACTTTATTTCTGAGCTTTTTAAGATAGATGAAAATGTCTTATGAGCAAAAGAAACCATAACTCACCCTTAAAGTTTTTTCTGTTAATGTTTGAGGCATTTTGATGATTTTTCAACTTCCGACATTTATAATGCTCCCATTTCTTTGGGCAATCTACCCCCACAATGCAAAACTTTGCAGTATTGCCCTTGTTTTTTCTTCATACACTGCAGAAAGTTGAGCTGCTGATCCTTTTAACCAGCAATTATTTTGGTAAAAACATCTGCAAGAAATATAAGCAAACTAATGTTTTAATGATATTTTTCAGCTAAAAAATATTGGTTTTAGTATCCTATCCTGCAAACGTGTTTCTCACATACTTTTCTCCCATGATTCAAATTAGTTTTGCAAATTTCATATCTGTGAAGGTTTTAATGAAATTGTGTTTAAATATTAGACCTCTGGCAGTTTTTCCACCATTGGCTTCAATTCACCAAAATGCAAGGGGTAGCGGAAGTGACATTACATGTCAGTTGACCTTTACTTTGACTCACACACACATGCTTACACGTACACACACATTCACACACACACTCTCACATAAACATATTTATCTGCAAGCACACATTCATCATACATTAAAAAGCATTTTTACTTACCTGAACTGCCATGCAGGTTTATATTCCTGCTAATTTTACCTCATTATTATTACGCTAATAGTGAATAATATTATTCACTATTAGTGGAATTTTAAAAATTGACAGAAAACCAGGCGAGTGGAGCCCAAACTAATGTCCATTAGGACAAGCTCTCACTATGTTCAAGGCACAGATTTTGCCAACTCTGAGGCAAGGAGTCGCAAAGGCAGTAGCAGGAGTCGCAAGTAGCAAGCCAAGGGTCGCAGCTGCGACCACTGGTGACCCTTAAATAACGTTCATGTTTTGCACACCCTTGAAGTAGGTGCATTGATCGACTGAGCCACTGATACACTTTTCAATATGAAGCTAAATATTCTGATTGGGAAGCGGACCTCAGGGTTAGATTACGAGGCCGGTGGTAATAGGGTTGGCAACAACAAAGCGAGTAATTACAAACAGTGCATGGTGTGATAAAAACCTGCTGCTGGATTCATTCCTGCACCAGCTCCCCCTGGCGCCTCCTGCTGTCCTGAGCCCTCTCCAGCGCTCGACCCAGTATTCTGATTCCCCCTCCAGCTCTGTGCCATTGTTCCTTCTTGTGTTCTGTTTTATATTGATTCCCCCTAAAGGTCTTGTTGTGTTTTACTGTTCTTGCCTTGCAACCTCGGAATCATCCTGGACAGCCAACTGACCATGTAGCAACAGGTCGATGAAGTATCCTGTTTCTGCCTCCATACCCTGCACATGCTCTGCAAGATCTTCCGATGGATCCCCATGCCAGAATTCCTGCTACAGCTTCAACACTTTACTATCATAATTTGCCAGCATGACTCATATCATTCCACCCAACTCTTATGAATGAACAAACGTCTTGTACCCTCACTTTTGACCATATTGCATGCTGTTGGTAATAGTTAGCTGCAGCTGGTGTTCTCCGTTTTAAAAAAAAAAAAGCTTTTACTAATTTTTTACCATGCATGTGCAAGGTCAGGTTTCAGGCGCCACTGAAACATCCATAAAATGCACCAGAATAAGCATCAAGCAACCAGCATGGTTGACCTCGACGTGAACCTTCCGGTAGACAGCTGCCTGACTGGGACAGAGTAGTGAGTTACACTCGCCAGTATTAGAGCTGCTACCCTGGTCCTACACCGCATTTAAGTATTTTTAAGTATCTTTTAAAAATCGGTTTTAAATCTTTTATGTACTGTTGAATTTGCTGAATTTGAATCTGCACTGCCACTTACTGCACTTTAGTAGCGATTGAGGGCTTGCTGGGGAAACGAACGGGGCCGCCATATTGAGTTAGCAGTCCAGCTTCCACGACGCAGAGGGGATAAAAGGCACGCTGATGCGGACGCGCGCAGCGGGCGCGCCGCCGTCGCGCCGAAGGCGCGCCTAAGGCAAGCCCGTCTGCGCCCGTCCGCGCTCTGGTCAGGCGCAGGGCTCGTCCCCCTGGCCGGTTTACTACATACATGCTGACCTATACTAGGGATGACCTCATTAGACTAAACCCATGTCGGGGAGTCGACGGGTGCCCCTGTATTCCCCTCGAGGCAATGCCTAATCGTTTGAGAAGGATCTGTCAGAACTGTAAAACACTTTTGCCATACATTAAGGCTCCCCCTGACTCTGCTCTTAACAACAGAACAGGCAGGAAAACCAATCCAGATCGCCAACCAGCTCTTAGGTGTATGCTGCTGAACGCTAGGTCTCTTGTTAAACACAGTTTGGAGTGTGCTTTGTTCATTGAGGAACATGATATAAAAATGGCTTTTATCACTGAATCCTGGTCTGATCTGTCATCCGGTCCTGATCTAGTGAAGGCTACCCCTCCAGGATTCCTCTGTCACACTCAGGACAGACTTTACGGGAGAGGCGGGGGACTAGCAGTCATTTATCATGATTCACTGAAGCCCGCTTTCCACACTGCGTCAAATGCCACATGTGAGGCCCTTTCATTTAATCTACATACTGCACAACATAGCACCTTCAAGGGGCTACTCCTTTATCGGCCTCCTGGCCCCAGGACAGGATTTCTAGATCTGCTGGGGGCACTGCTTGAAGATGGGCTATGTGCAGACTCCTTTACATTATTAGGGGATTTTAATTTCCATCTGGAGGATCAATCCAACCTAGACTCTATCACCCTGGGGCAAATGATGGAGGCAGGGGATATGAAGCAACTGATCGGAGTGCCCACACATGACAAGGGGCACACGTTGGATGGGATATTCTCCAATAATCCCTCACTCACAGTTCTATCAATACTCCCTCTGGTTTGGTCCGATCACTGTGCCATCCTTTTCAAGGTAAATGAGTGGCAGGACCACAAACTTAGCTCAGAGCTCTCAGGGGCTATTGGAAAAAGAGCCTGGAAAAACGTAAATTGCACAGACTTAGGCGAGGCATTGAATAAAACCAAGCCTACTCCCCTGCAGAGGTAGATGAGGCTTCCTCTGCATTTACGAAGTGGCTAGAAGGAGCATGCGATAAAATCACTCCTGTAAAAGTATGGACCCCCAAAAGGGTTCGTCCATCTGCCCTCTGGTTCTCAGATGAACTAAAAATTCTAAAACAAGGCTGTAAGCGTTTAGAAAGGATATGGAGAAAAAGCTACCATAACGTAGACAAGGCTAGCTACAAGCTCAGCCTTAGACAATATAAGGCTAAGCTGCTGGAATCCAAAAGAAAGTACCTCATTGAACAAATTTCCCTGGCCGAATCCAATACCAAAGAGCTCTTTAAAACTATCTCCAAACTAGCATCCCCTAAGGCCCCCAAGAGTCAGAGTAGTCCAGAGCTCTGTGAAAAGCTGGCCAAATTTTTCCAGTAACTATTTTCTCCTCATTTAGCCTAGCTCAAGGAGGGATATTGATGTTGCCCCCATTTCTGGAACAAAACAAACCAGCATTAGCTAGAGAAATCAGATACTATCAAACTTCTGAATTCCATTCGGTCTGGTGCCCCGTCGGATCCATGCCCTGCATCAGTACTAAAGCAAATTCCAGAAGTTATAGGATCAACCCTTACACTATTGTTGAACAATATAATCACAACGGGCAAGTTTCCTAGCAATTGGAACTTCTGAAAAAACCTACTCTTGACCCTAGTGACCCAAACAATTATAGGCCAATTCCAAGACTCCCACTCCCTGCCAAGATTATTGAAAAGGCCATGAACACTCAGCTCAGCACTTTTCTGCTAACTAATAACCTACTAGACACATCACAATATGGGTTCAGAGCAGAACATAGCACTGAGCTGGCCTTAATCAAATCTACAGAGGAGATTCGGGAAGCACTGGACAGAGGAGGGAAGGCAATCTTGATAATGTTGGATCTGTCAGCAGCCTTCGACACGGTCTATCATGAAGTTCTGATGGACCAGTTGTCGGAAGTAGGAGTACAAGGGACAGCTTGGAACCTCCTCCGGTCCTTTCTTTCTGGCAGATCGCAAACAGTGGAATTGGCCAATCACAGTTCAAAACCTTTTTCACTCCCGTGCGGGGTGCCACAGGGATCATCGTTGAGCCCGACCCTTTTCAACGTATATGTGATCTCTCTGGCGGGCCGAATCAAATCTTTCGGTTTTCAAATCACCTCTTATGCAGACGACACACAAATAGTGCTGTCAATTAGAGAAGGGGAAGAGAAGGAAACGGGGGCTCGCTTTCATGACTGCATGAGGGCCATCTCAGGCTGGATGTCATCCAACTGCCTAAAACTAAACTCAGGCAAAACAAAGGTCATCATGTTCGGTAACAACCCCAACATGTGGACACCTGATTGGTGGCCAGCTGAGTTGGGCCTCTGTCCTACTCCCACGCTGAAAGCAAAAAACTTAGGGGTGATCATGGACAAAAGGCTCTTTTTCAGTGATCACATAAGTTCGGTGGTTTCGGCCTGTTTCCGAATCCTGAGAATCATAAGGAAAATTAAGTTTTTCCTCCCTGATAACAGCCTCAGGACAGTGGTCACGGCCCTTATTATGCCTCGAATCGACTACTGTAACAGTCTATACTTAAACGCCCAAAAACAGCACGTTAACAGGCTGCAAATTGTACAGAATGTCGCAGCCAGACTGCTTACTAGCACTCCCAAATTTGTCTCTGTAAAGAAGGAGTTAAAACAACTACATTGGCTCCCCGTGAAGCTAAGGGCACGCTTTAAGGCCCTTTGCGTAGCTTTTAAGGCCCTCAATGGAATTGGCCCCAACCATTTGAGACTAAAGTTCAAATGGTATGTCCCCGCTAGAAACCTTCGGTCCTCGGGAGCGCAACAAGTCCCAGTTCCTCGGATCAAAAGAGCTAGCTGGGGGGGCAGAAGCTTCATCACATGTACCTCCAAGGCATGGAATGAGCTTCCTTTCCATTTGAGGAAAGCAGCAGATCTCCTCTCCTTCAGAAAGGGGCTGAAAACCTGGCTTTTTTCACAGTAATGTCCGCTCACAGATGACCAGCATGTAGTGTAGCTCCTATTTCCCTAATAGGCTCTGCGCATTGGAATAATATATCCTATAGGTTTGACATAGGACTAAGGTTGGTATGTCCCTATCGAGTATATTAAACTTAATTACTTGTGCCAGCTAGCTCAGAGGCTAGAAACTCCTTGACAACAAGAAGGGAGTAGTTTCTGGCAGCTGCAAAACATGACCAATATGTTTTCCTTTTAGAATCAGAACGTGTCCCAGAGTCGTGGAAACACTAGATAACTATTTCACTCAGCTCAGTCGTGCATGCTTAGTTTTCCTCAGAGTTACACAGAAATAATAGACGGGCGTTTTCAATAAAAGATTTATTGAACAGTCTTGTTTCTGGTGTAAGTATAATGTGCTGTTACGATCACAAGACAGTATGCGAGATAAATAATGTACAGGGTGAGCAGTAGAAATAAATAATACTGCGATAGCATTATCTTATAGTACAAATGCTGTTACATAAATAACACAGACTAAAAATGCGAGTACTCATTCGATGCAGTGCTAAGCTAGTTCTACCCCAGTGTACCTAACCTAACCTAGGTGTAGGACAAGGTATGAAGTAGGTGAAGTATTCCTTACTATGGTATACTAAGAGTATGTTAAGTCTAGTATGCCTAGTATGCCAAGAGTCCCTCTAGGTTCTTATCAGCTCCATACCTGAAGAATGAGAGACGTTGGAATCTCTTTGCCAGACTCGAACTCCAACACCCCGCAAGGGAAGTCAGATCACTGGAAGCTGGAAGCTGGGCTCTCTGCGTGCAGGGAATGGCAGCGTCTTCTCAGGCCGGGATACGGGCTCCTCTGAAGTCGAGGTCTCCTCTAGTTTACAGGGGCTAGGGAAGGTATATTTATACCTGAGAGTACCTTAGGAATGTTAGCATTGACGTGAATTGGACAACGAAAGACGTCATGAATGAACCCCTAAGGAATAATGGTTCATGCATAATATATGAGTCCTTGAAGAAATCAATAGTCCTGGACTAGGGAAACTCCCGCAGCCTAAGGGTCTGTTCTTCATGAACTCGTTGTGACGTTAGGGTGGACGGATGTCAGAGACCATGCCTGTATTTGGAGTGCACGGTTTAATGCCTAAATAAGGCCTGGGATTCTATGCCTATATAAGGGCAGGGCGAATTGTGCCTATATAAGTGCAGGATATTGGAAAGCCCGTTATGGACACCCTAAGAGGAAATACAACACCCACTCCTCTTTCGTGTGTATGATAATACTAAAATGCTAAACATTAAAAATGCTAAACATTAAAATGGAGTACCGCATATTTCTAAAAATTTTCATAAAACCATTTAAAAAGGCATTTCTTTAAAAAACCTATTAGAATGCAAAAGGTACTGTACATTTGAAGCATTGCTTTTCATTATAGGCATAAAATTCGAAAATAAATGCAATTGAAATGAATTAAGCAGTAATATTTACATTTGACAAAAATTGATCGATAAGTTATTCAAAAATCAAAGTCATTTTATGTCATGAAAATTAAATGAACTGTTTTTAGACACATAAGATGACTAAATGTCTTTGGAAGGACCGCCTAGTCTGTACTATAAGGCTAGTTCTACTTTAAGCAGATTGAAGTTCCATTTTGCTTCGAAAAAATGGGAAAAAGTTCAATTTCTGGTAGAGTTCCAAGTTTTTGAAAAATGAAGGCCAAATTGTTGCTGTATTTTTGGAACACTGTATGCTGAATCAGAGTCAGTTTACGGGTCTGGTGTAAACATTAGATCATCTATTTCTATAGACAAAACATCATCCACTGTAGTTGGTGTGAGTTGGAACACCTCGTGAAGTAGGTTAATTGCACAGAGATTTGAAGCATTGCTTTCAATTGTTGCAACGTTCGCGTCCGTTGTTACCTGTGTGCCTGTAGTTCTTTCTCGTACCTCAGCAGCTGCCGGAAGCGTCTGTGAGATCTCAATGAATGCTGACATCAGGATAGGAAGCCTCTGGGGACAACACATAGCATGGGCCGTTATCTGGTCCAGCAGAGTATCGACGTCCGTTGGCGCATCCAATGGAAATGTTAGACAGGTGTCCAACACGCATTCTACACCGCATAGCAGGCATCGTAGAACAGGTAAGATGCAATCTTGCCAGATTGGTCTAAAGGACAGGAACCATGTGGTATTAAGGTCCCGTAGACGATTTATGCCCAAAAGCTGTACTATTTGCTCACGGCACTTTCGTTCAAGGAGAGCTTTCTCCATGTCGCTCGGAGTGATGTCGGCGAATTGGCTGGCCATAGCGAAATAGCAGGAAGAGAAATAGAATTCCGGCAACGAGTGCTAGAATTAATGGTATGCCACCAAACACCGAATGTGCAAAGTTCGGGATGATTCCGAGTATTGCCTGGAAAGGTGCTAACAGACCCGAGCAGATGCCCTTAAATACATGTACAATTCCTGTTGTATCAGACATGTTGAAAATTCGTCCGATCATTTCCATGAAATGTATAGGGCAGTTTGTACGTATTAAAGTCTGTATCTCAGCCGAAGTCCTTGCAATTTGCAGATCATAGGTTTCTTTGGCCGAGGTCAGAGGCACTGTTTGTTGTAAAAGCATGGCTTTCATTCTGCTTAAAGTATCAAATCTTATAAAAGAGACGTTCAGCGAAGGCCATAAAGGCGACTCCCTGACTGTGTCTATTGGGGCAAACAATACTTGCATACAGCAAGTGACCCTGGAGTTGACCGTTACTAGATATGGGATGCCTGGCAGCATGCCACAGCAACTCTGATCATTCAACATGAGGTAACTCCCATTAGAAAGTTGTCCGAACGCTGGATTAATCACAGCAGCTGGTGCACCTTGCTGATGGCAAGACAAATTTGCCACAGAACCATTACAAGCCCCGTGCAAGGAAGTGTCCTGACATATTAGTGAACCGCTTAGTGCACCTTTACAGTTTTTACCGCTTAAAAACACTTCACGATCCCCGCTCCAACATCTATATGTATACGGTAAAGCCCAAGATGTCTTAATGTATTCCTTACCCAACCTTTCATATTTGCCTGCTTGCATTTTCAAGCCAGTTTTGTATATATTCATTATACAACTGCACACAGTAAAAGGAATCGCACACGATTAGTGTGGGGAATTCTCGATCTGTACTTTCAAGTGCCAGTTTGAATGCTTGTAGTTCAGCTCGCTCCGCATTGACCCGAAATTATTCGGATCAACAAATTTCGTTCACTTACGCGTGTTTGTAAGTGATTTGTTGCTAACATGTTAGCCTGGAGTGAACGCAAAATTTCTGTGTGTTCCTGTGTCCAGTTTTTGATTGAAAAATCAGGTTTGATTAATGTGTAGAGAGGTTTAACCCTTTCTGCATAGTTTATAATGTATGTTCTTCCAAAATTTAGGAAACCCAGGATGGATTGTAAGTTTTTAGCGTTTTTGGAGATTGGAGCAGCGCACACTTTTCTAAAAAGTTAGCTGCCAAGCTCTTGCCTTCACTTGAAAGCTCATATCCTAGAAATAGGACATTGAGATGGGCAATTCTGGACTTTTTAAAGTTGAATTTGTAACCCTCAGAGGCGAATCCCAGTATAATGGTGCTCACCCTGTTCAAGTGTTTGTCCAGGTCATCGTCTGTCAGATATATGTCATCGACATAGGACAATGCCTCATTGTCATAAATTTGTAGTAACTCCGTTACCCTCGCTGAGAATAAACCTGGGCTATTCTTGAACCCTTGTGGGAGTCGACAAAAGTGACGCTGGGTCCCCATTATGGAGAATGCTGTTAAGTACCTGCTTTCAGGTGCTATGTTTTGACAAAAGAAACCATTTGAGATGTCTAATGTTGTTTTATATTTTTTACGCACAATGTTATTCATTAATGCTGTGCTATGTGCATTTTGCACTGCAAAGGTTTTAGAACAAGTGTTTAGGTGTCTGTAGTCCAAAACTAGACGATATGTATTGTCTGGTTTGGAGACAGGAAACAAAGGATTGTTCATTGAGGAGGTGCATGTTTCAATCACCCCTTGGTATTCAAGTTGATCTAAGATCTCCCTGACCTGTCTTTTAGCTTCTTGCTTAATAGGATACTGCCGTTGTGCAGTTGGTTCATGTTTCAGATGTATTTTATGGTGAGGTGAATCCTCATCCCATCCTACATGATTTTTATATAATGCTGGAGCCTGGGCCACTGCCCATTTCCTGGCATATGTATATTTTAGGTGAATTGGAATATGGTTGGAGAAGGCAGGCATAATTATGTCCTCGCCGTGTGGGCACTCCCTGACAAATTGTGGTGGCCAGTCCTTTTCTGCTAGAAGTATGTCATAGCCCTTTGATAGTCTTTCCCAAAAAGTGCTTTCACCTGTCTAGGTTTGTCTCCCTCCATCCGGAGTGTTATTTCATATAACTTTTGTGGAGTACTAACCCTGGTGTCTACAGTCTCGACTGTGATGTACTCATTCAAGTCCACTATCTCCAGAAGTTCCCTCAGGTTCTGGCGAACTATTGTGACTTCTGCTGCACTGTCCAGCATGGTCTGAGCCCATTCTCCGTTCTTGAGTTGCGTTCTCAGTATTCTCGGCATGTCTGATCTTCAGACCTGCTACTTTCTCTTTGGAGAATTGAGGTTTTATTTTAGTTTTTGGAGCGTGTTTGTCGTCTTTCGATGTCACGCGTTCTTCTCTGTGTTCCGTCCGTCCTCTTCTTTCCGAAGTCTGTGGTGAGATCTGAAAGGGACGAGAGGAACGTGTATCAGTATCATGATACCTATCAGGTTTTCTCAAATTATCCCTATTCCTGAGGTTATACCTCCTTTCAGAGGGCTCCTTTTGAGGAGACCTACCTCGGAATTGAGAACGTTTCTCGTTTGATTTTTGTTTAGTAGACTCCCACTTCTTTTTAGAAGATGTAGGAGTTTGTTTTATTGAGTCCTTCTCAGGACTTTCAGATAGTTTCGGCTTCAGTGGTCTTCCACCCAAACTATCTCTGCCTAATTCTGCATAAGATTGTTCAATTATTCTGGGTAGCTCAGTTTGATGTTCTGTAACATCGAATTCCCTCAATTTTTGGCGGATCGCCACTGCTGCTGCCTCCCCTTTAATATTAGATAATATTATTGTTGATACCTGCTCGAAATTTTTAGTAACTTCATACCTAAATTTAGAGCAGGCTCTGCCCCGTATTCGTTTTGAATTTGTTTTAGGACATCAGGTATTACCGCAATTGACGGAATACCATGTGTTTTAGTATAGATGGCAGCAAAGACTGAGCCCCAAGTGGTGCAGTCTTCCAGTTGTGGTGTGATCCCCATCGGTAAACTGATTGTTAGGATTCTGTGTTTCTCATGTGGGCTAGTATTTGGAAATACTGCTTCGATTTGAGTAATTTTTTGAGCTATCCAAAACGGAATTTGCTCACGTTTTGTGGGCATTTTACCCATGACTGAGTTGAGAGTCTGTGGTGTAATTTTTAGTGTATTCCCCTGTTGGGGAGTTGGATTTGGATATGTCAATGGTGGTCGGACTGTAAAAGTCCGCATGACATATTGGACCAATTGTCTGTAAATTTTTATTAACTCTTTTATTTGAGTATGTAATTCCTCATCTGTCATTATATCCAGTTCAGGATGAGGTGTGCAGCCGGCTAAAATCGGCCATGTTGCTCCTGGTCTACCTAGTGGACTGAGCCTGGTAATGTTTTTGTGATGTTTTAGGGCGCCTTTAAACCAGAGCTGATGCTCTTGGTCTGTTAATGGAATTTCAATATCCTCGAAAGGAATGTATTCCTCTGGTAGATCATCTTCTTTGTAGAAGTGAAATGTTTGTGATGTTGGATTGCATTCCGGAAGTAGTACCCATGAATAGAATACCTCTGTCTGAAATGATTCATGTGCCTCTATCACGAAAACTGCTCTACCTCCTCTTGGCGATAGGCCATGTTTTATAAGTTTTAGAGTTATGGCTCTTCTTAAGTTTTGAGGGATGTGTACCACACCCTCCTCGGTTTCATTTAAACCTGTAAGGTCAAAACCTACTGCTTGGGCTGGATCAGCCACAGCTCCACCGTTTCCGGTGTCATTGTCACCGTCAGGCATTTTGTTGTTTGAAAAATGTAAAACAAGTTTCAAGGAAACAAAGATTAGGTGCACAATATTTTGGAACACTGTATCCTTCAACGTTGAGCAAACCAAACATCTAATATATAGGGTGCTTCCCTATGTAGCCTTGGTGGATACTTAACCCTGCCCACTCCAGACGTCTTTTGGAATATATGGGTAGGGGTCTTTGAGAGAAAATAGCACGGCTGAGTTACTGAGTATCTAAAGTTGATTTACTGCCTAACCAAACCGTTGGGCGCCATGTAGTGTAGCTCCTATTTCCCTAATAGGCTCTGCGCATTGGAATAATATATCCTATAGGTTTGACATAGGACTAAGGTCGGTATGTCCCTATCGAGTATATTAAACTTAATTACTTGTGCCAGCTAGCTCAGAGGCCACTAGAAACTCCTTGACAACAAGAAGGGAGTAGTTTCTGGCAGCCGCAAAACATGACCAATATGTTTTCCTTTTAGAATCAGAACGTGTCCCAGAGTCGTGGAAATACTAGATAACTATTTCACTCAGCTCAGTCGTGCATGCTTAGTTTTCCTCAGAGTTACACAGAAATAATAGACGGGCGTTTTCAATAAAAGATTTATTTAACAGTCTTGTTTCTGGTGTAAGTATAATGTGCTGTTACGATCACAAGACAGTATGCGAGATAAATAATGTACAGGGTGAGCAGTAGAAATAAATAATACTGCGATAGCATTATCTTATAGTACAAATGCTGTTACATAAGTAACACAGACTAAAAATGCGAGTACTCATACGATGCGGTGCTAAGCTAGTTCTACCCCAGTGTACCTAACCTAACCTAGGTGTAGGACAAGGTATGAAGTAGGTGAAGTATTCCTTACTATGGTATACTAAGAGTATGTTAAGTCTAGTATGCCTAGTATGCCACGAGTCCCTCTAGGTTCTTATCAGCTCCATACCTGAAGAATGAGAGAGGTTGGAATCTCTTTGCCAGATTCGAACTCCAACACCCCGCAAGGGAAGTCAGATCACTGGAAGCTGGAAGCTGGGCTCTCTGCGTGCAGGGAATGGCAGCGTCTTCTCAGTGCGTCAGGCCGGGATACGGGCTCCTCTGAAGTCGAGGTCTCCTCTAGTTTACAGGGGCTAGGGAAGGTATATTTATACCTGAGAGTACCTTAGGAATGTTAGCATTGACGTGAATTGGACAACGAAAGACGTCATGAATGAACCCCTAAGGAATAATGGTTCATGCATAATATATGAGTCCTTGAAGAAATCAATAGTCCTGGACTAGGGAAACTCCCGCAGCCTAAGGGTCTGTTCTTCATGAACTCGTTGTGACGTTAGGGTGGACGGATGTCAGAGACCATGCCTGTATTTGGAGTGCACGGTTTAATGCCTAAATAAGGCCTGGGATTCTATGCCTATATAAGGGCAGGGCGAATTGTGCCTATATAAGGACAGGATATTGGAAAGCCTGTTATGGACACCCTAAGAGGAAATACAACAAGCAGGCGTGCCCAGCGCCAGGACACCCTAGGGTAACCGTGCGCTATACAAGCTTAAATAACATAACATAACATAACAGCCCTCATGAAATTAATACCCTGCACCTGTTCCTCGCTATAAGCAATTAGTACGCGACCTTTGTGAACATTCTAAAGCACCTTCTAGAAGGTAGCCTCATCAAGTTAATTATCAGCACCTGTTCCTTGTTACAAACAATTAGAATGTGACCTTTATGAACATTCTAAGCAGTCTTCGCCTGCCACTTACCTGTTTCCCCGCTTCCAGGACTCTGTCTTACCAGCTACCTTGATACTCCTAATTCAACCTCAATGAAAAGAACATCCCGCATTAATCGTGCACCTGGATGGAAAAAAGAACAAGAAGAAGAGGAGAGACGCATTTACAGACTTGATTTTAGTATGTGCTACCTCAGTCGCAACATCGTTCTGCAATCAAAGGTAACTAGTGTTTTTGTTCAACTTGTACATACTGTTGGCAGGGCTCTGTCAGAGAGGACTTGGGTGAAGCTAACCCCGTCCAAATTTGTTAGTGGGCTTGATGCTGAAATCATACTCACTCCAGTTTTGAGAACTTTGATGAAGGGGCCTCTACAGACAATCTAAATGAAAACAAAACAATAAGAAAACTAAAGGTTGGTTGAGATTTGAAAAACTTGTGTGAGGTGATACCTTAAGAGATAGAAATAATACTAGATTAAAGACTTATTATTTGTTTGTTTATAGGTACCATATCTGCCTGTACCATTCATCAGACTAGTGTGAATGCCTGCTGCAGTGTTGCTGTTGAGTAGATGAGCCACAACATCTTTGACTCTACACGCTCTCTCCATTCCAACCCTCTTTCCCCTGGGATTTGCCACCGGAGCAGTGTCTCCTCCTGTAACCTGAGGGCAAGTCTCAGGAGGATTCGAGAACTAGCGTCGCAGTCCCATTGGAATCATCTGGGATCCAGGTAGGTGGCTTATGACAGAAGGCTTAGCCACACACCCCACATTCCTTTCGGGCTGCACCATGACCAATCAAGACTAAATATTCATGGACTATCTAGCATGTGCCTTATCAGGGGACCTCATTGACGCTGACAATCTGAGTTAATGCAGCAGTTGCAACTAGATCTGAACAGGTTAAAAGCAGAAAATGCAACACTTAAGGAAGAGTTGCAACGGGAGAGGACACAATGGAGAGATACTAAACCTAAGGATAATTGCCCAGTTTTGACACAGACTGTGTTTGGAGAACCATTTCAGAGAGGGGTGTTTGCAACTATTGACCAGAATCTGCATGTATCTGTCTCTACACCCAGTCCTGTGCCCTTAGCAACTCCAAAACTCTTTCATGGTGACAGTACTAAATTTGCAGACTTTATGAGTCAATGCCAATTAAATTACCTATGCAAACCTCCGGTGTTCCCCAATGATGCTGCTAAAGTAGCGCTTGTAATCTCTTATTTGGGAGGTGTATCCTCTATCTGGGCAATTCCTTTACTAGAAACAAATGATCCCCTTTTGTACAACTATTCTGCTACTAAGGCTGCCATGACTAAGTGATTTGTAAAACATGTTTTTATCCAAGCAAGTGACAATGAGTTACAAACCTAAACAAGGTTCTAAGGACCTGCTGACTTATATCACTACTTTCAATCAACTGGTCGCAGAAATGCACTGGCCGGAAGAGAAAATAAAATCCTTATTCTATTGAGGGTTAAGAGATGACCTTCAAGATTTCCTCTCGCACATCGTTGATCGGCCCGACAATTGTACAGAATTTATTGATCTTGTGGTTAAGCAAGCGAAAGGGTGACCGATCTTGCAGTGACACCAGAGTAATTACTCTCAAAACCGAGAAGGAGTCACCTAGTAAAACTCTTGATACTGAACCTATGCAGATAGGAGGTATAGGGGGTCCATTATCTAATGAGGAAAAGGAGCTTCGCCGCAAATTAAACCTATGTCTTTATTGTGGCAAAGCTGGTCATTTCACTAGGGAATGTTCTGCAAAACCAAAAAAGACTAAGGCTGTGGCTAATGTAGAGGTTGATCAAGAACAAGGAAACTAAGGCTCTCGACCAGACAGGAGATCGTCTCATCGAGAGAAGTCTTACAGAGCTCACATTTTCTTACCAATGTAGGAACACAAATTCTGCGGCATATGACTATTCAAGTCACAGTGATCCTATCCCCACAGCACAGGCACATAACATCCATGCTTATTGACTCAGGGGTCACAGGCAATTTCATTGATCTGAACCTAGCTGCCAAGCTCGGGCTCACAAAAGTTCCCAAAGAAAAACTAGAGCCTTTGCGAGCAGTAGATGGTTCAGAGTTGCCTTCTGGACTAATTTGTTTTCAGACAGAGGCTCTAACCTTAGTGTGTGATAATGGGCATACTGAATGACTTGTCTTTGATCTAATACTCCCACCTTTGGAGTAATTTTGGGAGCACCTTGGCTAGAACAGATAATCCAAAAATCGTTTGGGTACTCAGCACTGTAAACTTGGACTCACCATTCTGCACTACTACCTGCTACCAACAGGCTCCAGAGGTGGAAATACCTCTGCATTGCACCTTGGTCCAAGGAACCGAAAACCTTAAACTACCCAAAGAATACCAGGACTTTCAAGATGATTTAGACCCCGTGAAGGCCACCCAACTGCCCCCACATAGAGCCATTGATTGCCATATAGATCTCCTACTGGGAGCAATGCTGCCCTGCAGTAGAGTTTACGTATTGATAGAACCTGAAACTTTATATCTACGCAAATATCTGGATGAAGTACTAAAAATAGGTTTTATACGCCACTCCACGTTGCCTGTGCTTTACCTACACTTCTTTGTACCCTAGAAGAATAGGGAGTTGAGGGCTTGTGTGGATTATAGGGCAGTCAATAGGGTGACTATTAAGAACTGCTATCCTCTCTTGTTAATTCCGGTACTACTTGATCAGGTCAGAAATTCCACCATTTATACAAAACTAGATTTATGGGGAGCTTACCACTTTATCCGTGTACAAGAAGGCGATTAATGGAAAACAGTCTTTAGGACTAAGTTTGGGCTATTTGAGTATACTGTTATGCCCTTCGGGCTATGTAATGCTCAGCAGAATTTCAAAATTTCATTAGCAAGGTCTTGAGGTAGTTTTTGGATATTTGTGCAATCGTCTACATAGCAACATTTTGATTTACTCAAACTCAGAACAAGAAAAGCATGTACAAGCCATCTTGCAGCGCCTTAGGGAAAATGTTTTCTTTGCTATATTAGACAAATGTTCCTTCCATGTACAGTCAGTGGAGTTTCTGGGGTATCACTTATCACTGAAAGGCATCACTATGGATCCCAAACAGGTAGAAGCCATTACCAATTGGCCAACTACAACAAATATCAAGGAAATTCAACAGATGCTTGGCTTTTCCAATTTATATCATCGTTCCATCCCGCACTTTTCAGAGATAGTGGTGCCCATAACACAGCTGCTAAAAAGGGGGCAATCCTTTGCGTGGTCTTCATAAGCCAATCAGGCATTGCAACTGTTAAAATCTAAATTCACCACTGCTCCCATTCTTCAGCATCCCAATCCTGCCCAGCCCTTACGTCAAGGCTTATGCTTTGCAGGTAGCCGTAGGTGGAATTTTATCTCAAAAGAACCCGAGAACTGGCCACATTCATCCAATAGCCTTCTGTTAGACCTGGCATTTCTTGGCATGGTTACCCCTGACTTTTTGCCTCTACCTCCTCGATTTTTGATGCTGTGATGGATTTCGTTTCACTGGCTTAGATGCTTTGGGCACTTTGCCACTGCTGATCAGTGTCAAAGTGCAAGTGCTCCCTGTATAAAGTGTTATGGTAATTGGTTGTCCATAATTGGTATGTTTGCCTTACTAGTGAAGTTCCTAGTAAAGTGCACTATGTGTGCCAGGGCTGGTAATGCAAATGCCAATAGTGGGCCTGCAGCACTAATTGTGCCACCCACACAAGTAGCCCTAAAGAGAGATCTCAGGCCTGCCACTACAGTGCCTGCGCGCAGTTTGTTAACTGCCTTGTTGCCCTGACAAGTGCACCCACTTGCCAGGCCTTACCTTCCCTTTTTATGCACATCAGACACCCCTATAGTAGGCCAAGGTACCCCCCTGGGCAGGGTGCAGTGTATGTGAAAGGTAGGATATGTACTGAGGTGTGTACCATGTCCTGACAGTGAAGTACTGCCAAATTCGTTTTTCACTGTTGCAAGGCCATCTTGCCCAGAGGACAGAATGGGGAATGCTGTGTCCCATGTTTCCAGCATATCTTCCCATAGGCATAAGATGGAGAGATGGAGTTTAGTGTGCCTGAACTCAGAATTTAATCACACATCTTTTTGTGAAGATGGTTTTTGAATTGTGTGTTTAGAAACCACGCTTTCAGAAGTGGCTGGTTTCTTGTCTTAAACCATCCTGTGTGCCTCTGCCTGGTTGTATATTGCCTGCCTGGGTTTAGACGTGACAGGGTCTGGGAAGTGTGCTGACCCCAGGGAGGAGAAGGTGAGACAGCAACAGGCTGGCCTGCATTTGATGTGAGGGGCAGGAGTAGCCCCCTGGATGTGAAGAGGGCTGTGTTGCTGCCACAAAAGGATGGCTCCACCTCCTGCTGAGGGTCTGGGCCCCAGACCCTGACTATCAAAGGAGGAGGGTGTGCACTGGCAGGAAGACACCCAGGTCTGGTTTTGGACTGAGGTCAGAGCCCCCTGAACACAAAGACTTCAAAGGCATTTAGGGGTATATATGTAAGAGCTGAAACCCCTGAACTCAAGACTGAAATCCATATTGAAAAACGATTGAACCTACTTGGTGCTCAAGAGGAACCTCTGCCAAAGAAGAACAGCTGAAGAGACTGAAACGAAGGACTGCCCTTGCTGTGTGTTCTGGGGCTGGCCTGCAGTTTGCTGGTTTGACTAAGGAGAGGACAAGGGACTTTGCTGTGTGCTGTGTCCTCCTGCTTGTGAGGACTTTGCTGTGTGCTGTGTCCTGAAGTAGCGTGTCTCCAAGGGCCCGAGGAGAGCTGGTCCCCTGTTGTGGAAACTCAGGAACACAAAAGTTTCCAACCGTGTCTCAGCGGCGCTGTGTGTGTGGTGCTCTTGCACACCTGAGACCGCCGTGTGGTCCGTGGTACTGTTTACGAGGTGCCCCGTGATCGCACTGCCCCCGCAGCGTGAAACATCGTCCACGCTGCTGCCTAGCTGTTGTGGCCCGAGCCGTCATTGTACCTGAGGCTGTGAGGAAGGATCACCTCCGCCGGCCCGAGCCGCAACGTGCTAACGGGGCACTTGAAACTGAGGACTGTGTCTCAGCAACGCTGTGTGCGTGGTGCTCTTGCACGCCTGAGACTGCAGTGTGGTCCGTGGTACTGTTTACGAGGTGCCCCGTGATCGCATTGCCCCCGCAGCGTGAAACATCGTCCACGCTGCTGTATTGCTGTTTGTGGTCCGAGCCGTCATCGTAACTGAGGCTGTGAGTAAAGAACACCGCCGCCGGCCCGAGCCGCAACGTGCTAACGGGGCACTTGAAACTGAGGACTGCATCTCAGCGACACTGTGTGCGTTGTGCTCTTGCACGCCTGAGACTGCTGTGTGGTCCGTGGTACTGTTTACGAGGTGCCCCGTGATCGCATTGCCCCCGCAGCATGAAACATCGTCCACGCTGCTGTATTGCTGTTTGTAGCCCGAGCCGTCATCGTAACTGAGGCTTTGAGTAAGGATCACCGCTGCCGGCCCGAGCCGCAACGTGCTAAAGGATTTCTTGAAGCTAAGGAAGCTACAAGGTGAAAGGGATCGTGATCGTTGTTCGTCGAAAGGAATATGCCCAAGATCATCAACGTCGGAGAAGGCCGTGCAGTAACCTGTCCGGCTACAGCGTCGCCTAGCAACAGAGCCGCAACGTGATCGGGATCGCCCAGCAGGACGTCCGACGAGCGGGGAGAGAGAGAGAGCGAGGCAGCGCACCCCCCCAGGTAAGGCTTGGACTCCGGTCGGGAGCCGCAAGCGTGTGTGGCCTGGGGAGGCGTGCAGGAGGAGTACAGGAGTGCTCCGAGCTCTCTCCCGCTGCACAGCGTTAGACGCGCTGAGTCCCCGAGCGGCCCGGACCTGCCCAGCAGGACCGGGGCCGCCCCTGTAAGCCTATGACCATTGTCTCTGCTGTTGGGGCCTTGTGGTGCCCGAGTTGACCGCGCAGATTGCATTACGAACCGCATTATTATTGCATTACGAACTGCCTGATTCTTGCATTACGAATCGCATTATTATTGCATTACGAACTGCCTGATTCTTGCCTGATTCTTGCATCACGAACCGCATTATTATTGCATTACGAACTGCCTGATTCTTGCATTACGAACCGCATTATTATTGCATGACGAACTGCCTGATTCTTGCATCACGAACCGCATTATTATTGCATTACGAACTGCCTGATTCTTGCATTACGAATCGCATGATTATTGCATTACGAACTGCCTGATTCTTGTATTAAGGACTGTCCTAGTATTACTTTACGAGCTGCATTACGAACTGCATAGCATTGCATTAGGACTGCATTAGAGATCGTAAATTGCTCATTAATACCGCAAGAACCTACAAGTGATTGCTGGCCTAATAACCGGCCAAGTGAATTATTACGAATACGCATATGTTGGTTTTCTGTCGTTTGGTCTCATCGTATTCCTTTTGATAAAGATACTGCTATTTTTATGAAACCAGTGTGGTGTCCATTTGCGGTGTTATCACTGTGTTACTGGGAGTGTGGTTGCCAATACTTTACACATTGCCTTGGAGATAAGCCTGGCTGCTCGTGCCAAGCTAAGAGGGGGTGAGTAGGGGTTATCTAAGGGTGTGTCCCTCCTTACCCTGACTAGAAGCAAGGGTCCCTATTTGGACTAAGGTACATACCTCAGCCAACTAGAGACCCCCAGTTCTAACACCTTCTATTTAAAAAAAACTCCTACCAGCAGAGCAAAACTATACTGTGGCTGAAAGAGAACTTCTGGCCATCAAACTGGTGTTCACTGAATGGAGGCATTACCTACAGGGGGTCAAACATACAGTCACAATATTCCCAGATCATAAAAATGTACAATTCTTTAGCTCCGTTAGGGCTCTCACCCCCATCAAATGTGATGGCTGCATTTTTTTAGTGGGCTCGATTTCATCATCACCTATTGCCCAGGGACCAAGCAGCTATAGTCTGATGTTCTTTCTAGACTGGGATATGCTCACTCTTCCCACTCCACATAAGACTCCCCTACTACTAATTCAATGGAATCATGACACAGCATTAGCAGGGCACCCAGGTATAACGAAAACCCTAACGAATTGTCAAAATACTTCTGCTGGAACAACATGTGGAAGGCTATAGGCATAGGCAAGATAGCCTCTGTCTCCGCTTCTCCGGTCCGCCACGGCGTTTGCCGATTGAGCGGAGGGAAGCGGACACACCCCCTTGCCTGACCTACCTGACTTCCGGCAGGGAGTTTAAATCACGGGACAATTTCGCGCCCGGCCAGCTACTTAAACACATGCTGGGCCGGACGCGCAGCAGAGTGTGAGGTGAGAGAAGCCCCTCACTAGGCGCTTGTTCTTAAGTATTTTAATCTTTTTAACCTTTCTTTGTTTTAGTCGTGGTCCGATTTTAATTTGGGGTCTGATGTCAAGACTCTTTTAATACTTTTAAATCTTGTGCCAGTGTTTAATATTTTGTATTGCCACAATCTTGACTCACCGTGTTCTGGCTGATCACACGAACCCTCGAGGCAAGATAGCCTCTGTCTCCACTTCCTCGGTCCGCCACGGCGTTTGCCGATTGAGCGGAGGGAAGCGGACACACCCCCTTGCCTGACCTGCCTGACTTCCGGCAGGGATTTTAAATCACGGGACAATTTCGCACCCGGCCAGCTACTTAAACACATGCTGGGCCGGACGCGCAGCGGGCACGCCGCTGGCGCGCCAAAGTCAAGCCCGTCTGCGCCCGTCCGCGCTCAGGCCGCGCTAAGCGCTCGGAATGCTGCCCAAATCTCCCCAGGTATGACTTACAGTACAACATCATTAAAGAGCCTTAACACAAGGGGGAATTGTGTATGTCAAATCCCACCGGAGAAACTAAAGGGGCCTCTTACTTGTCACAAATGTAGACTAGAGTTTACCATCTTAGACACAGGCACTCGCAACAGGGGTAAGATAGACACACCAACCAACAAGGCACAATTAAAAGGGGGGCTAATTAATCCCCGTTCACTATGCCAGCACGCCCAGGACATTAAGGAATTGATTACAGAACAACAACTTGACCTGCTCTTCGTTACGGAAACCTGGCTAAAGGACTGGTGCAATCCTGATATTGCAGCAGCACTTCCCCCCAACTACACAATTAGTAGGAAAGACAGAGGAGACTCCAGAGGAGGGGGGCTGGCCATTATTTTACGTGACACTTTACACCTCACGAGCTTCGAGCTGGACACACTTAAGGGAGCAGAAAGCCTTGGCTTCTGCCTTACAATAAATGCCTCCCTTGCCTTCTCAGGAGCCTTGGTCTACTGCCAACCCGGTCACAGTACCACCTTTCTCGACTCACTAGGAGAAACCTTAAGCCATCTATTACTAAGATATGCCAATTTTACCCTCCTAGGAGATTTTAATCTCCACTTGGAATGCAGTAATGAGCCAGGAGTTGATAATTTCCTCAAAATAATACAATCTCTTGGACTGCACCAACTAGTAGATGCCCGACACATAAAGCAGGCCACACATTGGATGGCGTCTGCTCCAACTTCTCCTTGCTATCTGTAGACACCCCCAGCCCACAGATATGGTCAGACCATGAATTTATACCCTTTGTTATTAAGAGTCCAACTACTAACTGTCCGGGCAAACAAGTCAACCCCCGTACAACCAAGACGTAAGTGGGCGCAATTAGCCAGCAATCCTAAACTAGCCACCACCGCCCAGGCTCGAGTCCCTGCCCTAACTGGTAAAATTCCAGAAGACTCACGACTCTTCCATACCTGGATGACTACTATAAGCGATGAATTAATCCCACTAGAATTACACAATAAGAAAATAAAACCCAAAACCCATAAAGCCCCCTGGTTTACGCCCGCCCTAACTCAGCTACATCTCCAATGCAAGCAAGAGGAACGTAAGTGGAGAAGAGCATACGAAGTAACCGAGCAAAAAGCCTTCAAAGTGTGCAGGAAACAATACCATTCTCAAATCAAATTAGCAAAAAAAGGTTTTATTCCGAAAAAATTCTTGAGGCCAAACAAGATCAAAAAACAATATTCTCTATTATAAAATCCTTCACCGAACCCAAGGCACTACAGAAAGAAATCCCGCCCTCTCAGAGCTTATGCGATCAGATCTCGCTCTTCTTTGAGGAAAAAATCCATATTATCCAAAAGGACTTTGTAACGCCTCACGGACATAGCCTGATCGCTGACCTGGAGACTGACCCAGCCAGCACCAGTCATTCACTCCAAACCTTTGAACCATTCTCATTGGAGCAGACACAGGCTGTAATTGCCGCCTGCAAATCAGGATCTCCTTTGGATGCCTGCCCTCCAATGATACTACACCAAATTATGGATATTATTAACCCAGTAGTCAACCAAATAGTCAACTCTTCATTAAATTCGGGCATAGTTCCAGACGAATGGAAACTAGCCATAGTAAAACCACTGAAAACAAAACCAAAACATTGACTCATCCAATATATCCAATCTCCGCCCAATATCGCTTCTTCCTATAATGGGAAAAATTATGGAAAGATTAGTCCACAAAGAACTAACAAAGTTTCTAGAAACTACCATGGTCCTCCACCCCCGGCAGTCCGGCTTCCGTCCCAAGCACTCCACAGAATCTGCCCTCCTGGAAATATCGGACACTCTCAAAATCATAGCGGACAAAGGCAGGAAGGCAGTTCTGATTTTGCTCGACCTGTCGGCCGCTTTTGATACCATCTCACATAGTATTCTCCTTGCAAGGCTCAAATCCAATGGCATCTCCAATACCGTATTGGCATGGATTGAGTCCTTCCTCACCAATCGCAGGCAAACAGTGTCCCTCGGAACGTTCCTTTCTACCGAATGTCCCATTAAAACTGGAGTGCCACAGGGTTCATCCCTTAGCCCGCTGTTGTTCAACATATACATGACCGCACTAATTTCCCTGATAACCTCATTTGGGATAGAAGTAACGTCCTAGGCAGACGACACACAACTAATTCTATCCCTGGACAAAGATTCTACTGATGCTGAAATCAATTTTAAACTCTGCCTAGCCGAGGTCATTCATTGGATGAGGAACAACCACCTCAGGTGTAACACCGACAAAACAGAGATTCTATTAATGCAGAGCTTTCCAAACTGTGTGTCGCGACACGGTACTGTGTCGCCTCCCATGTGTGGGTGTGTCGCGCGACGATGACGTCTGCGGGCAGATTAGGGCGAATGCTCTCTTGGACGTTTGCATTCAGTGACGCAGTACGCGGAGGAAGGAGAAGTGTTAGGCGAGCGTGAGCTGAGCGTGCTGCCTTGTTCCCTTTGCGACGCAGTGACCACGGAGCCGCCTCTGCTCCCCATCTCAGGCGCTCGGTAAGGTAAATTTCGAAATTTAAAAACTCTGTTGGCATTAAATTAATATGGCGCCAATCTCGGAGGTGTAGTTTGTATCCCCTGGTGCTAGGTTAGTGAACTAGTATGGCACCAATCTCGGAGCTACACCTCCGAGATTGGCGCCATACTAGTTCACTAACCTAGCACCAGGGGATACAAACTACACCTCCGAGATTGGCGCCACATAGCTGCCAAGGTTTCAGATTGCTTTTCATAATTTAAGTGACACCGCTGTCAGGGGATTTACTCACAATGTGGCAGGATATTGCAAGGGCGGGCTTCTGGGCGCCCCACCCTGCCTGCAGTCTACCGGCACCTGCTGCACGCACAGATGGTGGGGTCGGAATGTATGGCTGTGCGCGCATCCCCGTGTCTTTCCCTATATGTGCTTTTATACTTTTGTGTGCGTGCGTGCGTCAATGAGTTTGTACTTTCGGATTTGCTTCCAATCACCTCTCGGCGGGGTGTGGTATTATTTAACATGCACATCCCTACGCTACCTGTGTGTTTGTGTTAGTATGTTGTGTTTTGTTAGCATGTCGTGTGTTTGTGTTAGCAAGTCGGCACACTTTTTCGTTTTTGCTTGTTCATGTTTGTTTGATCCAGGCATTTCTTTGAGAGTTTTTGAGCATGTTTGTGACTATAATTTTTATGTCAGGTACTTTATTTCCCTGCGCTTGCCCGGATGCATTGGCCTCTGTATGTGTGTTTGTGTCTGTGATTGTGTGTTTTTTGTATGCGCATCTGCCAATGTGCGTGCACTGATTTGTGTATTTTTACTCTCTCTGTGCGCGTTCCTGTGTTCTGTGTATGCGCGTTTGGTCGTGTTTCTTTTTGTGTTCTTGTTTCTTATCGGAGTTTCTCTGCGTGTGTTTGCACCGGTTTGTACTATGTGCTCCTGGGACCATGTCTGGTTACATTCATGTTTAGGCTTTCCAACCTGCATTTATTTGCTTTCCTGTTTTTTTTGTTTCCGAACCTTTTTCTTTGTGTGCGAGTTGTTGTTAAGTGTGTTTGTCTGCCTGCGAGGGTTTCTGCGTTTGTTTTGCGCGTTTTTCACAGCTGTGTGCGAGTTTAAAGCCAGTTGTATTTGAAACATCTAGCAGGGCAGACATGGTTTCAGTTACTTGAGGGTGTACTGTCAAAAGTGCAGGTGCTTCCGGTTTTGTTTTGGGGTGCTCCCGGAGAGTTTGTCTAGTTTCAGCATTGTGTGTTTGCAGAGCAGGATATGACAGACATACTGAAATACCAATATCGAATTATTTACTTCATTCCTCAGACCCATTAATACGCTTCAGAGAGACAAACATATACAAAGTGCCATCAAAGCTAATCCCAAACCCTCAGGCTCATCGCCATATAACTGTCCCACAAAAATATTGAAAATGATCAATCCTGAGGTAATTGGAAATCTAACCTGGTCTATTCAACCGCTCACGTAACAAGGCGTAGTAACCAATGACTAACACAGCAACAGTAAAATCTTTGCTGGAGAAACCTACCCTCACACAAGGACCTGAACAGCTTTCGCTCAATTTCCTTACTATCCCATTTGGGGAAAATCTAGGAAGAACTTTTTTCCTGAACGTATTTTTGTATAACTCATATTCAGCAAGGCAGCAGGCGGACTTTGGGCATGGTTGAAAGGGTTGGCAGTGCGTGCACCCGCCCTTTTTGTGCCGTAAATCACTGGGGCATGTGTCAATGTGTGCATGAATATATTCTTGTTTCAGGCACAAACCTAACCTTACACCCAATGTATATTGGTTTCTTTTTGCGCGCCTAGGATGTCAGCAGAACAAGCGACGGATAGACAGTTTTGCCAGTCACTGTCTTTGTTAGAACAGATTCACAATTGCTTTATTAACCTTCCTGATTTCTCAAATTTCTTGAAAATGCACCATTTGCCCACTCTTTTTTCAAAATTTTCTCTGGGTGAGGAACCCCCCAGAAACCCCTGTAGTTTGTTCGGGCTCGCTCGCTCGCTACACTGCATTACCGTGTCACTAAATGCTGCATTTCTAAAAAGTGTGTCACCAACATGAAAAGTTTGGAAACTGTGTATTATTGGGAAAGGACAATCCCTTCCAGCCAAATGTTTGGTGGCCTGAGGGTATGACGTCACCTCCCACCACTGTTAAAGTGGCAAAAAACCTAGGAGTACAATTCGACACTGACCTCTCCTTTCGACTACACGCACTGACTGTGGCGGGGACCTGCTTCAACCTCATTAAGTCATTGAGAACATTCTTTGACTTCATTTCCCTAATGGCCAGGAAAACAGTAGCGGTGGCTCTGATCCTATCGAGCCTTGATTACTGCAACAGCCTCCTAGCGGGAGCCAACAAACAAACACTGAAAAGATTACAGGTGGTACAGCATGCTGTGGCACGTCTAGTCCTGAAATTACCACGAAGGTCCTCAGCATCCGCAGCACTTAAAACCCTTCATTGGCTCCCAGTGCACAAGAGAATCCTATTCAAGATTCTCTTAATCACTTTCAGAGCCTCACAAAACCTAGGCCCAACCTATCTCTCAGCCAGATTCACCCCATACACCACATCCAGAACTTTGAGATCATCATCAGCAAACCTCCTCAAACCTCCCAACTTCAAGTACAAAACAAAGGGAGGTAAAACAGTAGTCGCATTAGGAACTAAAGCCTGGAACCTTTTGCCAACGCACTTGAGGATGTTAAAAACCGAGACACATTTCAGGAAGGCACTGAAAACCTGGATCTTTGTAGCCCCAGACGAACTCTGCCTATCCCTGATATAGGGTCCCCACGGCTTCATCTCATCCCTGCCTCCGCCTAGCGCCAGGATGCTCCTTCTGGAGTGACAGTTTGCGCTCTATAAATGCAAAAATCAAATCAAATCAATACGTATCTGGTTGCCCAACTTGTGCACGAAACAAGAACATTCACATTGTGCCTGCAGGCTTATTACAGCCTCTGCCTATACCCCCAGTTCCTTGGTACACCATTAGTCTGGATTTTATTACTAACCTTCCAGCAAGCAATACCTTTACTACCATTTTAGTAGTAGTTGACATGTTATAAAAAATGGGACATTTCATCCCCCTCAAAAAGATACCCACCGCCGCAAAATTCTGTCAAATATTCATTGATCATATCGTAAGACTGCATGGTCTACTGACTAAAATCACTTCAGATCTCAGAGTTCAGTTCACACCTACATTTTGGAGCCTTGTCATCTGCCTTCTACCCACATACTGATGGACAAACTGAATGGGTCAACCAATCCCTAGAAACTACACTAAGATGCTTACTATCCACATACACAGGGATCAGGCCTTACCCCTAGCTGAATTCAACAGCACCCACTCAGCCACAAACTGCACACCCTTCTTCTTCATGTCAGGACAACATCCTCAAGTCTTTCCAATTGATATATCAGGAGTTTCTACTATGCTACCGTCAGTCACAGAAATATTTGAACAACTGCATGAGATTCAAAAACACACTAGGACAAGTTTAGAATAAGTCAAATTGGTCATGAAGGCACAAGCTGACAAGCATAGAACCCTAGCACCTATATACAATGAAAAAGACAGGGTATGGTTATCAACACGACACTTATAACTAGAAGGCCCAAGAAAACTACGACCACAGTTTATAGCTCCTTATGACATTATCAAGATAATTAATCCAGTCACCATCAAGCTATGGCTTCCCCCTGAATACACTATCCACCCAGTGTTTCACAATTCACTGATCAAGCAATACCACCCTGCCAGACGTAAAGATACCCCACCCCCACCCGTTCTGATTAATGGCCAATAAGAGTACGAAGTTCACCGTATCCTGGACTCTAAGCGATTTGAAGAAAAATTATGTTACCTTATAGATTTGAAGGGTTATGACCCTTCAGAGCGTTCCTGGGAACCAGCCTCCTCGGTTCATGTCCCTCTTCTGGTGAGACGATCTCATGCCCTCTACCCCACCAAACCATGACCTGTAAGACTGCCTTTGGGAGGGGCGACTGTCAGGATTTCTGCCACAGCTCATCTCTCTTGACTATCACAATATTCTGGCATGACTCATATTATTCCTCCCAACACTTATGAATGAAGAAATGTCTTGTACCCTGACTTTTGACCATATTACATGCTGTTGGTAATAGCTAGCTACAGCTGGTGTCCCCTGGTTTGTTTGAAAAGGCTTAATAGCTTTTACAAATGTTTTACCATGCATATACAAGGTCAGGTTGCAGGTGCCACGGAACCATCCAGAAAATCCACCAGAATAAGCATCAAGCAACTGGCATAGATGACCTCAACGTGAACCCTCCGTAAGATAGCCCTCATCAAATTAATACCCTGCAGTAGTGGCGGCCACCGCCTACCTAAAGTGATAGGGCAGCAGCGGGTGGAGAGGGTGGCGGGTTGGGGAGGAAGGAGAAATAAAATATAAGTATAAAAAAAAAAACTTACCTGCTGCTACGCTCCCCTCCGCTGCCTCCTGCCTCGCTGTTTCTCTTGTTGGCCGATGGCTGAAGGGGGATGGGCCCTCATGGCATAGGCTCCGCACCCAATCCAGGCGTGGTCTCACAAGAGAGCAGCACCAGGATTGGTCTGAGCAGCTTCGTTTGCCGCTCAGATGGTGCATTGGAGTCTGTGCTGTTTCTTCAGCCCGGCTGTGTAACATAGTCAGGTTGAAGAAACATCAGTGCGCATGTGTGTTTAGCCGGCCTCAGATGGCCGGCCAAATACACATGTGCATTTATGAGTGCACTCTACTCCTTCCTGACATGCCCGCCCCGGCCCCGCCCTATACTTTTGTATTGCGGGGCTCAGACAGCATAAATAAAATGATAATAACATTGTGTTATTATCATTTTATTTATCGTCTGCTGGCGTGGGCTGTGGGGTGATGCTCCTCCACCATTACGGAGGAGCCGGCGCCTGCCCTGCACCTGTTCCTTGCTTTAAGAATTAGAACGCGACCTTTGTGAACATTCTAAAACACCTTCTAGAAGACAGCCTCATCAAATTAATCATCTGCACCTGTTCCTTGCTATAAGCAATTAGAACACGAACTCTGTGAACATTCTAAAGCACCTTCTACAAGTTAGCCTCATCAAGTTAATTATCTGCACCTATTCCTTGTTGCAAACAATTAGAATGTGACCTTTTGGCAAGTTCTAAAGCAGGCTTATTTAAAGATTGTCCACACTCCTCCCCTTTGCTTAGCCTCTTTGCCTGCCACTTACTTGTTTCCCGGCTTCCAGGACTCTGTCTTGCCAGCTCCCTTGATCCTTCCGCTACGACCTCACCGCAAAGAATGTCCTGCATTAGTCTTGCACTCGTATGGAAAAAGAATAAGAAGAAAAGGAGAGACGCATATCACAGCTCCTAAATCGCCACTAGACCATCCAGAACATCGCAGCAAGACTCATCCTCAACCTCCCTAGAAGATCCAGTGCCACCCTGCACCACAAAGCCTGCATTGGCTCCATGTCCAGAAAAGATGCCTCTTCAAACTCCTGACACACGCCTAAACAGCCCTCCACAACCCGGACCCGCCTACATTGACCACCGCCTGACGCTCCACCCGTCCACCAGGGAGCTCCGCTCCTCTCTATCCTTGGCACACATTTCTCACATCTGACGGAGCCGCTGCGGAGGTCGTTCCTTCTCCTACCTAGCTTCCAAGTCTTGGAACGACCTCCCCCTCTACCTGCAAACCGCCCCTTCCTTGGAAGACATCCAGAAGAAGCAAGAGACATGGCTTTTCGACCAAGACTTATAGATCCCCAGCGCCTGGAGACCCTCCAGGGTGACAAACCGCACAATACAAGACTGATTGAATTGAATTGAATTGAATTCCCGGTTACGTCTTTCAGACCTTGGAATTAGGGATAAATGCAAAAGTTGGTGGCTGTGCAATTATTTCTACAGTTGTTCCCACATAATGGGCATTTTTGCTCTGCTAATAGTTTTCCAGGATTTTCCAATGAAATGTGAAGATGAAAAATTGTTTTGTTTGCTATGTTCTGTGAGAGTGCAGTCAGGGAATTAGATTTTTTTTATATTCTCCACCTGCACTCTCCTGGGGAGAGAACAAACCTGTGTTTTGTGGGATGGGGTCCCCGGAACACTGGATCTCTTTGTACCCCTGGGGATGAGGTATCCGGGGCCATCCTACTGTTCAAGAGGAGACCCCCACGCCCCCTTCCCAAATTACACATCAAGCCTCAGAGGATGGGGTCCCTGGGGCCATAAAATGGCTTGGGGAGGGGACCCCTCGCCCCCACCTCTTAATTAATAATGTAAATTCCCACAGGCCATGGGAGATGGGGTCCCTGGGGTCATTTACTTGCTCAGGAGGGGTCACCTCGACTTTGATAGCATGTCCGCTGACCACCCTGGCCGTGGCCTACACTCATGGCTTCATATGTAATGGGCAGGAGTCTGCCCTCTTTTTTAAAAATGGTACATTGGATCTGCGGTACTATCAAAGATCTGTGGTACTACCAAAGTTCCCCTGTATAGTTAAAAAAAGAATGTTTTTTGGCCCCTGGGTCCTGGAGTTCTAAAATGGTTGCTGAAACATGTTTGTTGATATTGATGGCAGGCAATTAGATCTAATCTTTTGATCTGTCGGGTCCACGTATCTGCCATGGCCTGAAAAATACATACATTTTGAACCTTAGTTTCTCAAAAACTACTGTATAAGATATACTAAACCATACAAATCACACTTTCTGGGTAAAGATTCAGCTTTCTGCCAAATTTGGCATAATTTTGTTCAGCTGTTCTTGCTATATCGCTGTTTTCCTCTGGAAATTTGCATGGGGAAATTGTTTTTTGGGACCCCCCTTCTTCTCGAACCCCGGCTTGACGGATCACCCCGAAACGATCTAGGAAGGAGCTGAAGTGGATGAGACTTTTTTGTATTGTTTCGTGGAGGTTCGTCAAATGGGGTCAAAGGTATGAGCAAACCAAAAAATCAATTTCTTATGGAAACGTGGTCCTAATTATAACTAGCCAGTAACAAATATATATATATATATATATATTCACTGACTTGGTTCTGTCACAAAGTAACGCACCGCCAGCAAGTGCGCCATCATTACCCGAGTTTGGACCAACCTTGTGGACAGCGTGAAAACGATTAGGGTAACGGTCGCTGCCTTATACTGGATAAGGCATGGTTCCCTGCAGCCTCGAGAATAGGACTGGACAGGGGGCAACACTGAACGGGAATTGAAAGCGTTCCCTGGACACAGCAAAAAACATTGGCACAACCCACTGGAGTGTTTCATTGAGACCAATTACCAAACTACGAATCCCAACATGCAACAGCAAACACATCCATCAGGATGTCCACTAGAGGGCTGAAATTATTCAAATTGCAATTGTATATCGTGGTTGGTAATTGGTTCCTGTTGCCAAGGCTTACCTTCGAGAAAGTTCAGTGATGAACGAAACGCGTCAGGACTGCCTGTAGCTGTTAAATAAACAACAAATTGTCAGTGTTGCGAGTGCGGCTTACGTCTTTCCAGAGGGGGAGAACTTGTGTGGATATTCAGCGATTTGGTTCTGTCGCAAAGTAACGCACCGCCAGCAAGTGCGCCATCATTACCCGAGTTTGGACCAACCTTGTGGACAGCGTGAAAACTATTAGGGTAACGGTCGCTGCCTTATACTGGATAAGGCATGGTTCCCTGCAGCCTCGAGAATAGGACTGTACAGGGGGCAACACTGAACGGGAATTGAAAGCGTTCCCTGGACACAGCAAAAAACATTGGCACAACCCACTGGAGGGTTTCATTGAGACCAATTACCAAACTACGAATCCCAACATGCAACAGCAAACACATCCATCAGGATGTCCACTAGAGGGCTGAAATTATTCAAATTGCAATTGTATATCGTGGTTGGTAATTGGTTCCTGTTGCCAAGGCTTACCTACGAGAAAGTTCAGTGATGTACGAAACGCGTCAGGACTGCCTGTAGCTGTTAAATAAACAACAAATTGTCAGTGTTATGAAAGTGCGCTTATGTCTTTCCAGAGGGGGAGAACTTGTGTGGATATTCAGCGACTTGGTTCTGTCGCAAAGTAACGCACCGCCAGCAAGTGCGCCATCATTACCCGAGTTTGGACCAACCTTGTGGACAGCGTGAAAACGATTAGGGTAACGGTCGCTGCCTTATACTGGATAAGGCATGGTTCCCTGCAGCCTCGAGAATAGGACTGGACAGGGGGCAACACTGAACGGGAATTGAAAGCGTTCCCTGGACACAGCAAAAAACATTGGCACAACCCACTGGAGGGTTTCATTGAGACCAATTACCAAACTACGAGTCCCAACATGCAACAGCAAACACATCCATCAGATTGTCCACTAGAGGGCTGAAATTATTCAAATTGCAATTGAATATCGTGGTTGGTAATTGGTTCCTGTTGCCAAGGCTTACCTTCGAGAAAGTTCAGTGATGAACGAAACGCGTCAGGACTGCCTGTAGCTGTTAAATAAACAACAAATTGTCAGTGTTGCGAGTGCGGCTTACGTCTTTCCAGAGGGGGAGAACTTGTGTGGATATATATATATATATTTATATATATATATTCTGCTCCAAAGGTTGTCCACCAGGTGAGTAGCACTCGATCAGCAGCTTTATTTATGATAGGCAGGGACGGGGCTCCGCCTGTAGAAGCTGCTCCGTAATGGAATTGCCTGACGCGTTTTGAAGCTCCATATGCTTCTCTTCAGAGGCTTGAACGGAGACAGTGTGTGCAAACGCTGAACCCACTTCGTAACTATCATGTCGGCTATGTGGGCCAGCAGCCGCAAACAGGATTGAGGACGAGTCTACTTGCAGGGTCCATACAGGACAAGATTTGTGTGCTGTCCGGACCACATTTCCCACAATACACAGTCTCATTCGAGCTTCCCATTGGTGTGTGTGCAATATGAAAATGGCGAAGTGGGTTCAGCGTTTGCACACACTGTCTCCGTTCAAGCCTCTGAAGAGAAGCATATGGAGCTTCGAAACGCGTCAGGCATTTCCATTACGGAGCAGCTTCTACAAGCGGATCCTTGTCCCTGACTTTCATAAACAAAGCTGCTGATCGAGTGCTACTCACCTGGTGGACAACCTTTGGAGCAGAATGTAATATGCGGCCGTCCTGCCGCGGAGTGTGCACCACCCCGTAATGTCTTGGGGGCTACGTGGGTCAGCAGCCGCAAACAGGATTGAGGATGAGTCCACTTGCAGGGTCCATACAGGACAAGATTTGTGTGCTATCCGGACCACATTTCCCACAATGCACAGTCTCATTCGAGCTTCCCATTGGTGGGTGTGCAATATGAAAATGGCGAAGTGGGTTCAGCGTTTGCACACACTGTCTCCGTTCAAGCCTCTGAAGAGAAGCATATGGAGCTTCGAAACGCGTCAGGCATTTCCATTACGGAGCAGCTTCTACAAGCGGATCCTCGTCCCTGCCTTTCATAAACAAAGCTGCTGATCGAGTGCTACTCACCTGGTGGACAACCTTTGGAGCAGAATGTAATACGCGGCTGTCCTGCCGCGGAGTGTGCACCACCCCGTAATGTCTTGGGGGCAACGTGGGTCAGCAGCCGCAAACAGGATTGAGGATGAGTCCACTTGCAGGGTCCATACAGGACAAGATTTGTGTGCTGTCCGGACCACATTTCCCACAATGCACAGTCTCATTCGAGCTTCCCATTGGTGTGTGCGCAATATGAAAATGGCGAAGTGGGTTCAGCGTTTGCACACACTGTCTCCGTTCAAGCCTCTGAAGAGAAGCATATGGAGCTTCGAAACGCGTCAGGCATTTCCATTACGGAGCAGCTTCTACAAGCGGATCCTCGTCCCTGCCTTTCATAAACAAAGCTGCTGATCGAGTGCTACTCACCTGGTGGACAACCTTTGGAGCAGAATGTAATATGCGGCCGTCCTGCCGCGGAGTGTGCACCACCCCGTAATGTCTTGGGGGCTACGTGGGTCAGCAGCCGCAAACAGGATTGAGGATGAGTCCACTTGCAGGGTCCATACAGGACAAGATTTGTGTGCTATCCGGACCACATTTCCCACAATGAACAGTCTCATTCGAGCTTCCCATTGGTGGGTGTGCAATATGAAAATGGCGAAGTGGGTTCAGCGTTTGCACACACTGTCTCCGTTCAAGCCTCTGAAGAGAAGCATATGGAGCTTCGAAACACGTCAGGCATTTCCATTACGGAGCAGCTTCTACAAGCGGATCCTCGTCCCTGCCTTTCATAAACAAAGCTGCTGATCGAGTGCTACTCACCTGGTGGACAACCTTTGGAGCAGAATATATACATATATATATATATATATATATATATATATATATGTGTGTGTGTGTGTTTATAAAAAAAACTACCTGTGTTGTAAAGCTCAGCATTGTAAACTACCTAAAAGTGGCCTGCATGGTAGTTACCTAAGTGGTAAAGACTGCGTGGTAAAGGGGCTGTGTGGTAGCAGACACCTGGTAAAGGTTTTATACCATGGGGAGGTTTGCCCTGTCTAATCAGACCTTCCTCCAGGCTGGTCACAAGATCTTTTCTCATTTGATACACCTGCAAGATAGAATTTCAGAGACTAGGCTGTGACTGTGGCCTCTGAATTATTATAAAAGGTTGTCCCAAGGAACCAGCCTAGGCTGTCTCCCTTGTAAACGCCAGGAGAATTATTGATTTTTCACAACATTTATTACCATCAGCAGTATTACGTACAATATTACAATCTGTGTGCATTGAGTAAAAAATATTTTCTAGTGAATAAGCATTGGTTGGACATTGATTAATTGATCGTGGGTAGATTTTGCAGAGATATGGGAATGTAAAAATGTGGGATTTGATTATAGTGTATCATCAAAATGCCCCAAAAATCCAAAAACACATTCTTAATGGTAAATTAGGGTTTCTTTTGCTAAGACAGTTACATCTATTTAAAAAAAAAAAAAATGAAATTTTCTGAAAAGAAGCCATTATGTGAGGTTATTGATTTGAGTTTCAGTTGAGAATCATTGAAATGATCAGTGGAATAATCTGAGAAATGTATGTTTGTGTATTTACCTTTGTTTGATTTGACTATCATGAAGCTAGCTAAGCGGCAGCGGTGCATTGTACAGGGTGAGTGGCAGAGCTATGGTCAACAAATGACTGAAGAGGAAGCTGTTGTCTGAGAGCAGACGTGGACCGGTGCTGCCTCGTGATGTAGTGTTCTTGAAAGAGATGCTTCTTCTGCTCTTAACTAAGTGACATCAGGGCTGAGATGGCCCTGAAGGATTCGAGGATGTTGTTGCAGAGTCTAAATGCATAGATGGAAAAGGACTTTTCTGTCTCCAGCCTGATGGTGTCTTGGCTGTGGGTGTGCATGGAGCTCCTAAGGTTGTAAGTGTGGGAACTTTTTCTTGAGTCCTCGGACTATCAGGGGTTTCAGGGCTCAGACTGTATCAATCCCCGTCATTTACTACAGGTGTCCGGGGGATTAACTCTACTGGTAGCCCTAAACCTAAGCAATAAGCACACTCATTTAACCCTTGACCCTCAGGGTTGCGAAGTGGAGCAGTACAAATCTAACTCATGGAGGTGGTGTATGTTAGTCCCGGGTACATTTTTTATTACGTCTGCGTAATTCATATAGTTTCAGGAATTTTGCAGAGTCCAGATTATACCATTACTCAGGAAGATGACCCTCAGGAAGTTGGACCTAAAACAAGTAAAGCAGTTAATACACAAAAGTAAAACAAGCACTTGTACAGTCAATAGATTTAGGGCCTCATTATTGGGATTTTGGCGTAGGGCAGCACGGCAAAGCACAGTGCTGTGCTGCTCTACGCCAAAGTGAAAGGGCAGGAATGCACTGTATTTATGAAATAGGGTGCATTGATGTCCTTTCTCCCTGCGCTGGCAATGTTTTGGCAGTCTAGTGCCAGGTAGGCACCTTTGCACCATGGTGCAAGGGTGCATCCGTTGCATGCAGGATTTTTTGTGCAGGAAAGGGCAACTTCCTGCACAAAAACAATCCTAAGAGGTATTTTCCTCTTTCTATGTGTGCGCAGCACTCAGAGAAAGAGGGAAAAACGAGAAGAAATAGACATATTTCTCCTCATTATGCCTCACCTCAGGAGCCGTACGGATTTGGCGCTTTCCCAGATTTACATGATTTTGAAAATCTGGGGCAGCGTCAAATTCAATGGGTGTTTTATGGGAAAACCCACTGCAACTCCATGGAACACCTCCTGGGAGCAGAGTAAGGCAATGTGCGATTTGCATTCTGTTGCTTTACTCATGATTTATGAGGCTACTCAAAGCCGTGCAGAGTGGCTTTGCGTGACTTCATAAATCTGATACAGAGCTCTGTGTAATGCATGTACCACTTTATGTGGTACATGCAAGGTGACGCAGGCCTGTCAGAAAATAAGCCCCTTACTGTTGGCTGCCAACCAATTGGTTTTGCCAATGCTTTTTTATTTTGGAATGATTTTTGTAAAACTTATTAAAACATTTTTGTTTCAGCAGTCTTGTCCATTTTTTCTTTTGTCAAAAAGAACTTTTTGGGCTAATAGTGAATATTGTGCAAGAGAAGATTGCCATCGCTCACAGGAAAGTTAGCCAATGACTGAAGAGGGCAGGCCCATTGCCCTACGTATGGTGTAGTATGCAGGTGACGAAAAATGTGAATGGCTTAGCAACAGAACAATGGATGAAGAGGGCAGGATGAAAGTCCCTATCAGAAAGTATATTAGTTGTATAATTTTACTAAAATCAAGAGGTCTGGGCTAACACAGGACCTAAAATAATAAATGCGCTGGGGAACTGCTTTATAAACAAGCATTGGCAAAACCAATAAATCTGGCATTGTCTACCAGCCTTTTGGCTTTGTCAATGCTTGTTTTGTTTTACCATGTTTTTTGTAAAACCATTTTGGTGAAGTGGCTGCTCTCCTTTCATTATGAAAAAATGAAAACATTGTTTAAAAGCAAAACATTTTTGGGTATGTATGTGTATGGCTTTTCTATAGCCAAACCTATCCAAAGGGCAGCGGGCGCTGTACATGGTCAAAGACAAGCATAAAATGCCCAGGCGACAGGAGAGGAAGCAGGTAATGGATTGTGATGTAGCGTTCTTTAGGGAGGCGAGTCTTCAACTCTCCTAAATTGGAGCAACATTAGGGAAGTCCTGATGGACACGGGGATGTTGTCAAGAAGCATCGTTTGCATAATAGTTCCCAGCACTGAAGTGAACTACTTTGTGTGTGGATGTGCACCTTGTGAAAGGACAAAGTGTGTCACTCACAGTGTAGTTAGCCAATGGCTGAAGTGGGCTGACCCAGTGCCTCATGCTGTCTGCGATACTGGGAGGAAGAAACATGTGAATGAGACAACAGACCCATGGATGGATAGGACTGGCTGAAAGTCCCTATAGACAAGCTTTTTATGAAAAACGAAAAGGTCTTTGCTAATGCCAGACCTGAAAAACTTTCTTTGGAGTTGCAGACCTCCAGCAATTCTAAAATAAATTCTTTCTTCCCTCCTCAGGCGCACATTTGATCGTGAAGGATCATGGGCATTTTTCTTTTGCAAAATGCTGAAAAACTAGTTAATGAGTCGTGTTTTGGAAACACTCTCTCTGGGGCTCGGGCTGGTTGGTGCAGTATTTCAGTCTGTTTGTGTTACCTGAGCAACTTTGCAGGAGGAATCCTGGGGGATGTGCTGGTGTTTCGCCAACAAGGCCGTGCAAACAAACGTGCAAACAAAGTGCTACAGTTTTATCGTGCTATCAAAAATGAAGAAGCTCTGCAGAGGCTATGCAGAGGCCAGGAGCAGTGGAGGCTGGTAACCTCCACCCTTCAGGCCTTTAAACTAAGCAGCTGGACAGAGGCAGGGCAGGAGCAGTGGAGGCTGGTAACCTCCACCCTTCAGGCCTTTAAACTAAGCAGCTGGACAGAGGCAGGCCAGGAGCAGTGGAGGCTGGTAACCTCCACCCTTCAGGCCTTTAAACTAAGCAGCTGGACAGAGGCAGGGCAGGAGCAGTGGAGGCTGGCAGCAAGCCAGGAGCAGTGGAGGCTGGCAACCTCCACCCTTCAGGCCTTTAAACTAAGCAGCTGGACAGAGGCAGGGCAGGAGCAGTGGAGGCTGGCAGCAAGCCAGGAGCAGTGGAGGCTGGCAACCTCCACCCTTCAGGCCTCTAAACCAAGCAGCTGGATAGAGGCAGGGCAGGAGCAGTGGAGGCTGGCAACCTCCACCCTTCAGGCCTTTAAACTAAGCAGCTGGACAGAGGCAGGGCAGGAGCAGTGGAGGCTGGCAACCTCCACCCTTCAGGCCTCTAAACCAAGCAGCTGGATAGAGGCAAGCTAGGAGCAGTGGAGGCTGGCAGCAAGCCAGGAGCAGTGGAGGCTGGCAACCTCCTCCCTTCAGGCCTCTAAACCAAGCAGCTGGATAGAGGCAAGCCAGGAGCAGTGGAGGCTGGCAACCTCCACCCTTCAGGCCTCTAAACCAAGCAGCTGGATAGAGGCAAGCTAGGAACAGTGGAGGCTGGCAACCCCCACCGCTTCAGGCCTCTAAACCATGGGCACACACCAACATTTTCCCAGGGTCCAAAAGGTTTGTCTGTGATATGACCGAGGGCCGCATTGATGCCAGTAGGGTGGCGGTCAGGGCGGGTGGTGCTGGGTGGGCGGTGCCAGTATGGTGGGTGTAGGGGAAGGGAAGCATATACATCCAGTAGCAAAATTGTACAATGTGAAACCGGAAAGCATGCGATTAATTCCGGCTTCCCCACTTTACCAAACTGTATGATCCTAGGCAATTGTTTAATTTCACTTTACCTCCTTCTTCTTCATTATCATATAAAAAAGGACAAAAAGGACGTTGAAATACATGCCTTCTGGATGTGCATTGTACAAAACCTGCTCCTGTATTTGATTTATTAAACTATAATGTTTTTCGTGTATATAGGAATCCAGCCCAAAGAGTGCACTTAACAACTGACTTGCTTCTTAGTTCAATATTGACTTTATTGTCAGGATTGGGGAAGAATGACTGTTTGTTAAATTCATTTTTGAAAACTATTGCTTTAAAAAAAATACTTCTCAATGCACTGATATAATGTGATATACTAAGTTGAAGCAGTTCTTCATGTTAATGAAATACACTTTTTGAATTTTGAAGAGACCTTATTATATTTTTACACTTTTGCTGCAAGATGAAATAAAAGTGTTCCTAAAGTTAGGCAGTGCAGGATAATTTAGTTACTTCCTTTCTTTAACTTCAATTAACCTCTAAATAAAGGCTTGCCGGTTTATTTAACTTATTTCTCAATTCCTCTGCTGAGTCGAGAAAACAGCAGCTCAGTGCTGCTCTTGACCAGGGGGACCCTATGTAAAGGTCAGGAGGATGCATGCGGCCCCCGGGCTGTACTTTGAGTATCACTGCTCTAAACCAAGCAGCTGGATAGAGGCAGGCCAGGAGCGTGGAGGCTAGCAGCTTCCACCCAGCAGGCCTCTAAACCAAGCAGTTGGATACAGGCAGGCCAGGAGCGTGGCAGCGGGCAGCCTCCACCCTTCAGGCCTCTAAACCAAGCAGCTGGATACAGGCAGGCCAGGAGCAGTGGAGGCTGGCAGCCTCCACCCATTCTGGACTCTAAACCAAGCAGCTGGATAGAGGCAGGTCAGGAGCAGTGGAGGTTGGCAACCCCCACTGCTTCAGGCCTCTAAACCAAGCAGCTGGATAGAGGCAGGCCAGGAGCGGTGAAGCTGGCAACCTCCACTGCTACGGGGCTCTAAACCAAGCAGCTGGATAGAGGCAGGCCAGGAGTGTGGAGGCTGGCAGCCTCCACCCTCAGGCATCTAAACCAAGCAGCTGGATAGAGGCAAGCCAGGAGCATGGAGGCTGGCAACCTCCACCGTTCAGGCCTCTAAACCAAGCAGCTGGATAGAGGCAGGACAGGAGCAGTGGAGGCTGGCAACCTCCACCAGTTCAGGCCTCTAAACCAAGCAGCTGGATAGAGGCAGGACCTCCACCGCTTCAGGCCTCTAAACCAAGCAGCTGGATAGAGGCAGGCCAGAAGCAGTGGAGGCTGGCAGCCTCCACCGCTGCAGGCCTCTAAACCAAGCAGCTGGATAGAGGCAGGCCAGGAGCATGGAGGCTGGCAGCCTCCACAGCTTCAGGCCTCTAAACCAAGCAGCTGGATAGGAGCAGGCCCGAAATAGGAGAGGCTGGTAACCAGGGCCGGTTTTTCGCATGTGCGAGCTGGGAGCATGCCCAGGGCGCAGACCTTTAGATGGGCGCAGGAGCTGCCTGCAGTTTTCTTCTTCTAAAGTATTTCCAAAGAGAAGTGCAGTTAAAGACTGTTCCTGGAGGCAGCTGGCGCTCATGTCTGCATTTTGACTACTTTTTATCTCATGGCTAACCAACACCACCCTACCTACCTCCTACCTCTCCCATTTTTTCCAACACATAGACATATCGGGGGGGCCAGGCCTCAACCACCTCAGGCCTCAAAATGAAGGAGCTGGATAGAGGCATGCCAGGAGTGTGGAGGCTGGCAACCTCTACCACTTCAGGCCTCTAAACCAAGCAGCTGGATAGAGGCAGACCAGGAGCGTGGAGGCTGGCAGCTGGCAGCCTCCACCCTCAGGCATCTAAACCAAGCAGCTGGATAGAGGCAAGCCAGGAGCCTGGAGGCTGGCAACCTCCACCCTTCAGGCCTCTAAACCAAGCAGCTGGATAGAGGCAAGCCAGGAGCGGTGGAGGCTGGCAGCCTCCACCCTCAGGCATCTAAACTAAGCAGCTGGATAGAGGCAAGCCAGGAGCCTGGAGGCTGGCAACCTCCACCCTTCAGGCCTCTGAACCAAGCAGCTGGATAGGGGCAGGGCAGGAGCAGTGGAGGCTGGCAGCCTCCACCCTCAGGCATCTAAACCAAGCAGCTGGATAGAGGCAAGCCAGGAGCATGGAGGCTGGCAACCTCCACCCTTCAGGCCTCTGAACCAAGCAGCTGGATAGGGGCAGGGCAGGAGCAGTGTAGGCTGGCAACCTCCGCCACTTCAGGCCACTAAACCAAGCAGCTAGATACAGGCAAGCCAGTAGCAGTGGAGGCTGGCAGCCTCCACCCTTCAGGCCTCTAAACCAAGCAGCTGGATAGAGGCAGGCCAGGAGGAGTGGAGGCTGGCAGCCTCCACCCTTCAGGCCTTTAAACCAAGCAGCTGGATAGAGGCAGGCCAGGAGGAGTGGAGGCTGGCAGCCTCCACCCTTCAGGCCTCTAAACCAAGCAGCTGGATAGGGGCAGGGCAAGAGCATTGGAGGCTGGCAACCTCCACCCTTCAGGCCTCTAAACCAAGCAGCTGGTAGAGGCAGGCCAGGAGCGTGGATGCTGAAAACCTCCACCCATCAGGCCTCAAAATGAAGTAACTAGATACAGGCAGGCCAGGAGCGGTGGAGGCTGGAAACCTCCACCGCTTCAGGCCTCTAAACCAAGCAGCTGGCTAGAAGCAGCCAGGAGCAGTGGAGGCTGGCAACCTTCACCGCTATGGGCCTCTAAACCAAGCAGCTGGATAGAGGCAGGCCAGGAGCAGTGGAGGCTGGCAACCTTCATCGCTATGGGCCTCTAAACCAAGCAGTTGGATAGAGGCAGGCCAGAAGCAGTGGAGGCTGGCAACCTCCACCACTTCAGGCCTCTAAACCCAGCAGCTGGATAGAGGCAAGCCAGGAGCGGTGGAGGCTGGCAATGTCCACCGCTGCAGGCCTCTAAACCAAGCAGCTGGATAGAGGCAGGCCAGGAGCATGGAGGCTGACAGCCTCCACCACTTCAGGCCTCTAAACCAAGCAGCTGGATAGAGGCAGGCCAGTAGCATGAAGGCTGGCAACCTCCACCCTACAGCCCTCGAAACCAAGCAGCTGGATAGGGGCAAGCCAGGAGCATGGGGTCTGGCAACCTCCACCGCTTCAGGCCTCTAAACCAAGCAGCTGGATAGGGGCAGGGCAGGAGCAGTGGAGGCTGGCAACCTCCACCCTACAGGGCTCGAAGCCAAGCAGCTGGATAGGGGCAAGCCAGGAGCATGGGGGCTGGCAACCTCCACCGCTTCAGGTCTCTAAACCAAGCAGCTGGATAGGGGCAGGAGCAGTGGAGGCTGGAAACCTCCACCACTTCAGGCCTCTAAACCAAGCAGCTGGATAGAGGCAGGCCAGGAGCATGGAGGCTGACAGCCTCCACCCTTCAGGCCTCAAAATGAAGTAACTAGATACAGGCAGACCAGGAGCGGTGGAGGCTGGCAACCTCCACCGCTTCATGCCTCTAAACCAAGCAGCTGGATAGAGGCAGGCCAGGAGCAGTGAAGGCTGGCAACCTCCGCAGCTTCAGGCCTCAAAATTAAGGAACTAGATACAGGTAGACCAGTAGTGTGGAGACTGGCAACCCCCACCCTTCAGGCCTCTAAACCAAGCAGCTGGACAGGAACAGGCCCGAAGCAGGAGAGACTGGTAACCAGGGCCGGTCTTTCGCCAGGGCCGGTCTTTTGCATGTACGAGCTGGGAGCACGCCCAGGGCGCAGACCTTTAGAGGGGCGAAGCAGCTGCCTGCAGCAGCCTTCCTCCCAGGTGTTTCCAAAGAGAAGTGCAATTAAAGACTGGTCCTGGAGGCAGCTGGCACTCGAGGCTGCATTTTGACTACTTTTCTCCTCGTTGCACCCTCCCCTTACCTTCCTCCTACCTCTCCCATTTTTTCCAACACGTAGGCAGAGTGGAGGTATGGGGGGGCAGGCCTCCACCGTTTCAGGCCTCAAGATGAAGGCCCTGGATGGGGCAGGTCCGAAGCAGGAAGCTGGAACCGTCCAAAGTGCTGTGACGTAAAATGGTGCTATGAACTGCACCCCGAAAATGAAAACTGAGGCCCCCACCCCGCTGACAGCATTTTGAAAAAAGGTGATAGAAGTGGTACATTTTACATCACAGTTTTCATATTAATGCATTGAAAGCCATACTTTTAAGCGACGTTTCATAACTGGCGCTCATGAATTTTCCAATATGTTCATGGCAGTGGAAGCAAGGTTAAAATGAGAAGGGCGGAGACTTGTTTTTCCCCTCAGGAAAGCGTTGCGAAAACTGGGACAAATGTTACATTAGGAGCACAATTTCTTTAAAAACTTAAAAATCGTGGGTTTCTTTCTTTCTCTATATTCCTACTTTCTTCTTCCTTCACTTTTCCACACTGTTGTTGCCTCAGGAAGGCAGGTGAAAATGTGCCCGGATCCAACAACCACAGGCCACTCACAGCAGAGCTGCTGTAAATCAAGCGCATCACTTGGGTAACACCCATGTTAAAACTGAGGCAGGCCTCAGGCCTCGTCTCCTGAAAATAAATGAGTTTTATCCCCAAGTATGGGCTTGTATTTATACCTGGTACTCACATTAACACCCCACGAGGACAGACACTGCCTCGTGCGCTTCACCCTTATGGGCGAGGGAGGCCCAAGGGTTGCCTATGATGTTTACCATGCACCAAGGATGCTAATTACTGCACCAGAGGAGGTTGCCTGATGCCCGCAGTGACCCTATTATCCCACCATATGCCAGGAATGAACAACATGTGCCACGCGTGGCCATCAGGTGACAGAAGTGGGCACTAGGTTTCAAGGAAGGTCATTAGGTCGAGCCTAGAGACGCGCAAGCGCTGCTCTGGTGAAGACTTTATGTTGGGGCTTCAAAAAGCTGACCAGACGCTCATGGCACATGGCCTTTTCTGTGCGGTTACCCGCACGGCCGCCATCTGTTTGCAATTATCGTGCCCAGACGCAGGCGCGATAATTGAAAACACGTGGCCATTGTGCACGAGCGTGTGGTCAGCTCAGCAGGCTGCCGCGCTCACTCGCCCCCGCTCCTCTCTGACGCTGCCGACGTCTCTGCTGTCCAGCGCTTCACTTGTGCTGACGCTGCCTCCCTCCTCCCTACTCTGTCTTTTCTCTGCTGCAAGCAGGCAGCCGACTTCCCTCCCCCGAGTCCTGCATGCAGTAGAAAACAAGCATTGGCATAGCCAATAGGTCTCGCCTTTGGGACCTGCTGCATAACTAAATACTTATAAGGTCCCAAAGGCGAGACCTATTGGCTATGCCAATGCTTGTTTTATATTAATATCCAGAAATCCTCAGGGGGTTAAGGTTTAGTCCCTCCCCATGGGGTTGTCTCGTTCCGCCTCCTGGTCAGCGCTTTCTTTGAGCTCACTCTCCCCCTCCTTTCCGCCTTCTTCACCCTTCTCCTCATTCTTTTTCTCCTCTTCCTCTTTCCTTCCATTCGCCTCCTCTCCATCCAGCACGTATGTAAGACCCCAACCTCACCGCTGCGGATGGACTGGCTTCTAAGGAGGGAGTGGACAGTTTATAATTGGGACCAGAGGAACACATGCGGCTGTGGCACGATCATTGCATATTTAAACCCCCCCCCCTGAAACCTCCTGCCTCTCCCCCAGCAGCACTGCGGGAATCCCAAACCTCAGAGAGTTGGGAATTCCTTGTAGTTTTCCAGCTGGTAAAAGCAGGTCAGCACAGTTATACCCCATGCCACAGGGTTTAACCAGTAATTACCAGTCTGGGGCCCTCGTCAAGAGGTTACTGCAGCCTGCACCCCTCATTGCCCCTCCCAGCGCTGCCAATGACAGTACTAACACAACTACTGCCATCACACACCTACAAGTGCGACAACTGAGACTGTCCCACGCCCCCAAAGCTATAAGATTGGCTTGGGCGACAGGTGTCAGTCATTTTAATGAATATTGAAGTAATAAATAACTGTTGTGGTACTAATCTCTAAATTAGACAAACAGCGACACTATGTGGCAGACTGTCATAAGAGCCGGTGTTGGCAATTAAGTGGCAGTGCCGAGAACCGGAAAACACCGGCTCAAATTAAGCACTGGTAATTGCACATACTGGCAGGGTGTTACCATTAGCTACCAGCAATTACTGGCACAGAGTTTGCACCCTGCCAGTACCATGCAACATGTGTGCAGCAAGTGTATTGTTATAATTAATTTGTTAGCTCCTAGTTGGCTCTTAGTTAAATGGTTCTACATTAAAAAGTGGGTTCCATTTATTGACTGTTGTTGTTAGAATATTGGTTTGACAGGTGGCGCAGGAGGTGGTGTTGGAGAGGTAGTTGGTGGCAGGGGCGTAACTAGAGTCTTCTTTATAAGAAGGGGCACCCTCAGCTTCTCTGTGTTCTGCAGCACACATAGAAAGAAGAAAACGCCTCTCAGGATTATTTTTGTGCAGGAAGGTCATCAATCAATCAATCATGGGTTTGTTAAGCGCAACTACTCACCCGTAAGGGTCTCAAGGCGCTGGGGTGGAGGGGAGGTGCAGGATACTGTCCATCAAGGAGGAGGTCTATCGAAGAGCCATGTTTTGAGGTCCCTCGTGAAGATTGGGGAGTGATGTTGTCTGTCTGAGGTGGAGCGGGAGGGCGTTTCAGGCTCTGGCTGCGAGGCAGGAGAAGGAGCAGCCTCCCGATCTGGACTTCCTGGTGCGGGGGACCACGTCGTGGGAGAGCTGGGCTGATCATAGGGTCCTTTGGGGTGCGTGGAATTTGAGTCGGCTGTTCAGGTATGCTGGTCCGGTGTTGTGGAGGGCTTTGTGTGCGTGAGTGAGAATCTTGAAGGTGATTCTTGCCTCGATGGGGAGCCAGTGGAGTGTGCGCAGGTGCTGGGAGATGTGGCAGTGTCGTCGCAGGTTGAGGATTAGTCTGGCGGCGGCATTCTGGATGTTTTGTAGCTTGCGGGTGAGGTTTTTGTTGATTCTGGCGTAGAGTGCGTTGCCATAGTCAAGTCTGCTGGTGACGAGGGCGTGAGTGACGGTCTTTCTGTGTTCGAGGGGGATCCATTTGAAGGTCTTGCGTAGGAGGCGAAGGGTGTGGAAGCAGGAGGATGCGACGGAGTTGATCTGGCGGTCCATTTTGAGTTCGGAGTCCAGGATGATTCAGAGGTTGCGTGAGTGGTCTGTGGGGGTGGGCGGGCTTCCGAGGGCGGGGGCCCATCAGGTGTCTTTCCAGGCGTCAGGGTGTGGGCCCATGATGAGTACTTCTGGTTTGTCCGTGTTGAGTTGTAGACAGCTGCTCTTCATCCATTTGGCGACTGCTGCCATGCCTTCTTGAAAGTTGTGCTTGGCTGCGTTGGGTTCGTTGGACAGGGAGAGGATGAGTTGGGTGTCGTCTGCGTATGAAACAATGTTGAGTCTGTGGGTTTGGACGATGGGGCGAGCGGGGCCATGTAGACGTTGAACAGCGTGGGGCTGAGGGAGGATCCTTGGGGGACTCCGTAGGTGGTCGGTGTAGGGTCCGAGAGGAAGGGAGGGAGTCTGACCGCCTGTGTTCTACCGGAGAGGAATGAGCGGATCCAGTCGAGGGCCTTGTCCCGGATCCCTGCGTCGTGAAGTCTGCGTGTTAGGGTGCGGTGAGAGACTGTGTCGAAGGCCGCTGAGAGGTCGAGGAGGATGAGGGCTACTGTCTCTCCTCTGTCCAGGAGGGAGCGGATGTCGTCTGTTGCGGCAAGAAGGGCGGTTTCTGTGCTGTGGTTCTTTCTGAAGCCGGATTGGGAGGAGTTGAGGATGTTGTGCTCTTCGATGAAGGTGGCGAGTTGGCTGTTGATGGCTTTCTCAATGACTTTCGCTGGGAACGGGAGCAGGGAGATGGGTCTGTAGTTCTTGAGGTCGGTGGGGTCCGCCGAGGGTTTCTTCAGGAGGGTGTTGATCTCGGCATGATTCCAGCCGTAGGGGAAGGAGGCATTCGCGAGGGAGCAGTTGATGGTGTGGCGAAGCATGGGTGCGATGGTGTCGGCGGGTCTGTTGAAGATGTGGTGGGGGCAGGGGTCCGTGGGGGCCCCGGAGTGGATTGACTTCATCGTCTTCAGTGTGTCTTCGGTGGTGAGGGCTGTCCAGCTGTCAATGGTGAGTTTAGCACCTCTAGTACAAGGGGCGATGTGTATTATTGATATAATGCCTTCCACACACGCTTTTGTAATGGTAGATTGCCACATGTTTTACTTTAGCATGTTAGTTTTGTCAACATTACTTTAATCCCGGCTAGGCTCCTCTGACTTGGTACTTACTCTTTTTCAGCCATAGGTTACTGATCAACCTTGGCTTACCCACCACGAATACCTGCGCTAACATTGACCATAGGTTACTGATCAACCTTGGCCCACTCACCACGAATACCAGCGCTAACTGTGAGTAAGTTTAGGCAAATCTCTGGTCTGGTTTTAAACTCCTCACATTCACTAGTTGAAGTGTTGATCCTAGTGGATCGTTTATGTCTCTTTTCTTCTCTCCCCCCCTGAAGGAGCCCACAAGTCCCACACTCCTAATTCTCAGCCTGAAGCTTTCTCGCTGCTACTGGTAATTTATCCTCAATAACTTTATTGGTAGATACGTTCTTGAATGACACACCTCCTCACTAACTCCATACTATTATTCATAGGTGCCCACCATCCCCCTATCTTGGTCCTGAGGAAGACCCCACTTTCAAGGCGCGAAGTCTGCTGGTTCATATAGGGGTCGAAACGTCGACATTATTTTCTTTCTTTTTTTGTGTCAAACTTAGATGACAGAGAATATATATCTGCATCTTTCTCATTTTGTTATGATTTATCATTCATGCATATGCCAGACATCTGGCAGGATAGGTCGTCATTACTGATTGTTGATGTATATATGCGCACTACCTTCCCTTTGCACATCACCTGCACTTATCCTTGTTATGCACTTGTCACTTCACATTGTGTGCACCTGTTTCTCATTAATGCATAAATGTGAAATACATTATATTCTATAGATTTGATTAATTTCAATCCCTGTGATATAATTAAATCATAACCATTGTTGGAATGAGTTAATTGGTGTTGTCATACTTTGTCTACTTTGATCATTTATTGTTTTTCTACGCTTTGTGAATGCTCTCCACTGTGACATTATCTTATGTGCCACAGCTGTCAATCGTTGGCTTCAAGGTGTCGGGGTGGTTGGTGAGGGTTCTGTGTGTTGGCTGTCTTCTTTGAAATTGTCGTAAATGTTCTTGATTTTGTGGTGGAAGAAGGTGCTGAGTTTGTCGCAGAGGTCTTGTGAGGGAGAGATGTCTGTAGAATCGCTGATGGGTTGGGCAAACTTATTGATGATGCTAAAGAGTTCTTTGCTGTTGTGCGCGTGCGTGGAGATTCTGTCTTTGATCGTTTTCTTTCTTGTATTTCTGATGAGTTGGTGGTGGGTGTTGGTGGCGGCTCTGAAGTTGTTGTGGGCTTCTGTAGATTTGGAGTTCCTCCATGCCTTTTTGAGGCGGCGGCATGTGCGTCTGGACTCTCGGAGTTCGGTGGTAAACCAGCTGGCTTTCCTGGCATGTGTGTTGTTGTTCTTCTTGAGGGGGGCTATGGTGTTGGTGCAGTCGGAGATCCATCTGTGCAGGGTTTGGGCTGCGGTGTTGGGGTCGTCGTTGTCCGCAATGGTTGGGGTGGAGTTGCCGAGTGAGGAGGTGAGCTGGTTGTCTGTAATTTTGGTCCAATTTCTTCGTGGGAGCAGGTGCTGGGTTCTGTGGATGGTGGGTGTTCTGAAGGTGAAGTGGATGCAGCGATGGTCTGTCCACGGGAGTTCGGTGGTGTGGCTGAAAGTGATGGAGTTTCCTGTTGTGAAGATGGGGTCGAGGGTGTGTCCTGCTGAGTGCGTGGGTTCAGTCACGATCTGGCGGAGTCCTATGTTGTGGAGGTTGTCCAGGAGGGATGTGGTGTTGGGGTCTTGTTGGTTGTCGAGGTGGAAGTTGAGGTCTCCCAGCAAGGTGTAGTTGGTGGACGCGATGGCCTGCAGGGAGATGTTGTCCGTGATGGAGTTGGTGAATGGTCCGCACGGTCCGGGGGGTCGGTAGATGATGGTTCCCCGGAGGGTGGTGGTAGGGCTGGCCTGTATCTTGAAGTGTAGGTGTTCATTCTGGTCTGTGGGCTCGTCGGGAAGTGTGCTCAGCTGGAGGGTGAATTTGTGGACGATGGCGATTCCACCCCCAGGGCGGGTGGGGTGGTCCTTCCGGGAGATCTTGTATCCTTGGGGAATGGCGATGGCGATGTCAGGTCCCGAGGTGGTGTTGGTCCAGGTTTCAGTGAAGAATGCGACGTCCGGGGTGCTGCTGTCGAGGAGGTCCCAGATTTTGGTGGCGTGTTTGTGGAGGGATCGGACGTTGAGGAGGATGCATTGCAGGGTCTCTGGTGCGGTTGCGTTCTTGCGGGTGGGTTGTGCTGGATCCGTGGTCTTGGCGGTGCTGCAGGAGTGGCAGCAGCGGTGACAGCTGAAGGGTCGGTGGGTGTCGGCTGGTGATGCTAGCTTGCAGTTGTTGTTGCGAACTGGGTTGACTGCGTAGAGTGCCGTTGGGTTGTAGCGTTGGCAGTTCGGAGGTCCAGGGTGTCAGGCACTGGTCGCGTTCGGGACGCGGACGGGCGCAGATGGGCTTGCCTTTGGCGTGCCTTCGGCGTGCCAGCGGCACGCCCGCTGCACGCGTCCGCTGCGCGCGTCCGCTGCGTGGCCGCCATTAAGTAGGGGTCGGGGAGGGCTGGACAGCTGGGAGGCGGGAGCAGGGAGGGGAAACTGGCTAGGGCTGGTCGCGCTGGGGGGGAGGGGCCGCGGGGTCAGCTACAGTGGGAAAAACAGGCGAGAGGTGCCCAGAAAAAGAAGCGAAAACAGCGCAAAAGTTGAAAAACAGAAATGGAAAGTGATAGAAAAGTGATAAACGTGATAGGAAGAGAGTAAAAGGGTGAAAAACGAAGGTGAAAGTGAAGAGGCTAAAGAATGAAGCAGGCAGAATAAACGGAGCGAGAGAAGGGGTGAGAGGTCCACTGGACCACCAGGGATGAGGCGCAGGTATAGCCTGCGGGTGGAGGAGAGCCTCGAACACCAACACTCGAGAGTGCAGGGGCTCAGGAGGGCCTCACTTGATGGTGGAGCTGCGAGGGTGGGAGAGCAATTTCACTGACAATGAGTCAGTGGTGTGGCTCGCCTGTCCCCGCAGCGGCCACCATTAAGTAGGGATCGGGGAGGGCTGGACAGCTGGGAGGCGGGAGCAGGGAGGGGAAACTGGCTTGGGCTGGTCGTGCTGGGGAGGAGGGACCGCGGGGGCAGCAGCAGCGGGAAAAACGGGTGAGAGGTGCCCAGAAAAAGGTGCGAAAACAGCGCAAAAGTTGAAGAAAAAAAATGGAAAGTGATAGAAAAGTGATAGGAAGAGAGTAAAAGGGTGAAAAATGAAGGTGAAAGTAAAGAGGCTAAAGAATGAAGCAGGCAGAATAAACGGAGCAAGAGAAGGGGTGAGAGGTCCACTGGACCACCAGGGATGAGGCGCAGGTATAGCCTGCGGGTGGAGGAGGGCCTCGAACACCAACACTTGAGAGTGCAGGGGCTCAGGAGGGCCTCACTTGATGGTGGAGCTGCAAGGATGGGAGAGCAATTTCACTGACAATGAGTCAGTGGTCTTGCTCGCCTGTCCCCGCAGCGGCCGCCATTAAGTAGGGGTCGGGGAGGGCTGGACAGCTGGGAGGCGGGAGCGGGGAGGGGAAACTGGCTTGGGCTGGTCGCGCTGGGGGGAGGGGCCGCGGGGGCAGCAGCGGCGGGAAAAACGGGCAAGGGGTGGCCAGAAAAAATAGCGAAAACAGCGCAAAAGTTCAAAAAGAAAAATGGAAAGTGATAGAAAAGTGATAAAAGTGATAGGAAGAGAGTAAAAGGGTGAAAAACGAAGGTGAAAGTAAAGAGGCTAAAGAATGAAGCAGGCAGAATAAACGGAGCGAGAGAAGGGGGGAGAGGTCCACTGGACCACCAGGGATGAGGCCCAGGTATAGCCTGCGGGTAGAGGAGGGCCTCGAACACCAACACTTGAGAGTGCAGGGGCTCAGGAGGGCCTCACCTGATTGTGGAGCTGCGAGGGTGGGAGAGCAATTTCAATGACAATGAGTGCCCCTTCCTGCACAAAAACTATCCTGCATACAATGCAGAAACTCTTGCACCATGGTGCAAGGGTGCATGCATAGATGCTAGGCAGTAAATTGTTCACAAGCGCAGGGTGAAAGGATAGGAATGCACCTTATTTCATAAATACAGTGAATTCCTGCCCTTTCACATTGGCGTAGGACAGCGTAGCAAGAAGCCTTGCGGTGCTTCCCTACACCAATTCTCAGTCAATGAGGGCCTTTGTTTCTCTTTCACTCGGAGCCCACCAGCCTCTTAGAAGTGTGGGAGGGGCCTCCTCAGAGAGATCGTCCTCTGAGAGGGGACGAGGCAGCACAGACAAACTAGAGCAGAGGTAGCCTTTCCCAGAGAAAAATACGGGCCCTCTATTCACGGTTTAGCATTTTACAAAGGCCCCAGTATAATTCTTAAGGAGAACTGTATTCATAGCTGCCATATTCACAGTGTGAATATGAGTGACATTTATGGGTTCTTAGTGTGCCTTGAGTGACATGTGAGCTCTGGTCTCCTGCTTCCATACGTGAATCGCTAATTCCATCCACTAGTGTAGTTGCATTCTGGGACATGTGGTTCTGAGCATCTTATCGTAAAATTGGAACTAGAAATCCTTGAATGCAAAGGAAAAACTGGTCTTATATTGCCTAATTAGGCACCGCACAGGAGAAGTCTGTTGTACTTGCATCAAAAGTATGACTTTTGAACGAGTGCTCCCCCAAATGTCTTTAGCAAGTGCTTTCCAAATGGTACAGGAAGTGTGAGCAGATTTGAAGTTTAGTGAATCGTTATAGCTTGCTTGTGTTATTTGCTAAAGCAACTGCAATCAGAGTTGTTTGTCACTCTGCAGAGCACTTGATCGCCAGTGGGGTTTATCACGGGTCCCCACCAATGAGTCATTGTGGGATCTGTGGCCGTCAGTGCGCCATACTGTCAGTGCCACCCTCAACCTTGGATACAGTCAGCAAAGACTGGTAACTGCATGTGCGCACAGGGGAGGCTTCTCCGCTATGGCAGAGGAGCGTCGCCCCACTGCTTAAAGGCAGAAAAATACAAATAAAATTATAATAAAACACTATTATTATCATTTTATTTTTCATTGACTTGGCAGAGTTTGCTGAGTCAATTGAGTCTGGGGCGTTGCGTGGCCAGGTCGCAGCGTCACCAGCAGGAGGGGGAGGAGTTGTGGGCACTGCAAGTGCGCATGTCGGTTTAGCTGGCCATCCACGGCCGTCCAAACCGACATGCGCACTTGGATATCTCCAGGCTATTCCTTGGAGATATCTGCAGGGCTCAGGAGCACAGGCTCCCAGTCCCTGCTGGAGCGTGAAACCGGCCAACTCCGCCCAATCCCAGCGCTACTCTCATGTTGATGTAATAGCATGAGAGAAGCGCTGGGATTGCTTGGGGAGCCTGGAAGCTTGTGCTCATGGGGACAGCAGTGCCGGGAGCAGAGGAGCAGCGAGGCGCGGGAGCATAAGGTAAGTATATTTATTTATTTTTTATTTATTTTTCCTCATGCTGCCCTCGTACTGCCCTACCGCGTAGAATGGGCAGCAGCCGTGACTGTGTTTGCAACAGCCCAAACAGTGAGTCAGGTACAAACAGACCATGGTCCGCCATTGACATGTGGAGTCTGCACAGCAACATAACATTTTAATTTAAATGTGAGATGGACGTGCAGAAGCAATTGACAGATAACAGTGCAGATAATAGTGCAGCTTGAGCTCACGAAAAAGGGTACAAATTGGGGATCCTGCGCCCTAGTATTCATTACTGACCGCTCAGCTGCAAACATTTATGACTGACTAAGAATGAATGAGATTGTAATATTCACCCAGGCAATGGTAGTGGAATCTCCACTGATTGGTCAGAAGCATTTAGGTTTTACAGATCGTCGGTGTCGGTTTAACAGCCCCGTGGCCAAGCAGAGGCCCATGATCTATCGTTTCGAATCAGGGAAACACTTAAAGTAGATGAAATTACTTTCAATGAAAGACTTTTCCAGCCATAGAGAGAATATATTCGCATCATGGTTCCATTTTAAAAGTGTTAACTGTAAAATTGAACTACAATGGCCATTTTATGATTATTTATTTGCACGCCTCCCTTAGAAGAGGACATGACATCACAATAAGAGCCACCAACTTTAGAACTGGGCAGTGCTTAATTTGTAAACAAATAAGTGCCAGGGCCCTCGTCAGGAGATCACTGCAGCCTGCACCACCGATGGCCCCTGCCAGCACTGCCAATTTTGATTTGAGATTTATAAAGCGCAGCAGTCACCCGAAGGCATCAAGGTGCTAGAGATCAGCCATCCATACACAAGGACATAGAAAGAGACAGAAGCTCCAGCTAGATGCTAGACCGTGAAAAGCCAGGTTTTAAGAGCTTTTCTGAAGGGAAGCAGAAGGGGGATGGATCTGAGAGCAAGGGGTAGAGAGTTCCAGAGCTTGTTTGCTGCCACCGAGAATGCTCTCTCCCCCCACTTCTTCTTCTTGGTTCTTGGTACAACCAGTTGCAGTTGGAGCGAAGAACGCAAAGGTCTGCTGGAGGAATGCCAATTGAACATAGTCTTCAACCTTGACGGGTAGGAAGCATGCAGCGATTTATGGACCATACAGAGTGATTTGAAGCTAATGAGTTGTTCAATGGGGAGCCAATGCAGAAGCTCCAGTCCCTTCCTGGCAGATTGTTTCCTGGGAATGTCCAGAATGAGCCTTGCCAGAGCGTTCTGCAGTACCTGGAGTTTGTACTGCATACTCTTATTGGCGGCCAAGTATAATGCGTTACAGTTATCAAGTCTGGACATTACCAAGGCCAGTGCTACCTGGGTCCGAGCTGGTCGTTGGATAAAAGGGAAGATTTTTTTTAACATCCTTATGAGCCAGGAGCATGACGAGACGGTGCGATTCACTTGGATATTGAAGCTAAGTTCAATATCCATCAGGACTCCGAGGTTCTTAGCCTTTTCGTTCGGGGTAGGACAGCATCCCAAGGATTGAGGCCAGCAGCTACTATTCCACTTGGATGACCCTGATCCAAATATCATCACTTCGGTTTTATCCCCATTAAGTTTCAAAAAGTTAGCAGACATCCAATCTGCCACTCTGGTCATGCATCCAAGAATATTTTCTGACAATGAGCAAGGCCCTTTGGGGATAGTGACCATAATCTGTGTATCGTCTGCATATGACACCACCTCCAATCCAAATGAGTGGATCACAGTTGCTAGGGGTGCCACATACAGATTGAAAAGAGTAGGGCTCAGGGATGATCCCTGCGGAACTCCACAAGGTAGAACATAGGAGTCTGAGTGAAAGGATTTTAAATTCACCCTTTGGGATCTCCCTGTCAGAAATGAGGACAGGAGGGCTAGTGCTTGATGTGAGATACCAAGACTCCGGAGTCTGTCCAGCAGCAGAGTAGGTGAAATGGTGTCAAATGCTGCTGACAGATCCAAGAGGATCAGCACCACCCCCGTCCTTCATCCACCGTACGCCTGATGTAGTCAGTGGCTGATATTAAAGCTGTTTCTGTTCCATGATGCCTCCTAAATCTAAACTGAGAATCATTGAGCCATGATTGATGTTCTGCAGTTTCCATGAGCTGCTTATTAAGATGCAGCTCCAGGATTTTTGCTGGGGCAGGAAGCAGGGAGATGGGACGGTAATTTTTGCAGTCCCCAGGATCTAGGTTAGGTTTTTTCAAAAGTGGTCTAATAATGGCCTGCTTCCTAGTTTGGGGATAGATTCCAGATCGAATGATATTATTCATTAATTTACAGAGGGGTTCTGCTATGGTGTCAGCAAACATATGGAGAATTGCGGGTGGACACGCCTCCATAGGAGAGCCCGCGTGCGTTCTCAAAAGGTATTGTACAAGAAGGAGTGGCGTGAGGTCAGGGAATTTTGAAAGACCTCTATTCTCGCTACCAGGCACCAGAAGTGCATCCTCGATAGGACTGCTGACTACCAGAGATATGATGGGCATTTCAGGGTGTGAGTCGAAGCCGGTGTATATGTCCGTGATTTTAGTTTGAAAGAAAATAGCCATTTGATTGCAGAATGTTTGTGATGTTTCTGGTTCTGCTATAGGTTGGAACGATGAAAGCTGTAGTACCAGCTTAAATAACTCTTTTGTGGATGTTGAATTTTCAATTATGTGTGTACAGTATAAGGATTTTTCTTCACCTAATGCGCATTTATATTCCTTAACACTAGCTTTATATAGCGTTACATCCAGCTTTTCTAAGGTTAGTCTCCAAGCTCGCTCAGCGCGACGACAGACTTGTTTTAATCGCCTAAGTTTGTCGTTATACCAAGGAGCCGAGGGGTGGCATTTTTTCTGGATGTGTGATTTCAGGGGTGCCACTAAGTTAGCTGCGGATTCTAGCCATGTCGCAAAAGCCTCTGCCCCAAGATTAGAGTCCTCTTGAATTGTACAGGGAATGTTTTTTAAGGTGTTGATCAAGATGGCTGCTGAGATACCTTTCCAGCTTCTAAATTTATTAGGACAGTGAGGGGGTCTCTGATCCACACGCTGGAGGGAGGAAGTCGAACCGTACTGCACTATGGTCCGACCAACAAATAGGTATTGTATGTTGGAAGGTGATACGTAAATCATTGGAAAAAAATTCCATCCAGTGTAGGTCCTGCTTTGTGAGTCAGGGCTGTTACTAATTGGGTTAGACCCATGCTGGCAAGCATCCCTATGAGAGTATTGGAGTCTGAGTTGTCCCTCTCTTCTAAATAAAAATTAAAATCCCCAAGGATTGTTAGAGAATTCTCTGCTATAACTGGCTCTAGAAGCTGCTTAAGCTCTTGCAAAAAAGGCGCCCTGGGTCCTGGAGGTCTGTAAATCAGTAAACTTCAAAAGTACAGAATGAGTTTAAAGTTAGTAGCCTCACAGTGTGTGTATTCAAGTCTGACTCAATAATACATTTATATTGAGATTTAACCACTTAACCGCGGCCGCAATTCCGCCGCGGTGCGGCGGTTTAGCGGAGTGGGCGGGGCCGCGTCGGCCAACGGACGTGCGCAGCACTACGGAGGTAGTGCTCGCGACGGCCGTTGGCCGACAGAAGCAGCGAAGGGGTTAAAGACAATAGCTAGCCCCCCCCTATGCGGCCCACCCTATCTACTCTTTGGATAGAGTCATTATCTGGGATAGCATCAATTAGGTCGGGTCCTGAGGCTGCATTTGCCCAGGTTTCAGTTATGAAGACCCAGTCAGGTTCCAAGTCCTAAATTAGTGTTGCAAACTCAAGTCTGTGTTTGATGAGGGAGCAGCAACCCCTTATAACCCTCTGTTTTATTTAAGGTGGTGACCAGTGAAGTTTTGATTTTTTCCTTTCTATGAGCAGCCGATGTGTTTGCACAGAGGGGGATGGAGTAACTGCATCCCATGCAGGCTTGACTTAGATGATTCCGCCCACGCTCTGATGGGAACATAGCACATACACATGATTGTGGCTCACACCATTTCTAATTCCTAACAGTGTTTTCGAAGAGTATACAATGGGTTTAGGAATATCTATATGAAGACGGCCAGCATGCTGTGCGCCGGGCGCAGTCCGGACACGGACGGGCGCAGACGGGCTTGCCTTCGGCGCGCCCACTGCGCGCGTCCGCTGCGCGTCCGTGTCACCCTGCACATTTATTAGCGGTGCTAGCAGAGCACTAGACCGCTAACTGACCCCTGGCTTTTCCTAACTGGGAGACCGGAAGTGTGCTAAACACACCCAATGGTGTCTGCCTCCCTCCGCATCCAACGAGTGAGACAGCTCGCGGCGGAACGAGGAGGCAGCACTGCTGAACACCCACCGCAGCAGAGCCCTGCTAGCAAATAAAAACAGTAAGTGCAATGACGAGTATCAACACAACTACTAACCGTCACACTCCTACACACATCACAATTCAGACTATTCCAGGCCCTTAAAGCAATCAGAATGACTTGGGGGGTCGGTAGAAGTCATTTTTAATGTATATTGCATTAATTAACAACTGTTGTGGTGCCCATCTAAAAATTAGACAAACAGCGCCACCGTGTGGCAGAGTGCCAAAAGTGCTGGATTGACTATTAGGTGATGTTGCTGAGCAATGGAAAGCACCGGCTCAAATTAAGCACTGGAACTAGGGAACTAGGTTGGAGTCTCGGTATGATAAAAGGCTGTTGAAATTCTGTAAACTGTAGATTTGACTCTGAGTAGTAAATCCACTCATGAATGCAAAGCTTTCAAACGCACAAAAGGTTACAAGCCTTGTCAGAAAACATTTTTCAAAAGAATTATGCTATAAACAAGAGGGCTTAACGGGAAGCAATGACCGTCTATGTGAACCAAGTTGCCATTGCACGGCAAGGTCCCCAAACACTCAGCGTCAGTAGCATGTTAAACACAGGGCACAAGTCCTAAAAAAAGAAGTGGGGGGACGGTGACGTCACGACAGGAAGTGACGTCACGAAAGGTGGCTTGCACCATCAGACTCATTGCCTCCCCTCGCTCACCCCTTAGATGCGATTGCATCAGAGAAGCCAGCGCGTGAGCAGCAGCTCCGATCTCGCCCCAGAGAGGCCAAAGAGTGAATGTGTGGCTCCATTTGCTCCAGTTATCGAGCTCCCGGTAAAATAAGTGGGGCGACGCCGTCCAGCCGCGTGGTACCCCGACTCGAGCCCTGGTTAAACATGAATGAGGGCATACCGATCCTGACTTTTAGAAAAGAGAAGTAAACACAACAGTTACATAGGAAGCTTCATGCGCTGACCTCGTATTTGCAGTTACAAAATGTGTTTCTGCCTTTTGTCATGTATGCTCAGTCCCTATGGTCATGCGGCGAAAAAGTGCTCTTCCGGCAATTAACATTTCTGGAAAGTATGGTTGTGAACAGTAAAGAAGGCCACGATAGTACACAAACACCACACACTTTTCATCCAACTGAAGAGTTGTGTACGGAGAACAGATACCCAAACCTCGAGCAATGATTGTATTGCAGCAAAACTTCGAGGCTGAAAACAAAACCGAAAACCGCGCAGCAGCCTTTGAATGGCAGCTAGCCCGCTGACGTCAGAGCGGCTGGGGCGGGAAGGTGTTGAAAGAGGTGAAAATGTAAAGCCCCCTAATTAGCGAAAAGTTCGCAAAGATCAGATTCACGCTCGGATAGAGATGTAAAATTATGGCCACACAATGGAGTGAGGTCAAAACTGAAAGTCGAGCTTCTGAGACTTCATGCAGAGCGCAAAATAAAACAAGCATTGGCAAAGCCAATAGGTCTCGCCCATGCAAGTGCTATAGGTTTTTACAATGTCGTTTAGCCATGTTGTGTGTAGCATGGCTACACATAGCTTCTTTTTCTAACTGTTAACACACAACATTGCTAACACGAATAATAGACACTGTGAAAGCCAATGACTCTCGCATAGGCGAGACCTCCTGGCTTTGCCAATGCTTGTCTTTACCAGGTAAGGGCTTTCCCACATGGAGCGCATGCATTGTCTTGTCTGGGCAGTCCTTCGTCAGTTTTTACGCCCCTTGTACCTCATCAACGCTTCCTTATTCAGTATTAGTGAGATGTAAATTATGCTGGCGTAATTTAAGGACATTTTGCGTTATGCTTGTTACGCATAATTCACCAAATTGTGCAGTCACCCCACTGTTCGCTGCAAAATAAATTATAGTGTGGGAACAGTGCAAACAACCTGAACGTGGGTAGCTGATTTCGACAGCAATTATATACAGCCCTAAATCCCTGATTTGCATTTCACAAATTTACGCATAATTTTGGGTAATTTTCCTGAAATTTCATGTAATTATGGAACTGCAAAGTACGCAACTTTTGCAGACGGTCAGTATACCATACACAGGACGGTCAGGGGATACGTTTAGTCTCCAGTACAATGAGTGTTTGCATTATCTGTGGGGCACACGCCTGCATATTAAAGCCATACATAGTCACATATAGTTACATATAGGCTTTACAGAGCCCATAGGTTCCGTTGCTATCACTTTGTGCACCTCACACGGCTAACATTGTGCTTCCTGTGTGCAGAGAGTTGTCACAACACACACACAATAGCAGGTTTGAATGACCTTGCTTCCCTCTTGTCAACAGAGCTGATAGTTATGTTTCCACGGCCTTGCGCAGCCCCACAGACCAATCACACGCCTCGGAGAGTGTGTTATCCACAATCTGGCCTCTGTCGAGCCTACTTCAAAGGGTCACAAGACAATTGTGTTGTTTGAGCACACAGTCCACTTACAAGCGCTGAAGAGAGTGTGACTCATTCTATTTAAAGGGTTTGCAGGATTGCATGTGATTGCTGTGCCAATGCTGCAGCCCAGAAAATGTCTCCTCGAGTTGTTGTGTTTTAAATTTGACATTTCTTCTGTTAAAGACAGGTCACATCTTTCTCGCCCACCACGTGCCCAGTAATGTCCTGATCTTAAATTTCAGACTTTAGCCTCCAACTACCACTCACAGTCCTGCGGCTTGGATCTGTTTCTGGTCTGCAAGCTCAGTGCACATGTATGACTAATGTTCTATGTGCATAATAAAATAATGTCTGAATGAGAAATGCATCCAGAACATGTTACACCTGTGCCTGAGGGGTCTCAGGGACACCAGACACCACTGCAAGCACCGTCAGCACATTTCATTTGAAGTCAGCCCACAGAAAGGTATCAACACATGGAGTCTAATGCTTTCAATAGACAGGACTCTTCTGGTGTTGTTAGTTCTTCATTTTTCCTGAGGCCTGCTTAAGAAAAACCCACATCTTTGCACAGATTACTCTAGTACTCTGTCTTGTGCTGCTACTGTTGTTATTTGCAAGTACATCATTTCAGTAGCGGCTGGTCTCGCGGCAGAGCGGAAAGGGGGGGTATGGGGTGGGGGAGATGGACGGACGACAAAAGAAACAAAAAAAAAAAAAAAAATGTACCTGCTCTTCGCCGATTGCCACTCTGCCGCTCTTCTCCTTTCTGCTGTGTACATGCTAAGGCTCCCAGACACCCCACGGCCAATCCCAGCGCTTCTCTCATGATACCAGCATGAGAAAAGCACTAGGATTGGCCAGAGTGGGCTTGTTTTCCTGCTGTTCTCTCCATCAGGCAATGCAGCTCGGGTTGGCGAGATGTCAGTGCGCATGACGGTTTGGCCATCCTAAAACGGCTGGCCAAGCCGTCATGCGCACTGATAGCAGTGCTGCCCACCACTCCCCTTCCGTATCTGTCATGGCATGGCCCGCCTCCAAAGACTCAGCTCCATCTAGAGGAAAAATAAAATGTTAATAAATAATACAGTTTTATTATTGTTTATTATTTCTTTCCCTCAATTAGCCACTGGGGGGGGCAGGGGGGCGACGGTCCTCCGCCATAGCGGAGGAGCCACCGCTAGATCATTTGAGGTCTAAGTGAAGACCCCCTCCAGCTCAATGTTTGTCACTCCCCTTCTATAATCTATATTATGTTTGCATGTATGTGAGATAATATCATTGAAGTCGTCAATTATGTCATTAAATATGTCATGATTGATGTAACTTGTGAGGTCATAAGTTGTGCATGGCGATGGGGAAGTTATAGTTCGGTCAGTAAACTGTAACTGGTGAATCAGAGATTTTTTGTCTTTTAAATGTTCGCTTTACTTTATTTCATACATATATATTACCCAGTGGCTTTCGCTACTGGGTAGTTATACTGTCAGCGTTTCCATAGGAAATGCCTTTTTTGATTTGCTAATAACTTTGGTGCCGTTTGACAATTCTTCATGAAACTTTCTAAAAAGTGCTCTATTTTGTGCTTTGAAGGTTTCGTGGGATCCCATGGGGCTGCATTTCATAAGGAGAGAGCGGCGCAGAGCTCCCTTGCCCCAAGCCATTATAAGCCCCAGGGAGCCCATGCCCTTGGGATGAAATGTGCAGTAAAGCCTTAAATGGCCCCAGGGAGCCCGCTCTCCTGGGCCGGCTCAGTTACTGTCTCCTTTCTTTTTTAAACTAGAGAGGATATGATTGTCTGATGGAAAAAGTCTTTGTTTTGCTTTCACCTTTCCCCCTCTACTCTTGATATCCAAACCAAGTCAAGATCTTGTGCTCCGAGGAAGGTTTTGGCTTCAACTTGGCCTTCACCTAAACGCGTGTCGGCACACGACGTAACAAGAACATTGGAGCACCTCTGTTGTTGAAAGACAGAGAGAGTCCTATAACAATGTTTAAAAAATATTTTAGTAAAGAACTGCAACTATTAAGATGAATCTTAAGATGTACTGAAGAATCTCCTATAGCGATCTAAAGAGAATCCCTTTACCAATAGATCTACTTAGGACTGTAAAGACTGATACCTTTCCTTTATTCCTGTTTACGTTCATCAAAGGTGTTTTGTTCTTACTTTTAGTATACAAGTGGAATGAGCCCAGTTGTGGTATGAATGAGAGTTGTCTTTAGGTGAGACTGATTTTGAGTGAATGGTGAGGGGATGTATGCATTACTATATTTGTTTGTATTATGTACACAGTGGTCATAAGTTATACATATTATATTTTTGCTACGATATTTAAATGAATACATTATAAAAGTACATGTAGCAATTTGTGATGTTTTACTTGAAATCTCGATCCACCTTTAGGATTTAAAACTTTTTTTATAAGCGAGGTATTTCCGCTTTACTGTATTTGAGGCAGGCGGCAATTTCCCCCTTCGTGGGCGGTCTTTTAGCGTCACTGTCTCCTGGGGAGCCCACTCCCGGGACACAGTTATTTCACTGCCAGCACTATTGCAGGGGGGGGGAGGGGGTCGGCTGCCTCCGGGTGAGTTGGTGATGTCATCAATCGTGTAATTTGAGATGCCATCATTGATGTCATAAGTGATGCCATAGAACATGTCATGAGTGATGTAATAAATGAGGTCACAAGCAGTGCATCGTGGGGGGGAGCAAGTTATAGTTAGCTCTATTAATTAATGTTTTTTTTAGTTCAAAACATTAATGCTGTCACTGACAAATTCACCTAACTATAGCATTACTTTAACCTTTGGTTTTTTTCAGTGAAAAAAATAAATAAATAATATATATATATATATATATATATATATATATATTTCTACCAAGATTGCCCAGAGTTAGAGCCGCACTCCGCTTCAGGTAAGTATCCACTTTATTAATGACACACATGCGGCTTCCCATCCCACTTTTCGTCTCGCGGCCTGACGCTGCTCAAGTCTTTTCTACTTCTTCATCAGAGGCCATGTCGGGACCCAGTTTCCTGCTGCCACATCTTCCCGCTGCGTGTCCTACGAATTCATTGGCTACCGGTGCGCCAAATTTGAATAGTTCATTCTTTCCAAAGCACGCTGGGACATGTAGTCCATTTTGCATTTTTCTTCCCTCCAGTGGGTTGGGTTCCCAACATATTCTTTAGAGACACCTTTTCTCAGCCCTCCAGTGGGCTCCAGGATGAAAAGGCGCATGTGAAATTAAATCTCCTGCTGCGCCCGTGCAAAAACGACAATCTCGCTCGAGCGGGCCCTTAGATGCTTTACAGGTGGTGAGTTGCTCCCACGGCCTGGAACCGCCGTGATTTTGTATTTCTACAAAGATTGCCCAGAGTTAGAGCCGCACTCCGCTTCGCACCGGTAGCCAATGAATTCGTAGGACACGCAGCGGGAAGATGTGGCAGCAGGAAACTGGGTCCCGACATGGCCTCTGATGAAGAAGTAGAAAAGACTTCGAAACGCGTCAGGCCGCGAGACGAAAAGTGGGATGGGAAGCCACATGTGTGTCATTAATAAAGTGGATACTTACCTGAAGCGGAGTGCGGCTCTAACTCTGGGCAATCTTGGTAGAAATACAAAATCACGGCGGTTCCAGGCCGTGGGAGCAACGCACCACCTGTAAAGCATCGAAGGGCCCGCAAGAGCGAGATTGTCGTTTTTGCACGGGCGCAGCAGGAGATTTAATTTCACATGCGCCTTTTCATCCTGGAGCCCACTGGAGGGCTGAGAAAAGGTGTCTCTAAAGAATATGTTGGGAACCCAACCCACTGGAGGGAAGAAAAATGCAAAATGGACTACATGTCCCAGCGTGCTTTGGAAAGAATGAACTATTCAAATTTGGCGCACCGGTAGCCAATGAATTCGTAGGACACGCAGCGGGAAGATGTGGCAGCAGGAAACTGGGTCCCGACATGGCCTCTGATGAAGAAGTAGAAAAGACTTCGAAACGCGTCAGGCCGCGAGACGAAAAGTGGGATGGGAAGCCGCATGTGTGTCATTAATAAGGTGGATACTTACCTGAAGCGGAGTGCGGCTCTAACTCTGGGCAATCTTGGTAGAAATACAAAATCACGGCGGTTCCAGGCCGTGGGAGCAACGCACCACCTGTAAAGCATCGAAGGGCCCGCAAGAGCGAGATTGTCGTTTTTGCACGGGCGCAGCAGGAGATTTAACTTCACATGCGCCTTTTCATCCTGGAGCCCACTGGAGGGCTGAGAAAAGGTGTCTCTAAAGAATATGTTGGGAACCCAACCCACTGGAGGGAAGAAAAATGCAAAATGGACTACATGTCCCAGCGTGCTTTGGAAAGAATGAACTATTCAAATTTGGCGCACCGGTAGCCAATGAATTCGTAGGGACACGCAGCGGGAAGATGTGGCAGCAGGAAACTGGGTCCCGACATGGCCTCTGATGAAAAAGTAGAAAAGACTTCGAAACGCGTCAGGCCGCGAGATGAAAAGTGGGATGGGAAGCCGCATGTGTGTCATTAATAAAGTGGATACTTACCTGAAGCGGAGTGCGGCTCTTACTCTGGGCAATCTTGGTAGAAATATATATATATATATATATCCTCCGTCTTTTGGCTCCGTTGGTTGGGTCAAATGGCGCTCTATGATGGTGCGAGATCCCGCGGCTGAACCCAACCGCTTTCTATTAACCACAAATCCTCCTTTTCAAAAGGACAAAGGATCGCACTCTCGAAGGTTTTACAATTTTTATTTTCTTTTGGTTTCTGCTCAGGGTGAAAGGCCACAGATCAACGCGTTTCGGTCTTCCAAACAGACCTTGGTCACGACGTGATGATGATCCTAACCTACATGGATCGAAACGTGGTCGACATCCCAGCGCAACTTGTGGCGCATTATACTCTGGTTCACTAAAATGCCTAACTCTGTACAAATTTATGTAAATACTTACCTGTGAACCACAAGTACTTTGTATCTATTGTCACATCCTTACCTTGTGCCACCTATCGCTGTTTCACTGATCACCTGCGCCGTCCACCTAGAGTGTCACGAGCACTTGTGTGCACATAGTTTAACGGGTTACTTACGTAATTATTGCTTACAGTGCTGTAACAACTGTTTCCAATTTGTTCGTACCCTTTTCTTTTTCATGTTCTCTCTTGTATTCATTCAATATATGATGCCTTTGGCACATTTAACCAACCTATAAGTCTCCCTACCTTCCTTCCTTGCAATGTTTTGTGCATGCTTTTCTACTAGTCTCGTAAATAATACCAGTTGAGATATTGTTGTTCATATACACTGGTACCACCCAGGGCACCTACCCTGTTGGGGACCGCAGGAGGAGCGTGGATTTAGCCCACCCAGGGGCTTTTTTCAAAATTTTCACTGTGGATCCGTGGATCCACCCACAAATTTGCTGCAAAATTACATAAAAAATACTTTTAAACTGGGCGCTGTCCATTTGGAACCCCCCATCATATGTATGGGGGGGTCAGGGTATTCCTACAATGCCCCCTTTTCTTTATTTTTTACTTTTTTTGTTGGACTCTGCTTCATGCCGAGTCACAAGATGGCTGCCAAAACTTCCTGGTTGAATTGTTGGCAGCTAATTAAATTTCAGTAGGATCCGCGAGCCCACTGCAAGGACACCCGTCCCCAGATATCTTTTTTTTTTAGACTTAAATATCTTTGAAACTACTGAACGGATTTACACCAAATCACAAAAAGCACACTTTCTGGACCAACATCTAGCTTTCTGCCAAATTTGGTGTTATTCCCTTCAGCATATCGGGCTGTAGCCGTGTTAAAGAAATGTAAAATCCCCATAGACATAACATGGGGAAATCGAATTTTGGGACCCTCCTTTTTTCTCAGCCTTGCTTGACAGATAACCCTGACACTTTAAACACAGCAGCTGAACCAAAAAGGAGAAGTTTTTTGAAAAATTTGTGAAGATTCGTCAAGCAGTGCCAAAGTTATTGGCAAAACAAAAACGCTTCTCCAATGGAAACTTTGGTCTTACTCCTAACTATAACTACCTACTGGTGACCGCTGGTAGGTAATATATATATAAAATGAGTGGGTGGAGCCTTATTAGGAGTGTAAAGTTACTACTTGTAATTTTTCACTTGTAGGAGGAGCTATCCGCCATGGGGACGGAGATCTCCCTAACCTAAATTTGTTTAAAAGTTAATTATAGTTTAAATAAAATTAAATAATAAACTAGTAATGGTGTTTTATTTATATATAATTTCTTTAAAATTAAATTAAATGTATTTATATTTAGGAAAAGCTAAAATAAGTTAATTTGATTTACCATTAGATCAGATAGGGTTTTATTTTCTATGGGTGGGTGTTGCAGTACCAGTGGTTGGCCATGTGTGGTGCTGGACTTACGCCAGCTCTGAACTGGTATATAATTTCTACTGTTTTAGGTCTTTTTTGCTGTAGTAACTATACAAGTGCAGCCTGTAAATCGCGATGATTTTACTCTATGGGGGCAGGCCCTTCTCTCGCTCTCACACAACACCTCTTACTCCTCCATAAAGCCCTCACATTTATTCATAAATATTCCCCATTTTCCATCCACTTCCCCCGACCCTCCCACATTTAAACATATATTTAGGTGTGCATAGATATCCTCAGTCGAGGCCTAGATCTCCGCACATAAAAGATAGGAGTGGTGGAGGTGCAGACCTCCACATGTTGGTTAGTGAGTAGCATTTTGTAGTTCGCTAGTAGTTCTGGTGTAGTACTACTAAACATACTACAAAATGCAGTTTGTGAATAGGTCCCATAATGTTCCGCCAAGCAGTAGATGATCTAAATTCATAGACAAGAAAATATATTTTTATACTGGCCTTCTCGTTTATTTATTTATTTATACACGAGTGTCTTTTGGTCCCTATAGTTCACACTTTAAATTCCTTGCATTGACAGCGGCTGAGATTCAGACGACTGCTTCAATTCCTTTTTGCGCTTACTAATTTGTATGCTAATGACGTATTCTTTCACACGTCACACAAAGATCCTCATCTTGTTCAGGTAAAATTAGGGCTGCTTTTCTCATGATTTCATAGGATTAATGGCCTTTGAACTTCAGATGTTCTAATGTTGGCATGGAGATCCACTTGTTTTACACCAATGACTAATTTCTCTTTTAAGGCCTTGACATGCTTTCCATACGATACACGTCTCATTGATAGGAAATTGATTTCCCATGTAGTAAGTAATGTATGCAGGAAGTTTATATAATTTGTTCTATGACGATTGCCGAAGTATCATTATGTTCATGGTTTTCTGTTATGTATGTGTCATGTACTTGGGATTACACATAGGTGGCCTCCTGTAACATTTTTTAACTTTAGTGGTTTTCGGAGCAGCGATTATGACTGTTGAGACAGAAAAGTCCTCTGCAAGGTAATGGACATACACCACTGGCCTGAGTGCCCAACTGCAATGCTGTCTGGGCCCCTAATGCTGATTTTTGATGTAACGGGCAAGCATGGAGCATGCGTGTGTGGCTCGACATAGGCATGTCTCACGGATTGTGGCCTTGTTCAACCGGGAGGGGCACCCAAAGCGCTACCCTCATAGTGGTGATAGGCTACTGCCTTCATCTGGAGTTAAGCAGCGCAGGTTTGGGGGTTGCAGCATGCCGTGTAGTGATCAGTAGGAGTGAACATGTCCTTGGGGGTGGGATACACACTGGGGAGGGGAGAGAGCGATGCTTCCCCTGTACGCTTCAAAGGGTGCTCTTTCATTCAGTGAGAGGTCACAAGGAAGGGACCTGGACACATCTCAGAAAAGGAGATGGGGGCTGATAAGAGCATTATAAATCTTATGGATGGGAGTCCTGGGCTAACCTTTTGAGGAACATATCACTGTGGCTGACATCCAGGTGCGAACTCTAGTCACTCCCATGGCCTGTGTTGTGGGGCTATCAGCTTTTCAAGAGGAAGCAGAGGAGTGAACACTTCAAAAGAAGCAGAACCCCAACATAAAACTTAAAAGACTCAGACCCTAAATCACATTTGGGTTCAGGATATTGACTATAAGAAGGGGAGGTTGAGGCCTCAAAAATTGTTATCGGCCAAGCAGCCAGACAAGCTGTGTGAGACGGGGACTTCTGCCTGTGACCAGGACAGGGGACCTAGGCCTGCTGGTCTCCCTGCTGGGTGAGGGAACAACACCCAGAGAATCCAACACCACCTGCTCTGGTGCCTGGAGCACCAACGCCTGCCTGTCTGCCAAGATGAGTGTGCCCTGAGAGCAAGAGGAGGGCGTTGGAGGGAGCGAGGTCAAAAGTGGGGAGGCCTGTCGAATGGACTCTCTGGGGCATATTTACGAGGGGATGTTACTTTTATTGATGTTCGGGTGGCGCTAAGCCCTTCTCCATATCTACAAAGCGGCGGTAAGCCACTTTATGTGGCTTAACGCAGCCTTGTAAATATGGCCCCCTTACACGCGACACTTTGTGTGAAAGGGGAGTGCAATAGGTGTTGCTGTGGGCATTGCACAGCAACACCCATCGCTTTTTGTCAAGAATGTGTAAATCTGAGGCAGCGCCAAAAACTGATGCCATGCAAGAGCAGGCGCTAGAATGGGGAAACGAGGAGAAATACTTTTATTTCTCCTCATTTTTTCTTTTTCTTTGTGAGCTGCAGAAAGAGCAAAACACCATGAATGATTGGTTGTGTGCAGGAAGGTGTCCCTTCTTGCACATAAAGAATCATTAATTAATGACGATTTGCTACTTCTAAGTGTGCTGCACTCTGCAGCACACATAGAAGTAACAAATCACCATTATGGATTGTTTATGTGCAGGAAGGAACACCTTCCTGTACATAAACAATCATTCCCAGCAACACAGGCACCCTTGCACTAGGGTGTAAGGGTACTTGCATTGGTGCTAGGCAGCTAATTTTAGCACCAGCGCTAGGGAAAACACAGGGGTGCACCATATTGTTGTAAATATGGCGCATCCCTGCATTTTGGAAATATCGGAGCGTGGGATTGCCAAATTTGGTGCAGCTCCACGCTCCGACATTTCATTGTAAATATGCCCCTCTGTGTGGGATGTGAGGAAATGGCTGCTGCAACAATTGGATCATTGCCCTTGTGCAGGACAGATTTGGCAATCCCAGTATGCCAGGAGAGGGCTTCCCTGAATTTAGCTGTGTCTCGTGCTGCACCAATCGGGCCAGAGTCCATGCATAGTAGCGAGGCGACAACCTTGTATGCTGGGATGGGCTGCCATGGAAAAGAATGCTGTATGGTATGGGCCGTAGCCTGCTGCGTTAGTGTTGCAGTGACCTTGTATGCCAGTATGGGCCACCGTTGAAAAGAATGCCAAGCGTGGGGGTGAACCAGTATGCCAGTACAGGCCGCCATGGAGAATATGTCTGTGCTGATCGAGCCAGAGCCCGTGGACTGAATTGTTGTGACCCGGTATGTCTGAGGGGGTCACTGAAACACCAAGGACTGTGGCTTGTTCTGCCCCCACACCCTCTGACAAGTGAGGATGCCCTGGGAGCTCCTGCACACCATCACCCAGGCAAGGGACCCCAGACAGGGTTGGAGTAGCCCCCCTCATCTGGAGACCAACTGAACACTTACCCGGCAGGAGGCACTGCAGAGAGCCTCTGTCACTTCAGGAGCATCACTGCGAGTGAGAGACTGCATGCACTGAGAGCTGACGCTTGAGCCACAAGCAGCCAAGTCACCTGAACTTAGTTGCAGCCCCTGCAAGAGTCCGTGGATGGGGAGCTCAGGAACTCCGGTCGCTTCACACCTGCTGGTGCAGGTAACACTTGTTTCGGGCCTGTTGGCCCCAGGTGAACTTGCTGCTAATTTAGTGCTGTAGCACTGGAACACTATTGACTTTAAGCTAGAGTCGTAGCAGACTCTTGAGACTCGGACTACAAGTGGGGCATACCCTGGATGTTACCAATAGTGAAAGGGAAATAACCATGGACAGGAAACCACCAAAGAAACACTAGAGTCCCAGCCTCAGGTAAGGACTGTGCTATTGTTTGCGAATGTTGTATTTCTCCTTTGTGCTGATAGAGGTAAAAAATAAAATACTTCTCTTATTCCATAAAAGTGAGTATTTGGCTGGACCATAATTTACTGCTGCTGCTCTGTGCATTTTTAGTTGTGAGCCTGTGTTCACTATCTGGTATCCACCTCCCCTCCTGAGGAAGCCCTGGGCTGCTTGGACCACGCATACCCTGGGAGTCATGTGCAGATGAAGGACTTTGCCTAGTTGCTCAGAATCCACAGTACGTTGGGCCCCGGGACATTTGGAGTAAAAGGCCTCAACACTCACAGTTGGGTCAAGTAGCCCACGTGTGCCCCGTGGCCCTCTGAAAGAGGTTCTGAAAGTGAGATATAATTGAGTTGCAGTTCAATTTCTATGTCTATGAGTTTAGATTGTCTGCTACTTAATGTTTTTGTGCAAATTTTTTGACAGTTTGGGTATAATTGTTTCGCTGTGGGATCATCATATACATATAAAGTCATTTTATGAGCATTGAGCAATGGTGCATTTTTAACTTTTTGATGTGATATGTTCTGTGTCAACGAGTGTGTTTTCCATGTCTGTGACCTGGAGACCTTCGCTCAATGGTTAGTGGAACTCACTTTTGTGTTTCAGAAACAAACCTTATCTAAGATCCCGGCTGAACCTTCAAAGAGGGTTTCACCGTATCAGGCTTTAATCAGCTCATCAGAGAAAGAACAAACAAGAGCATTAACAGATAAAGCAAGGAATCCCTGCACCAGTGCTCTTCAGCCAGCTGACATGTACAGACTGTCAGGTCAGACTCAATATGTCAGATTACCATGCACAACAGATTCCCACCTGACCTCTGAGAGGGCGCAGTGTCACAGGCAGCACACACCATGTATGTGAGAATTAGAACTCAGCACAGGGGCTGTGGGTGTGCCCCACTTCCAGCATCCTTAGGCACATTAGATGGCAGCCTGCTGTCCGCTCCTACAGTACCCCTCAGGTTGGATGTATCCTTAACCCAGTATTTCGGGTTCCTTTGAGACTATGGCTTTCACAGGGGCTTTACCCTACACCCTTCCCAGAAGTACTCTGCGCCTGCTGCACATGGTGAGTAAAGCAGCTTAGTTTGCACGCCTCTCTCTCTTCACCATTGTTCACCTATAAAAGAGGTAGGGCAGTGACCGTGAAATTACGGGCAGTATTGCAAACAGGACAGGTCAGAAATCCACACCTGGGGACAGGTCCTTCTGGGGAGGGGATGGGTAAGTATACCTCAGTTCCCTCGGAGATATACCCTTTAAAGTAGGTATTGGGTAGGCAGCCCTCAGTTTCCTCAGGGTACATGACCTTCTGGTTAGGTATTGGGTAGGCAGCCCTCAGTTGTCTCAGGGTACATAACCTTCTGGTTAGGTATTGGGTAGGCAGCCCTCAGTTGTCTCAGGGTACATAACCTTCTGGTTAGGTATTGGGTAGGCAGCCCTCAGTTTCCTCAGGGTACATATCCTTCTGGTTAGGTATTGGGTAGGCTGCCCTCAGTTGTCTCAGGGTACATATCCTTCTGGTTAGGTATTGGGTAGGCTGCCCTCAGTTGTCTCAGGGTACATATCCTTCTGGTTAGGTATTGGGTAGGCAGCCCTCAGTTGTCTCAGGGTACACATCCTTCTGGTTAGGTATTGGGTAGGCAGCCCTCAGTTGTCTCAGGGTACACATCCTTCTGGTTAGGTATTGGGTAGGCAGCCCTCACTTGTCTCAGGGTACACAACCTTCTGGTTAGGTATTGGGTAGGCAGCCCTCATTTGTCTCAGGGTACACAACCTTCTGATTAGGTATTGGGTAGGCAGCCCTCACTTGTCTCAGGGTACATATCCTTCTGGTTAGGTATTGGGTAGGCAGCCCTCACTTTCCTCAGGGTACATATCCTTCTGGTTAGGTATTGGGTAGGCAGCCCTCAGTTGTCTCAGGGGACATATCCTTCTGGTTAGGTATTGGGTAGGCAGCCCTCAGTTTCCTCAGGGGACATATCCTTCTGGTTAGGTATTGGGTAGGCAGCCCTCAGTTGTCTCAGGGGACATATCCTTCTGGTTAGGTATTGGGTAGGCAGCCCTCAGTTTCCTCAGGGGACATATCCTTCTGGTTAGGTATTGGGTAGGCAGCCCTCAGTTGTCTCAGGGGACATATCCTTCTGGTTAGGTATTGGGTAGGCAGCCCTCAGTTTCCTCAGGGTACACATCCTTCTGGTTAGGTATTGGGTAGGCAGCCCTCAGTTTCCTCAGGGGACACATCCTTCTGGTTAGGTATTGGGTAGGCAGCCCTCAGTTGTCTCAGGGGACACAACCTTCTGGTTAGGTATTAGGTAGGCAGCCCTCAGTTGTCTCAGGGTACATATCCTTCTGGTTAGGTATTGGGTAGGCAGCCCTCAGTTGTCTCAGGGTACATATCCTTCTGGTTAGGTATTGGGTAGGCAGCCCTCAGTTGTCTCAGGGTACATATCCTTCTGGTTAGGTATTGGGTAGGCAGCCCTCAGTTGTCTCAGGGTACATATCCTTCTGGTTAGGTATTGGGTAGGCTGCTGTTAGACCTGGCGTCCTTGGCGTGGGTCTCCCTTCCATTTTTTCGTAATGCCTCCACTGTTGCCGATATGTTTTTGCTGGACTAGATGCTCATGGGCACTTCGCCGCTGCTAATCAGTGCCAAAGTGCAAGTGCTCCCTATTGTAAATTGATGTATGTATTAGTGACTCCATGATTGGATGATTGGTTTACTTGTCAGTCCCTAGTACCGTGCACTGAGTGTGCCCAGGGCTTGTAAATCCAATGCTGCTGGTGGGCTTGCAGCACGGGTTGTGCCACCCACAGAAGCAGCTTGTAAAGTGTGTCTCAGGCCTGCCATTGCAGAGACTGTGTGCAGCCTAGGGCTGCCATGTCGACTTGGTGAGTGCACCCACTTGCCAGTCCCTAAACCTTCCCTTTTCTTCATCTCAGACACCCCTATGGTAGGCCCTAGGGCAGGGTGCATTGTAAGTATAAGGTAGGACATGCCCTGGTGTGTGTGGCATGTCCTAATAGTGAATTACAGCCATTTTCGTTTTTCACTATTGAAAGGCTACCTGCTCCCCATAGGCCAGAATGGGCGGTTTCGATTATTACACCTTATAATCCTAACTGACCCAGGGACCATGGTAGAAAAACAAATTTAGTATGCCTGAACTCAGGATGATAAAATACATATTTTAGTGAAGTTGGTTTTAACATTCTGTGTTTGAAAATACCACTTTTAGAAAGTGGGTATTTTCTTGCCTAACTATCCCGCCTGCCTCTGCCAGCTTGTGTATTGTGTGTCTGGTTTGTGCGTGACAGGGGCTGGGGGTGGCCACAGGAGACAGGGTGAGGCAGCCCAGGGCTGAATAGAGAGATCTGCATCCCGAGTGGAGGGAGGAGTTGCACCTGGGTCTGAATAGGGCTGTGCCTGCCTTCCACAATGCTGGCTCCACCTCCTGCCGGGCGTCTGAGTACCCTGCCCCACATTCTGAAAGGAAAAGAAGGAGACATGTACACAGAGTGCTCCAAAGCTGCACGGAACTGGTTTTAACTAGGCAAAGGCCTCTCTGCCTCCAGAGAACAAAGAGAAAAGGAGTATAAGTACTGGGGCCCAGTCCCCATGAAATTAGATCACTTTTGGGAACAAGAAGAAACCTTTGCTGAGGAGCGGAACCAAGAAGAAACTGAGGAGAGACTATCCCTAAGCTGAAGTGCTGCTTGGGGGATTGGCCTGCAGTGGTTTGCCTGACTGCCAAAGAAAGGAGAAAGGAACTTTTGCTTTGCTGTGACTTTCATCAACTTGTGAAGGATCTCCAAGGGCTTGGAAGAGAGCTTGCCCCTGATCGAAGTCCCAGGACCATTGGACTTCACCCCTTTGTGAATTGCTGCTGGAAACTCTGTTTCAGTGGCTACAGAGGTAGGGAGCTGTGACCGACTCTCCCGACCGGCTCGGTGTCCTGTTGGCACCGCATCGAGCAACGCCTGCATCTTGCAACGCATGGCCTTGGTCTCACCGACTCCGTCAACGAGCCGCTGCCTGCACCGTAACCTGTGAGCACCGCACCTTGCAACACCTCGCTACACCGAATCCATCTGGTCCGACCGACACGGTCACTGCTGCTGAGTTCGAGTCCTGTGACCGCACCGGAGTTGGGCACCGCACGCACGCTTCGCGACGCACCGCCCGACTCGCACCGCTGTCCGGACTGATCGACGCCAGCTCCCGAATCCGGCTCCGTCGCCGCACCGCAACCTGCCAGTACCGCATTGAAGCACCGTCTCGCCCTGCAACGCACGGCCCTGGTTTCACCGACTCCGTCTCGACGACGTCAACGAGCCGCTGCCTGCACCGCATCGAGGGACAACGCGTCCTGCAACGCTTCCATTTTTGCATCGCGACCGCGACGAACAGCCATCCGGCTCGCACGTCCGTGCCTGCCGCTTCAAGTAAAAGGTACTGTGACCGAGTCTGTCTACGCTGTGTTGGCCCGTCTCGACACGGTCAGCTGGATTTGTGAGACTCTGTTTGTTCTTGACATCGCCGTAGCCGGAGGAGGCTACAGACTCGCACAGAACCTTGAATTAAGCCTTTTGATCAGAACTACGCATTCTTGACAGTATTGTGGATTATTTTTGTCGTTTATGGTCTTGTGATAAATCTATATAAAGTATACCTATTTTTATAAATATATAACCTGTGTGGTGTCCATTTGTAGTGTTGTCACTTGATTACTGTATGTGTTCACAAATGCTTTACACATTGCCTCTGAACTAAGCCTGTCTGCTCGTGCAAAGCTACCAAGAGGGTGAGCAGGGGTTCTTTCAGGAGTGTACCTACTTTCCCTGACTAGACTCAAGGGTCCCTATTTGGACAAAGGTACCTACCTCTGCCAACTAGAGACCCCCAAATCTAACATTGGTGGTCAGCGGTGAGGATTCTGGACTTGCATTTGTGACTCATGTACAGTGATTGGTGAACACTACTTAGTGAGTGCAGACCAAAACGCAACCACATACTTTAATAGCATTTTTTCTGGGATTTCCTATTTTTGCAACTGCCAAGTTTAATCACGATGGAGAAACCAGCATCAGTAGCCTCTGTTGAGTGTGATTGGGAAGAAGAGAGGCTAGAATGCTACACCCTCAAGCAGCTCAGGCAATTCTGCAAAAAGTTTAAAGTGTCCATGACCGGGCTCTCCAGGAAGGAGGACCTCCAAAAGGCGCTGAGGGCCTGGGTCAAATCAAGGAGTGCCCCTGTGGAGGGGGCTGAGAATGCAGATGGGCAGCTGGAGGAGCTATTGGGTCTAGGGGCTGGAAGACCACCTTCCCCAGTAGGTAGCAGTGTTTCTGCCAGAGGACTGTCTCCAGAGGAGTTGGAGGACAGGAAAGAGAGTAGGATGCACGAAATGGAGCTGACCAAGCTCAAGCTGAATGGGCAGTTAGAATTCGAAATGCAAACTAGGAAATTAGCCCTAGAGGAAAAGAAAATGCAGTTTGAACATTAGAAAGTTTTGAGGGAGTTGGAATTGAAGGCCAAAAGCTTAGAGATTACTCCCTCTGGTGGCAGTGTACCGCCTGTGCCTGTTGAAGCTAGGGTGTATATTCCCAAAGATGTGGTGAAGGAGTTTTTAAAAATGATGACATTGGGCAGTAGTTCAAAGCCTATGAGGTAGCCATGTCTTCCCACCGGGTCCCTGAGAAGGATTGGGGAGCGGGGTTATGGGGACGGTTCCTCAGTGAAGGGCGGGATACCTTGTTGGATTTGCCCTCTGAAGTCTATAATTCATACAGCCACATGAAGGATGGCTTAATGACTAGGTATGGTTTGACCCCTGAGCTTTATAGGCAAAGGTTCAGGAACTGTAGTAAGATTGAAAGCAGTACCTGGGTTGAATATGTGACCTTCTTTTGCAGAGCCTTGGATGGTTGGGTAAAGGGTAGCAAAGCGACTGATTTTCAGGCGCTCTTTGATTTGATTGCCTGGGAGCACTTGTCCAGTAATTGCTTTCCTGAGCTACGCCAGCACCTGATTGATAGTAAGCTGACTAACCCTAGGCAGCTTGCTGAGGAGGCGGACCGCTGGGTGAGTACCCGGGTCCACAAGGGTCACGTGGGAGACTCTGCCAAGGGTGGGCAGGGTCCCCAGCAGAAGAGTGGGGGGACAAGGGTAAACAGAGGGAGTTCCATAAAGGGCCCCAAAGTAGACCCCAAGGGAACCAAGGGAAAGGTTCCCAGCCTCCCCCTGAGAAGAAGCCAGTGGCCCTGACAGGCCCCCCTGTTCAGCAGGGACCACTGGTATGTTACAAGTGTGGCGCCCCTGGCCACAAGGCAAACGATCCTCGTTGCCCTTTGCATGGAAAACCAGCACACACTGGTGCAGTCCCCCAGCAGTTGGCTAGTGTAGCCCTGGGGGAGGAGTTGGGTGCCCAAGGTGGGGGGGATCCCACAGTGTTTTCCCTTGTCTCATTAGGAGACTCTGAGATGGTCCCTAGGACCCCGCTGCCTGAGAACACTAAGAAATACAGGCAGTGGGTGAACATCAATGGCCATAGGGTGGAGGCTCTGAGAGACACAGGAGCCAGTGTGACAGCTGTCAAGTGTCACCTGGTGTCTAAGGAGCAGGTTATCACTGATGCCTTCTATCCGGTTGTTGCCGCTGACAACACAGAGAGTCACTGCAAGGTGGCTCAGGTTCCCTTTGAGTGGGGGGGGTCTCGGGTACTCTTCAAGTCGCTGTGAGGCCAGCCATGCCTGTTGACTGTTTGTTAGGGAACGATTTGGAGAGCTCACCTTGGGCTAAGGTGGAGCGGAGTGCGCATTTAGAAATGTTGGGCTTGCCTGATTGGGCATGTGTGACCACCCGGTCCATGGCAGCTAAAGGTGTTCAAGAGGACCTGGAGCCTGAGAGGGAGGCCCAGGTGCCTGCCGGAGAGAGAGGAGGCAGGGGGCGCGGGAAACCGGCCCCCGAAGTTCCCACAGTCCAGGAGGAGGAAGACCCTGAGGGGGATGCCCTGGAGCCTACAGGGGAACAGGTAGCTGAACTGGGGGACCTACCTGAGCTGACCCATTGGCAGCAAGAAGGAGGACCCTCCAGGGAAGAGTTCTGCGAGGAGCAGAACGAATGCCCCTCTCTCGTGGGTCTGAGGCAACAGGCCACAGACCAGGCAGCAGGTGATCAGTCTGGATCACATTGGATTTACTGGGAGAATGGTCTCCTGTATTCAGAGCCTAAGGTTGCTGAGCCTGGGTCAGCCCGTGTGCTGGTGGTACCCCAGCGCTTCAGAGCCTTCCTACTGGGGTTGGCTCATGATGTACCGTTAGCAGGACATCTGGGGCAGGACAAGACCTTTGACAGGCTTGTTACCCATTTCTATTGGCCCCAGATGCGCAGGAGTGCCGCCACTCACTGCAGGACATGTCAGACTTGCCAGGCAAGTGGAAAGAGTGGGAGGAAGCACAAGGCTCCTCTCCGGCCATTCCCTGTGGTCAGCACCCCCTTTGAACGGGTGGGTATTGACATTGTGGGGCCATTGGACCCCAAGACAGCCATGGGCAACAGGTTTATCCTGGTCTTGGTGGACCATGCCACCCGGTACCCTGAAGCCATCCCTCTGAGGACAGTGACGGCCCCCGTGGTGGGACGGGCACTGATGGGAATTTTCTCACGTGTGGGATTCCCTCAAGAGGTGGTGTCTGACAGAGGTACCAACTTCTTGTCCAAGTACATGAAGTCCCTGTGGCAGGAGTGCGGTGTAACTTACAAGTTCACCACTCCTTACCACCCTCAAGGAAATGGGCTGGTTGAGAGATTCAACCGGACCCTCAAGGGCATGATTATGGGTCTGGAAGAACCCATGAGGCGTAAATGGGACGTCCTCTTACCATGCCTGTTGTTTGCATACCGGGAGGTGCCACAGAAGTCTCTAGGGTTCAGTCCCTTTGAGCTCCTCTATGGACACCCGGTGCGAGGACCTCTGAGTTTGGTCAAGGAAGGCTGGGAGCAATCTCCCAGGAAACCTCCCCAGGATGTATACAGTTACATGCTGGCCTTCAGGAACCAGACTAGGCGTTTCAGAGAACTTGCTGAGGCAAATCTGGAAGCCAGCCAGGAGGAGATGAAGCGGTGGTACGACCAGAATGCCACTCTGGTAGAGCTTCAGCCTGGTCAGAAAGTGTGGGTCATGGCCCCTGTGGAGCCTTGTGCGCTCCAGGACAGGTGGACCGGCCCTTTTACGGTGGTGGAGCGCAAGAGTCCAGTTACCTATTTGGTGGACTTGCAGTCTCCCAGGAACCCCTTGCGGGTCCTGCATGTGAACCGCCTGAAGCCCCACTTGGAGAGGTCCCAAGTGGGCATGCTCTTAGCTACAGATGATGGAATGGAGGAGGAGACCGAGCCTCTTCCTGACCTCCTGTCAGCCCGAGAGCAAGATGGATCAGTGGAGGGAGTAAACCTCTCTACCTCCCTGACACCTGAGCAGCAGGGTGACTGTCGCCAATTGTTGGGGCAGTTTCCTGACCTGTTCTCCCTGGTTCCCAGTGTCACTAACTGGTGCGTCCATGATGTGGACACTGGGGACAGTCTTCCTGTGAAGCACAAGGCTTACAGGGTGACTGACAGGGTACGAGCTTGCATCAAGGAGGAGGTCTCCAAGATGTTTGCGTTAGGGGTGATTGAGTCCTCTAACAGCCCTTGGGCCAGCCCAGTGGTCTTGGTTCCAAAGGCTGCTGCCCCTAGTGCCACACCAGAACTCCGGTTCTGTGTGGACTACAGGGGACTCAATTCCGTCACCAGGACTGACGCCCACCCCATCCCCAGAGCTGATGAGCTCATAGATCGGTTAGGGGCTGCACGGTACCTCAGCACGTTTGACTTAACGTCTGGGTACTGGCAGATCGCCTTGACTGATGGGGCAAAGAGAGGTCAGCATTCTCCACACCAGAGGGGCACTACCAGTTCCGGGTGATGCCCTTTGGGATGAAGAATGCCCCTGCCACCTTTCAGAGGTTGGTCAACCAGGTGTTGGTTGGACTGGAGGATTTCAGTGCCGCCTACCTGGATGACATCGCAGTGTTCAGCGCCAGTTGGGAAGAACATCTGCGCCACCTCTGGGAAGTGTTGATGGTGCTGCGGAGGGCAGGCCTCACGGTCAAGGCAAGTAAGTGCCAGATCGGGCAGGGTTCCGTGGTGTACTTGGGACACCAGGTTGGGAGCGGCCAGGTGGCGCCCCTCCAACTGAAAATTGATACCATTCTGGCTTGGGAGCCCCCCAAGACCCAGACAGAGGTGAGAGCCTTCCTAGGACTCACCGGGTATTACCGGAGATTCGTCAAGGGGTATGGCAGCATTGTTGCCCCCTTGACAGAGCTGACTTCCAAGAAGCAGCCCAGGAAAGTGATTTGGACCGACGCCTGTCAGAAAGCTTTTGACACCTTGAAGACTGCCATGTGCACTGCGCCTGTGCTCCAGGCACCCAACTTCTCCAATGAGTTCATTGTTCAGACGGACGCTTCAGAGCATGGTGTAGGTGCTGTTCTATCACAGATCAATGAGGAAGGCCTAGACCAACCTGTAGCCTTCCTCAGTAGGAGGTTACTTCCCCGGGAACAGAGATGGAGTGCTATTGAGCGGGAGGCATTTGCTGTGGTCTGGGCACTGAAGAAGCTGAGACCATACCTGTTTGGGACTCACTTCCGGGTTCAGACAGACCACAGGCCCCTCAGATGGTTGATGCAGATGAGGGGTGAGAATCCAAAGCTGTTGAGGTGGTCCATTTCCCTACAGGGGATGGACTTTACGGTGGAACACCGCCCTGGTACAGAACACGCCAATGCTGATGGTCTGTCCAGTTTTTTCCGCCTTAGTGATGAGAACTCCCTAGGGGTAGGGTAGTTCTCCCCATATTTCAGCTGGAGGGGACACGTGTTAGACCTGGCGTCCTTGGCGTGGGTCTCCCTTCCATTTTTTCGTAATGCCTCCACTGTTGCCGATATGTTTTTGCTGGACTAGATGCTCATGGGCACTTTGCCGCTGCTAATCAGTGCCAAAGTGCAAGTGCTCCCTATTGTAAATTGATGTATGTATTAGTGACTCCATGATTGGATGATTGGTTTACTTGTCAGTCCCTAGTACCGTGCACTGAGTGTGCCCAGGGCTTGTAAATCCAATGCTGCTGGTGGGCTTGCAGCACGGGTTGCGCCACCCACAGAAGCAGCTTGTAAAGTGTGTCTCAGGCCTGCCATTGCAGAGCCTGTGTGCAGCCTAGGGCTGCCATGTCGACTTGGTGAGTGCACCCACTTATCAGTCCCTAAACCTTCCCTTTACTGCATGTTGGTCACCCCTAAAGTAGGCCCTAGGGCAGGGTGCATTGTAAGTATAAGGTAGGACATGCCCTGGTGTGTGTGGCATGTCCTATTAGTGAATTACAGCCATTTTCGTTTTTCACAATTGAAAGGCTACCTGCTCCCCATAGGCCAGAATGGGCGGTTTCGATTATTACACCTTATAATCCTAACTGACCCAGGGAACATGGTAGAAAAACGAATTTAGTATGCCTGAACTCAGGATGATAAAATACATCTTTTAGTGAAGTTGGTTTTAACATTCTGTGTTTGAAAATACCACTTATAGAAAGTGGGTATTTTCTTGCCTAACTATCCCGCCTGCCTCTGCCAGCTTGTGTATTGTGTGTCTGGTTTGTGCGTGACAGGGGCTGGGGGTGGCCACAGGAGACAGGGTGAGGCAGCCCAGGGCTGAATAGAGAGATCTGCATCCCGAGTGGAGGGAGGAGTTGCACCTGGGTCTGAATAGGGCTGTGCCTGCCTTCCACAATGCTGGCTCCACCTCCTGCCGGGCGTCTGAGTACTCTGCCCCACATTCTGAAAGGAAAAGAAGGAGACATGTACACAGAGTGCTCCAAAGCTGCACAGAACTGGTTTTAACTAGGCAAAGGCCTCTCTGCCTCCAGAGAACAAAGAGAAAAGGAGTATAAGTACTGGGGCCCAGTCCCCATGAAATTAGATCACTTTTGGGAACAAGAAGAAACCTTTGCTGAGGAGCGGAACCAAGAAGAAACTGAGCTGAGACTATCCCTAAGCTGAAGTGCTGCTTGGGGGATTGGCCTGCAGTGGTTTGCCTGACTGCCAAAGAAAGGAGAAAGGAACTTTTGCTTTGCTGTGACTTTCATCAACTTGTGAAGGATCTCCAAGGGCTTGGAAGAGAGCTTGCCCCCTGATCGAAGTCCCAGGACCATTGGACTTCACCCCCTTTGTGAATTGCTGCTGGAAACTCTGTTTCAGTGGCTACAGAGGTAGGGAGCTGTGACCGACTCTCCCGACTGGCTCGGTGTCCTGTTGGCACCGCATCGAGCAACGCCTGCATCTTGCAACGCACGGCCTTGGTCTCACCGACTCCGTCAACGAGCCGCTGCCTGCACCGTAACCTGTGAGCACCGCACCTTCCAACGCCTCGCTACACCGAATCCATCTGGTCCGACCGACACTGTCACTGCTGCTGAGTTCGAGTCCTGTGACCGCACCGGAGTTGGGCACCGCTCGCACGCTTCGCGACGCACCGCCCGACTCGCACCGCTGTCCAGACTGATCGACGCCAGCTCCCGAAACCGGCTCCGTCGCCGCACCGCAACCTGCCAGCACCGCATCGAAGCACCGTCTCGCCCTGCAACGCACGGCCCTGGTTTCACCGACTCCGTCTCGACAACGTCAACGAGCCGCTGCCTGCACCGCATCGAGGGACAACGCATCCTGCAACGCTTCCATTTTTGCATCGCGACCGCGACGAACAGCCATCCGGCTCGCACGCCCGTGCCTGCCGCTTCAAGTAAAAGGTACTGTGACCGAGTCTGTCTACGCTGTTTTGGCCCGTCTCGACGCGGTCAGCTGGATTTGTGAGACTCTGTTTGTTCTTGACATCGCCGTAGCCGGAGGAGGCTACCGACTCGCACAGAACCTTGAATTAAGCCTTTTTGATCAGAACTAAGTATTCTTGACAGTATTGTGGATTATTTTTGTCGTTTATGGTCTTGTGATAAATCTATATAAAGTATACCTATTTTTATAAATATATAACCTGTGTGGTGTCCATTTGTAGTGTTGTCACTTGATTACTGTATGTGTTCACAAATGCTTTACACACTGCCTCTGAACTAAGCCTGTCTGCTCGTGCCAAGCTACTGATGCAGCGCGTACAATAAAAACTATTCTCCTCCTAGGTTACTTATAGGTCATCCAGGGGCAAACTATATTTCTCATATCCTCATGACGATGGGGCCCATAAACATCGCCTAACACACACGCACACTCCTGGATTTTCCTTTACACCTTTATGAAATTCTGTACTCCCAGGAGAAGCATGAGAACTAAATGGAGAACACCTTTTTATGTACCGCTGGAAGAGCCAGGATATCTTATTACCTTAATTAGTCACTTTCTTTTAGTTATTTCTTAAGATATTCCTGCTCATTGTTTGTCGATGAATCATTCATTTAAGAAATTAGTTCATAGTGATTAAGACCAGCTGAATCACAATAACCAATTACTTATGTCACAATCATTTAGGAAAATAACCACTGAGTCATTTTGGGTTTAAAGAATCTTAAATTTTATATACATTTTAAAGCATGAAAAGAATTTTAATACTTTATTCAATTATTCATTCTTAAATTCACAATTTTTATTAAGCATAATCAATTTATTGCAGAAAGGAAATTTTGTCATGAAGCCAAAAACCCTAATTACCTGCCTAGCTTCCTAATTTAGCCTAATGATTTCTAACCTAAGTTAGGATTTAGAAATAGCCTGATTCTCATACTCAACTGTAAAATTAAGACAGCAACAGCAACTTCAGCTCGTCAGCATCAGCTACCTGCAACCCGTCTCCTCTAACAGTCTTTCAGCATCTCTCCCGCTCAGTAAGGGATCGATCAGGACCACCCAGCACTGGAAGTCACCAACACGACTCTTCAACTCCTCTCCTGACTGTGACTGCAACCACGACTGACATCAATTCTCTGCACTGGAACTCACCCCCTCCCACTAAGAGTAGGCCCTCTTATACCCTAATTCTAACTTTGCTAACTAATTGTTGCAACATTAATATCACGCTTTTCTTTCATTGGTCCATGCATGTCAGCTTATTCATTCTTTAATCAAGTTCTCTTGGATTCAAGGGTCCTTGGATCATTTCCTTTCCCATACGCTTAAACATTTCCATCCGATTCGATCAGTTCATTTGTAACTTCTTTCGACACATTCGAGAACTCCGCAGTCATTGTCCTTTCTCTTAGACTTGTTTCCCACGGGCTCTCTGCTGATCATCATGGCACACTATCAGTTCAATTAGGTCACACCAGCCTTGACCATTTCTTGCATCCTAGCCTCTCAGAGACATCACGAGGTTCCGGATTTCTCCAATTTCATCCCGCACCACGTGTCCCCTTGCGCCTGCGCACATCTTCCCACTGGCGGCCATTTTATATCGCCACTCGGTTATACTTTAGAAGCACTAATTTGAGGCAAACAAAACATAATTAAAATAGAGAAAAATATTCCTTTCGTTTCCCTCCCGTCTACGTACCCCAATTAGTTGTTACCTAGCAGAAAGCAACACTCAAGCTGTTCCTTACTTACCATCACATTTGTTTTTGCAACGACACATTTTATTTCTATGAAGCACAACAACATGCATTTATTTTTATTAGTACGCATTTATTTTTACGTTATAATTAGACACACGGACATCCATTAATAGATTATTTAGCACATACATTGGCATATTACCATTCCCACACATACAGTGTTGATTAATACATTTAAACGAACATTTTATTAATAATTTATAAAATTTGTTAGGGGTTAAATTTTTTATTTTCCCTGCTCCATCAATCCCCCCTTTGGTGATTTTTAAATCACCACATAAAACCCAAGTCATACTTCTTTTCAGGCAGCATGTCTTTCATCCTTTGCCTTCTGTTATTTATACATCTGTTTCTTCTTCATCTTGCCTTTTAGTCTCTTTATACATGCTTTCTTTCATTTTCTCCAACTCAATTTCACCCATTTCTCTCTCTTTCTCTCATTATTCTGTTATTTCTTCTTATCTTATTCTGTCTTACTTTTCTCTTTATACATGTTATTACTATTTTCAACATCATGGCTAATAATATTACTATAGTTGCTACTATTATAACTTTCCCTATCACTAGTCTACTCATCCTAGTTAACCAATTCGCTACTGAGGAAAACCCTCTACCAAGTTTTCCCAAAACACTTTCAACCTCCAGTGGAACTAATTCTTTGTGCAAACTTGTAATATTTGTAATATACTTCTGTATATTTTCACTGTTATCAGGAATGTAAGTACAACAATGTTGGACTTTCAACATTCCACAGACTCCACCCTCTTTTGCCAAAAGAATATCAAGGGCAAGCCGATTTTGCATCACCATAGCTCTCATGGCAACCATTGCGGTATTTACCATTAAGAACCCTCCCGCAGTATCTGTAGATAAACGATCTACTACTGTGGATAACTTCCGAATTTTAAATGCATTCAAAGATATTCCCACTGCTGGTATCAATGCTCCAAAAATATCCCCTACAATTTCTGAAAAACTTTCCCTCTTTCTACGTGTAAATCTATTAATCATCTTGTATGTTCCCTTTTCTTCTCTGTCCATGTGAAAATTTTTTGGAAAGACCAGGCCTACATAACAAGTTCCATACCAATGGTCCGGTAACCTGTAATAAGCTCTATTCCCACAAACATAATAGATACCTGGAAATATTGGGTCCTTTCCACCTTTGAATCCCCTACCTCCCAGAATTTGATAATTGTCATGGCAGATACTGGAACCTACAAAGTAATTGTCATAGACTGTCTTATTTCTCCTAATGCACAACTTTCCTGTTTGTGGCCAGTCTAAAGTCATTGCTGCATTTATCTTTTTCCCTTCATGATTTCCTTCCTCAAACGTCCATAAGCGTTTTCCTTCCTCTTTTATTGCTTCTTTTTGAAATTTCATTCTTCTTTCTTCAACCATATCTAAAAATACCTTTTCTTCTTTCTTTAACTCACAGGTAAGGTTGTTACTAACTATTTCTTCTAACGTTAATTTTCTATGTTCTAAAAAGAATTCTCCTAAAACCTTTGCTGGTTTTACTTTGTTAAGTTCTGGTACTACTGGAATGTTTGCAAAAATCTTATCTATATCAGTATAATAAGATTCTAATCTACCTGTTTTATAAAATAAACTTGCTATTACACTACATGTTATTCCATAAGTCAAAGGTAGGTGATGATAAGTCACACCTTCGGATACTGATGCAGGCAACTGCATACAAACATAACAATCTTTAACGTCCATTGTCTCTACATACTCATACAACAATTTTGTGAAAACATTCTTTGAAAAATCAGTTATTGACTTATCCTTATGCAACTCTGCACTACTTCTTAAAACAACTGGTTCTTTACTATTAGTTTCTTTTTCTGGTTTAGTATCATTTTTTGCTTCTATCACAGCTACACTAATAGGAATTGTGATTGCTAAAACTATCCATATGGTCATTAATAACCCTGTACAAAAACAGCACATTTTGCACCATCTTTTTATAATTCACATTTATTTCTTCTACTCTCATTATTTTCCATTTTTCTTTTTCTATTTGTTAAGTTTCAGAAAATTGTGTCACTACACCTCAGAAATGACTTAGATGCCACTCTGCTTTCAAAAAGTCTTTGCTTGGTACTTTCTTTAATTCTCTCCAGAATTCTTTCGTTGTCACATCCGGTGATTTGTCACATCCAGTAAAATTGTCACGTCCGGCAGAAGCACTATAAGTCTTCACTTCAGTTTTGTTGCATCTCACCTTTTCCCATCCGACTTCTCAGTCTCTGGTTTCCGTGAGTGTTTTCTTCTTCTTCTTTGTAATCAGTTAGTGCAATATACAGCCACTCAGGTGACTTAAATTTTGAATTCACTTTCTTTGTCCTTTTGGACTTTTGTAATCTTTTTCCACTGGGTTTTTCTTGTTCCTTTTGACTTGTTACTTCATTTACTTGTTCAGCACCTTCGTCTTCCGCTCTTATTATTCTATATCTCAATTTTCTTACATAGCTGTTGGGCCAATTATCTCCTTTTCTTGGCCTTTTGACCTCACCTTCTCTTTCTTCTCTTTCCGATTTCCAATTTCTTTTTCTTGATTCAGTCTTTGCTTTTTCCTCTCCTCCACTTTCTTCTGTTTCTGTTTCAACTGTTTCACTATTGTCTCTTATTTTGAAACTTATAATCTCGTCATCTCCTACTGGTGGATCTGTCTTCTCCTTTTTGTTTTCCCTTATTACTGTCCCTCCTCGGGGTTCTTCCGATTTGGTGTTTTTCTCCTTTTCTGTTTCTAAATTTCCCTGTTCTCCTGTTTCTCTATCTATCCCTATTGCTCCTCGGGGTTCTTCTTGATTTTCTAACCTTTTGTGTACTTCTTTCCCTACTTCATCTATTAATATTGTTTCTGAAGGAGTTCCACCATAACTTGTACCTGGTTGTTCATCTAACTCAATTTCTTGCTCAGTTTCTTCTCTAATTGGTTTATAACCCCAAGTTTTCCTTAGGAATTCTTTACGGTTTTCAATTGAATCATCAGAGTCTGAAGTTGTGTCAGATATTTCCAGATGTCGACTTACAGGTCGATCTTCAAATTCTGGAATTTCTGAATTTCTTTCTTCTTCTTCTTCTTCCTCTTCTTCTCTAGAGGTACTTGCAGTTGGGGTTTCCAGATGTCGACTTTCAGTTCGATCTTCAAGTTCTGGCACCCTTTCTTTTATCTTGGTTGTCCCAGCCGTTAAACTTTTATCCCACACTTCCAGACGCCGACTCACATGTCGATCTGTAGGTTCTGGAATTCTGATTGTGTGGCTGGCATGAACCCAGTTCTTCACTCCTGCACACTTGACAGCAGTCGTTGTCACTAGGATTACCTGTCTTGGCTCATCCCAACGCGGAACTAGACAGTTTCTTCTCTTGTGGACTTTTATGCGGACCCAGTCTCCTGGATTCAAGTCGTGGGCTGGTTTTCTTTCAAGAGTGGTCGCATCCGGTCCAACCTGATGAAACACAGAATGCACCACATCAGCCAGTCCCTTGCAATAATCCAGTACTAGATCATCAGTTATAGTTAATAACTTGTTGACGGGTACGTGTGCTTGTCTCATTGCTCGTCCCATGATCATCTCATGAGGACTGAGTCCCGTTTTCTTTTCAGGGATGCTTCTGATGGTCATCAGAACAAGAGGCAGTGCATCCGGCCATTTGAGTCCTGTAGCTTGACACATTTTTCCTAATCTGTTTTTAATTGTTCCATTAATCTGCTCTACTACCCCAGAAGCCTCTGGTCTGTAAGCACAATGTAGTTTTTGTTTAATACTCAGAGCTTCACAAATCAATTGGATCAACTCATTTTGGAAATGTGTTCCTCTATCTGTCTCAACCGTGACTGGAAAACCATACCTTGGAATGAACTCTCGCAGCATAAGTTTTGCCACCGTTGTTCCATCATTCCTTCTTGTGGGGTATGCTTCCACCCAACGAGAGAACAAACAGACGACCACTAGAACATATCTTAATCTGTTACTAGGGGGCATCTCAATAAAGTCCATCTGTATTCTTGTGAATGGACCTCCTTCTCGTCCTATTGTTCCTAGACTCACTACGGTTTTTCTTCCTGGGTTAAACTGTTGACAAATAAGACATCTTTGACAAAGACTTTCAGCAATGGCTCTGAATTTTGGGTTATACCAGGTCTGTCTAAAAAGTCTGATCATTGCATCTCTCCCAATATGAGCTTGTCCATGGTACATCCGTGCCATGTCTGCAATCATGCTATCAGGCATAACTGGTCTTTCATCTCTGTATACCCACACACCATTATTTTCCTGTCTTCTACATCCTGCTTTTACCAGTAATCTTTTTCCTCATCTCTTGCTGTTTCTTGTAACTGCCTTACTTCATCCCATGTTTCGACAGTATTAGTGAAAAGCAAAGGACAAGAGACATGCTCCCTTTCTCTATTTTTGTTCAGGGACGCCATGTTTTCCGCACAATATCTAGCGATCTCATCAGCATAATTATTGCCGACCGCTATGTAGTCTTCGTTTTTCTTATGCGCCTTGCACTTCACTACAGCTATTTGTTTAGGCAACTGTATCGCCTCAAGCAGTTTTTTAACATACTCTCCATTTCTGATAGGTGTTCCTGCAGATGTCAAAAATCCTCTTTGTGACCAAATCTGACCAAAGTCATGTACGATGCCGAAACCATATTGGCTATCGGTCACAATCGTGATTCGTACATTTTTCCCCAATTTACATGCTTGAATCAAAGCAATTAGTTCCGCAACTTGGGCAGACCTAACTCCTTTCAGACAAGACGCTTCCATCACAGTTGCCACTGTGCATACTGCGTAAGCTGCGCTTAACACTCCTTCTTTTGTGCGTAAACATGAACCATCTACAAACATGACATAATCCGATTCCTTCAAGGGTTCATCTTTTATGTCAGCTCTTGGTTTTGTGCAATATTCCAGCACATTCAGACAATCATGATCTACTTCGTCTTGTTCAATTATACTCTCTTCATCCGGCAATGATGTAGAAGGATTTACATTTATGCATCTATCTATGGTCACATTTTCAGCACTCAAGATGACTTTTTCGTACTTAGTCAGCCGACTATGTGTCATGTACTGTGTTTTTGTTCTTGTCAAAAGAATTTCTACTGAATGGGGAACATATACTCTCAGTGGATACCCCATCACTATACCTTCACTTTGTTCCAGACTTACACAAGTAGCAGCAACCGCTTTCAGACATCCAGGCAATGCTTTTGCTATAGGATCTAGAACAGCTGAAAAGTAAGCGATTGGCCTCTTCATGGTCCCGTGTTTTTGTACCAGTACTGAAAATGCACATCCATCTCTTTCACTGCAGTACAACTCAAAATCCTTCTCAAAATCAGGCATGCCTAAAGCAGGGGCCTCACACAGTTTCTTTTTCAATTCTTTGAAAGATTTCATTTCTTCTTTGTTTAACTCAAAAGGGTCTTTTACATCTTTCTTTGTCAATTTTTGTAAGGGTTTTGCAATCAAAGAAAATCCACTTATCCACTGTCGACAATATCCAACTATTCCCAAAAACATTCTTACCTCTCTTTGAGTCATTGGTGCTCTCATTCCTTGAATCATTCTTACTCTTTCTGTCGCTATTTTCCGCACTCCTTTCTCAATTTTATGCCCTAAATACTGGACTTCTTTCTGACAAAACTGTAATTTTGAAGGAGACACTTTATGTCCTCTTTTCTCCAAATGGTTCAGTAAAGCAATTGTGTCACTTACACATGCTTCTTTGGTTTTCGATGCCACCAATAGGTCATCGATATACTGCACCATCACTGATTTTTCTGGCATCTTCAAATCTTCCAGAGATTTCTTTAGAATCCGATTAAAAATTGAGGGGCTTTCTGTATACCCCTGCGGAATTCGGCACCATGCCAAAATACGCTCTCCGAAACGGAATGCAAATAATGGCTGGCTATCTGGATGCAAAGGAATAGAGAAAAATGCGTGACACAAATCTATCACAGTGTACCACTCAGCTTCATGCGGGATTTGATATAGAATCACTGCAGGGTTTGGCACTATTGGACAACATGGTACAACTATTTTGTTTATCTTTCTCAAATCCTGTACTATTCTATATGTTCCATTTGGCTTTTTCAGTCCCATAATAGGTGAATTACATGGACTGCTCATGATCTCTTTCAGAATTCCCTGTTCAATCATTTTATTTATCACAGGAGTTATTCCTTCAATTATTTCTGGAGTTAATTTGTACTGTGGCGTGTTTGGATAAATTATCCCTTCTTTCACTGTCACTTTTACAGGATCAACTTCTCTCATTAACCCAATGTCTTCTCCTGTAAAATCCCACACACTTTCTTTTACAGCACTTTTTAGTTCTTCTGGAAGTTTTTCTGCATCAAATGCAGGAAACAAACCATTCGTTTCAGGTTCTTGATTCATCAAAGTTACTTTGTACAAAACATCTTCATCTGAAGTCTGAAAACCTATTCCATCTGGAGTACAATAAATTGTGCAATTCATTTTACACAAAAGGTCACGACCTAAAAGATTTACAGGACTACAATCGCACACTACAAATTTATGCATTTTGCTAAAAGAACCAATTTTTACTTCTACCAATTCAGTAAGTGGGGTTTTAATCTGCTGATTGGCTACTCCTACCACTTGGATGTATTCACCTGAGAGAGGAAGGTTCGGAATTTCCACTGATCTAACAGTAGAACGGGTAGCTCCAGTATCGACAAGGAATGTTACGTTTGCACCATTCACTTCTCCATCCACAAAGGGACCAGACTGATCTACCTCTAGAGTTGCGCCAAGCACACACTCTTTCCCCTCTCCTGCGCACCGTCAGAAACTTTCATCCGGGTCATCCTCACTCTGACGCAACCAATACTGAGAAATGTTAGCTGCTCGCGGCAACTGTGTTACCTGCTCTCCTCCGTAGAATCCTGTTTCTGTACTGTATCTTTGCTGGTTAACAGTGTTGGGAAGTGGTGGTTGTGGCACCTGACTTTGTTGAACAACTACCTCATTCTGCACCTGTGGAGTTAATGATTGATGTTCCGGATTAGGTTTAGGTGGGAACTTACACTCATTTCTCCAATGCCCTAATTTTCCGCAATTATGACATGGCCATTTCTTCTTTGCCTCTTCTAGACTCACTTGTCCTTTTCCTTTACCTATGTTTGGTCGCATCTTATTCTGTCCTGATTCGTTTCCATTATTATTGTCCAATTGGGCTTCTTGTTTCTCTGCCACTTTCACTTGTGCCCACATTGCCTTTTCTTTCAATTTACGCTGTTTACTCTCTATTTCATCACTACAATACTTAGCATACCTCAGCACCTCATCTACACTTCCATTCTGCCAGTTTATCATATGTTGCTTAATCATATCGCTTATTTCTTGTTTCAGGCCAAACACAAATCGGTATACAAAATGACTCATGTCCTTTTCACTCAATTCCTCATAACCGCTATACTGCTTGAAAACCAATAACAAACGCTCATAATATGCATGTACAGACTCCTTACTTTCCTGTGTAGTTCTATCAATCTTAACCCAATCTGTCTCTTTGGGAGGAATCTTATTCTTCAAAAAGGTAATCACCTTGTCGTATTTCTTCATCACATCTGGTCCTGGAGCTCCTGTCTTAGGATCTCTTGGATATTCTGTAGTTGGCCAGTCAACCGTAATCTTACATTCTGACCACAGATCCGTTGGTACCACTATGTCAAACAATCCATCCAAATCTATCCACAACACTTTTGAGACCTTTACAAACCTTTCTACTTGTCGGTACCACTCAACTGGCTTCTCTCTTAACTTTGGAAAGTCATTTGTAAATGACAGGATGTCCTGCCTAGTCCAGGGAACATGCACGTAACTACCACCTGGAGTTTCTCTCATAGGGTATTCTTTAACAACAGGTTCTTTTTCTGTTATCATAAAAGCCAATGAACCTTTATCTATACTTTTCTCATTCTTCTTTGTCCATCTAATCTTCCACCTGTCCACATCACCCCATTTTCTCAACAAGACAATCAACTCCTTTATCTGTGTCAGCCTTCCTGCCGTGTTCAAATTTTCAATATCTTTTTCACAAAAGTCTACTCTGTATGGTTTCTGCAATGTTTTTACTTTTGCAAAATCTATTCCAATCTCACTAGCCACTTCTTCTAGTTTGTCATGTAAATTCTTTGCCCTCCATGTTATACTTTTGCACAGAAACATTATTTCATCATCCTGATAATTTTTTATCTTTTCAGTACCAATCGTTCCTAGAATTAATTCTTCCATGTCAATTTTCAATCTGATCACATCTAATGGTTTTTCTTCTGTTTCTTTTATTTTAAAAGCTTTCATCCACTCATTTAACTCATCAGGAGTCGGACCTATGGGAGTACTATTTATTTCTGTCCAATTTCCACTCTTTTCAGGTGTCACTGTTGCAGATTCAGTTACCATAGGTATTTTTGTACCGTTACACTCATTTATTGTCAAATTTTCAGGTGGACTTGGTCTGTAAGCACTAGCCAAATTGCTTGTACCTGGACTTGTTTCCATTCTTTCCTTTTCTCTCTGAAATTGTGAACTCAAGGGAATCACCAAAGATCGTTCATCAATTTTCTGATTCTCAAAAACTGGTATTACTGGACCTATTGTTACAGGCACAGTAACTGCTTCCATATTTTTCGTTAATTCTCTAATTTTCTCAGTTAGTTCTTTTGTTGTCCTTGCCAATTCGCTTGCATTTTCGCTTTCTATTCCCTCATTTTGAGAAGTTCTCATTTGTTCTTGTGACCTATTTACCTCATTTCTCTTTTCCGGACTTTTATTTCGCATAGTCTCTATTGGTGGCGCATTTGGTGTCACCACTGTAGAACTCTGCTGATACGGAGGTGGATTTCTATTTAATATATCTTCCAGCAATTCGTCATCCGTTTCGCTCTCATGCATATACTTTTCTCTCTCTATATGTTTCTTTTTCTCAGTCCGTTTTTTCTTAGTCCCCTCCTCAACTGTAAAAGCTGGAAACAAACCTCCTGTCATGTTAGCACATCTCCATCGTTTTATTCTGTCCTCATGATTCATTCCCCACAATCTTCCGGGCACAAACTCATAACCTTTCATTCCTCTGAATCTTTCTCGCTCGTACATCTCATCTTCCCATTCCGTTAAAGCCTCAAACTGTGTCGGTCTAGGTCTAGGTTCCAATTTAAACATCTTTTCTCTTAAATTCCGTAAAACCGCTACATTAAAAGAACCATTTTCAGGGAAAGCCAATGCTCCATCATTCTTGGTATATTTTACCCAATTGTCCAACCATATGCACGTATGATATCCATATTTCAGCATCATGTGTGAAGCTGCTGATTTCGGCGGAGGAATTACTTGTCCCTCTCTAGTCACAACCTTTTTGTCTTTCTTAAAGAAATTCTTCAATTTCGTCGTCCATGACGTTGTCTCCCTTTCATACTCGTAATACGGCATGTTTTCTATTTGTTTTCTCTTTACTCTAACGCTGTTTCTGTGTACGGAACTTCGACCAATTACAGCGCGATTCACACTAACGTACCAATCAGAACAATTCCCACCGTCCGCGAACCAACCAATCCTAGCGCAGCACTTTTCTACGTCACTCCTGCTCTGTATTCACGTGACTAGTGCACTAACCAATCCTAGCGCGGCACTTTTCCACGTCACTTCTACTCTTTACCCCTCCTTTACAAAATTTATCGGCAATTTTTCTTTTCGCTATTTTCTTCGTTAGTTACAACAAATAAACAATTCCATAGTCTGATTCGCTAAACAAAGTGACAGCTTTGTCCTTTTACACAAGAATCCTGCTTTTCCAGTAGGCAGCGCTTACCTCTACCCTACCACAGAATTATTTACTCTCGCCGATAAAGTAGCACTTCCCTCTACCTTACCCTTCTTTCAAACAAACAATTTACTCGTTTCTCTGGGGATAAGACACATGTGGAGACTAGACTCCTGAGAATTAAGGCCAAAGTTTCACAAGTAAACGTGATTTGCTATTTCATTTACACACTTTTCACACCGAAATCCCTAACATAACACAACCTGCGTTATAACCAAAATGAATTCAGACCGTGTACCAAATTCCATGTGACTTCTCTTGTCACACGTGTTCCACTTCCTACATCCCAGAAGCGTGAAAACTTACATATAACATAACGTGACTCAACATATAGTGTTAGTCATCAAAAAATAATCAATAATCAATAAACAATAATCACTAAACTAATCTATAGAAAACCATAACTCTGCTACCAAGAAATCTGATGCAGCGCGTACAATAAAAACTATTCTCCTCCTAGGTTACTTATAGGTCATCCAGGGGCAAACTATATTTCTCATATCCTCATGACGATGGGGCCCATAAACATCGCCTAACACACACGCACACTCCTGGATTTTCCTTTACACCTTTATGAAATTCTGTACTCCCAGGAGAAGCATGAGAACTAAATGGAGAACACCTTTTTATGTACCGCTGGAAGAGCCAGGATATCTTATTACCTTAATTAGTCACTTTCTTTTAGTTATTTCTTAAGATATTCCTGCTCATTGTTTGTCGATGAATCATTCATTTAAGAAATTAGTTCATAGTGATTAAGACCAGCTGAATCACAATAACCAATTACTTATGTCACAATCATTTAGGAAAATAACCACTGAGTCATTTTGGGTTTAAAGAATCTTAAATTTTATATAAATTTTAAAGCATGAAAAGAATTTTAATACTTTATTCAATTATTCATTCTTAAATTCACAATTTTTATTAAGCATAATCAATTTATTGCAGAAAGGAAATTTTGTCATGAAGCCAAAAACCCTAATTACCTGCCTAGCTTCCTAATTTAGCCTAATGATTTCTAACCTAAGTTAGGATTTAGAAATAGCCTGATTCTCATACTCAACTGTAAAATTAAGACAGCAACAGCAACTTCAGCTCGTCAGCATCAGCTACCTGCAACCCGTCTCCTCTAACAGTCTTTCAGCATCTCTCCCGCTCAGTAAGGGATCGATCAGGACCACCCAGCACTGGAAGTCACCAACACGACTCTTCAACTCCTCTCCTGACTGTGACTGCAACCACGACTGACATCAATTCTCTGCACTGGAACTCACCCCCTCCCACTAGGAGTAGGCCCTCTTATACCCTAATTCTAACTTTGCTAACTAACTGTTGCAACATTAATATCACGCTTTTCTTTCATTGGTCCATGCATGTCAGCTTATTCATTCTTTAATCAAGTTCTCTTGGATTCAAGGGTCCTTGGATCATTTCCTTTCCCATACGCTTAAACATTTCCATCCGATTCGATCAGTTCATTTGTAACTTCTTTCGACACATTCGAGAACTCCGCAGTCATTGTCCTTTCTCTTAGACTTGTTTCCCACGGGCTCTCTGCTGATCATCATGGCACACTATCAGTTCAATTAGGTCACACCAGCCTTGACCATTTCTTGCATCCTAGCCTCTCAGAGACATCACGAGGTTCCGGATTTCTCCAATTTCATCCCGTACCACGTGTCCCCTTGCGCCTGCGCACATCTTCCCACTGGCGGCCATTTTATATCGCCACTCGGTTATACTTTAGAAGCACTAATTTGAGGCAAACAAAACATAATTAAAATAGAGAAAAATATCCCTTTCGTTTCCCTCCCGTCTACGTACCCCAATTAGTTGTTACCTAGCGGAAAGCAACACTCAAGCTGTTCCTTACTTACCATCACTATTTGTTTTTGCAACGACACATTTTATTTCTATGAAGCACAACAACATGCATTTATTTTTATTAGTACGCATTTATTTTTACGTTATAATTAGACACACGGACATCCATTAATAGATTATTTAGCACATACATTGGCATATTACCATTCCCACACATACAGTGTTGATTAATACATTTAAACGAACATTTTATTAATAATTTATCAAATTTGTTAGGGGTTAAATTTTTTATTTTCCCTGCTCCATCACTACCAAGAGGGTGAGCAGGGGTTCTTTCAGGAGTGTACCTACTTTCCCTGACTAGACTCAAGGGTCCCTATTTGGACAAAGGTACCTACCTCTGCCAACTAGAGACCCCCAAATCTAACAGCTGCCCTCAGTTGTCTCAGGGTACATATCCTTCTGGTTAGGTATTGGGTAGGCAGCCCTCAGTTTCCTCAGGGTACATATCCTTCTGGTTAGGTATTGGGTAGGCTGCCCTCAGTTGTCTCAGGGGACAGATCTTTTAGAGTAGATGTCGGGTAGGTAGCCCTCATTTCTCTCAGATACTCGGTTGCATACCTTGCAGCAGGGCCGGCTGTAGTGCTGGTGGTACCCGGTGCAACAATCTTTTTTTCTAACTCTCCCCTCCCCCCCAATATGACTTCCTCCTCGGATTCCCTCACTACCACCCGGGCAAAAGTGCCCCTCATCTTGCCATAGCTCCTCTCTCAAAAACATGTCATTTGTTTGAAAGCACTGGTGAAGGCTGGCTTTAGTATTCCACTCAGCTATCCACATAAAATACAGATCTGTTCTTTGCAGCAGGCATATTTACCCACTGCGCTACTTTATAGTGAGTCAATCAATCAATCAAGTATAGTGAGTCAAAACTGCCACTAGACAAAAATCATAACTCTCTCTCTAGCAGGAACATTATTCACATGAGTTATCTACTTATCTTGACATTTTTATTGCTGCTTAAATGCTGGACTAAATCTAACCTTTTTGCTAAACACAGCGCCCCTCCCCCCTGAGGTCAGTGCCTGCTCTCCAGGTCAGCGCCCAGGGCAGCCGCACCGGTCGCAGTGCCCTAAAGCCGGCCCTGCCTGGCAGTCCCTCCAAGGGTAGAGAGTGCATAGCAGCACCCTCAGGGCCAGTCATTTATCTGTGGTTAAGGTCACATCCTTCCTGGAGGGATATCCAGCTGCAGGGAACTGGCAGCCAAAATGTTTCTTCAGGCAAAACTTAGTGAAGTCAGGAATCTGTGCCCACTTTCGTAAAGGGCGAAACATCCCAACTTTGCCCAACTTTTTGGATTAATTTATTCCTTCAAACAGTCTCAATATAATTGCTGTGCAACATCTGCTTAGATCAGCTACTTTTCCAAAATCTGCTTAGATTAGGTCGTTTTCAAAGAACCCCTATGACTGGGTGATCTTGTGACACCAGCAAACAGGTAAGTCAGAGAGTGACATCACGTGACTTTTGGCCTTGAATATTCTCAAGAAGCTGTGTACCATGCCCTTAACCCTGATGGCATCACAATAATCAACACTGCTGAAGTTCCAGAACAACTGCATCATTCATATTAGAACACAACACAGGTAAATGTCTATTTAAGATATCACTTATATGTGGTAAGCTGTTATGTCACAAGAATTTTACTCACTTCTCTCTGTATTACATCAAAGGTCATGTGTTCATTTGAAGAGGAGGATACAGTGCCACAAAACAGAGAACAAAACTGGCTCCCTAAATTATTTATAAAAACACACTGTTATGATTTAGTGGTTCTCATAATATATACCGCAACAACAAATGTATTGGTAAATCATAGGGAGAGGCAAGAAGAGATAAAAAATAGTAATATTTGTCTGTATTAAGTGATGTGGATCATATATTGAACATGAACTTTGCTACTGGCTTAAATTTTGCAAAATTCATTTTGATGTATGTTCATTAGGAAGGCACTATCACTCATGCGAAGCCGAGTGGTTAAGAGTTTTTTCAAGGTCTCATTTTTCATTAATTCAAAATAATTAAACATCCTAACAACTTCTTTATAAATATGATTGTTTATTGTTTCAGTTTTTTATTTAATCAGAAGAGTGTGTAATACACTGCTGAATTTACGTATTTTAGAGACCCTAAAGGGTGATGTCCCAGTTCCAGTGGGAGTTGCAGAAAGTAAACGGTGCTCATCAAGACTGGACCTCGACAGAATTTCCATTATGCTGGAGGAATTGGAGAAATATTTGTAATTCTGCATTACCGTTTGACATGGAATTACTGATAATTAAGCAATTATTCCTGCTCGCGTAATTAAGAGTAATTTGGGGGGAAATATCCTACCACAAGAGCACATTTATCGAGCGCAAGTGACCCCTCGCTATTCATGTTCTGCTGCGTTTAGAGCTGTTTCCTAACATAAGATGTATCCTTGCATCCATTTTGAAAGGAAATGCATATTTTGCACTAAGAAATACCGCTAAACGCTGATAGTAAATTGGGGGAAAATCCTACCCCAAGAGCACATTTAGCGAGCACTAGCTGCTGCTCACGTTCACTACTCATGTTCTGTTACATTTAGCCCTATTTCATAGCGCAAAATACATGCTGACATCCATTTTGGAAATTTTAAGAAATAGCGCTAAATGCAGAATTACACTTCTTGTATAATTTAGCATAATCTAGTTGAATTCTTAGGTAATTCCAAATGATTATACAAAATTACACAAGTTACGCCTACCCCTAATCAAGACACTATGGGGCATTAGTATAAGCCCCTAGCGCCACCCGAGAGTCGCTTTTTTTTATGCTCCAGTGGCGGTATGCCCTGCCACATATTTACAAAGTGGCATTAAGCAATTTTTTGTGGCTTATCGCCACTTTGTAAATATGCTACCCTTTCATGAAGGTATCTGCGTGAAAAGGGCGTGCAATGGGTGTTGTTGTGGGAGGACCACCGCAACGTCCTTTGCTTTTTGACGCTGCCCCAGATTTACAAGGAGGTGTAAATCTGTGGCAGTGCCAAAAACTAACGCCATTCAAAAGGAGGCGTTAGAATGGCGCAACGAGGAGGAAAGCTTTCATTTCTCCTCGTTCTTGCTTTTTCTATGTGTCCTGCATTATGCAGAACTTATTGATAGAGCAAAAAGCCATTAATGATTGTTTATGTGCAGGAAGGTGTTCCTTCCTACACATAAACAATCATTCCCTGCAACACAGGCACCCTTGCACTATGGTGCAAGGGTCTCTGCTTTGGCGCTAGGCAGATAATTTTAGGGCCAGCACTAGGGAAATCACAGGGGTGCGCCATATTGTAGTAAATACGGCACATCCCAGCGTTATTGACAATGTCGGAGCGCGGCGCTGCCAAATTTGGCGCAGGTCTGGGCTCTGACATTTTCTAGTAAATATGCCCCTATTAACCTTCTATTCTTGCTCCAGTTTTGACACCTGTGAGTCCAGGGATCTGGAAGGGAGTGCTAGGGGTTTCAAGGGGCAAGCCAGAGGTCTCAGCTGTAACCCATGGTGATCCACAAATGATGTCAATGCCCTATGTCTCCTTTCCAATGTTTGCTGTATCCAATCTGTGGTGGGTGAAGCAGCCGTCATCAGAGACTTCAGTCAGGACCCTGCTGGTTTGAGGCAGGTCCACTGCTGGTTTAGGGCCACTTCACTGCAGGTATTACCAAGGATACTTATTAACATGTTTCCAGTCCTGCTTTGTGCATTACACCTTGTGTGTCACACTCCCTCCCCCAACATCCCGTAGCCCATGAAAACAAAGGCTCGGTACTCACAGGCTCAAAGCTCATGCCCACAGTGTGCAGGGCTGCGGGAGAGGCATTCTGCCCAGGTACCCCGAGCCGTCATGCCCTGCAGCTTGGGGCACCCAGTCCGGTCCTGACTGGTCCCGTTCAGCATGAGGTGTGGTCTCACCATTAAAGCACTCAAACAGCTTCAACAAGATGAAAGCTGAGCTGCCAGGGAGTGTCAGACCCAAAACACAACTCTTGCGCTGCAGCCCTAGCGGTAACCTTCAGGAGGAAGGGTCAAATGTATCACCGGTCCGGTCACGCGATACTGCTGCATAGGTGCAGAGTGCAGTGGTGTAAAGTAAAGTTATGACCATGCCTCCCCGCAGATTGTGACGAGCAGTGCTTAATTTGTAAAAAAAATAAGTAACAGGGCTCTCATCAGGAGACCACTGCATGTGGTTGTATGTTGGAACAACGAGTTCCACAACCACGACTTCCCTAACAACGAGGGCGCTACCACGACCTCGTCTAAACCACGTTTTTTTACCACGATTTTTCGTGGTAAAGGAATGCGTGTTAAAAAAATGCTTTTCAACTACTACCCCGATCCCCCCAAACCCTCCTGCCCCATAAAAACGAATTCCCCCCACACCCTATAAATAAACACTTTTACCCATACCCCCTAAAAACGAATCCCAAACCCCTTCCCCCTAAAAAAGAACTCAATCCCGTTATAACTAATTCCCCCACCCTAAAAATATTCACGATCACCCCCATCTCCTTAAAACGAACTTAACCCCTTAAAACTATTTCCCCACACCATATTAACAAACATAGCCCCATAAAAACTAATCCCAAATTCCCACCCCTAAAAACAAACTCAACCCCTTAAAACTAATTCCCCCTACCTTAAAAATAAATATGATCACCAACGCCCCCTAAAAACGATCTCAACTCCCTACAAACTAATCCCTCCCACATCTTCTAAACAAACACGATCACCCATACCCCCTAAAAACTAAACCCCTACCCCTAAAAACTAACCCCAAACCCCCCACCCCCTGAAAATTAACCCCTCTTACCTCTTCCTCTGCGACGCTCCTCCGAACTCCGCCCTGCCCGAACACTAGACCGAATCAGCCTTAACCATGCACATGAGTGGTTAAGGCTGAGTCGTTGTTCGGCTTGCGTGACTCCGGAACTCGTTGTTCCGGAGCCGTGGCAAAGGTCGTTTCCCCTGCATGTTGCTGGATGGCCCCTGCCAGCGCTGCCAATGTTAGTAACAACCAGTGCTTAATTTGAGCCAGTGGTTTCCGGTGCTCAGCACTGGCACTTAAATGTCAGCACCGGCCCTAATGCCACACTGCTGTCTGCCTAATTAGGGACGTGCACAACAACTGTTTTTTAATTAAATTTACATTAACAATGATTAATAAGGGGCACCGAGGCATTCTTGTAGCTTTGGGGTCCTGGAATAATATGAATTGTCACACATGTTAGAGTGTGATGGTTAGCAGTTGAGTTGGCTTTGTCATTGGCAGCCCTGGCAGGGTAATGAATGGTTCAAGCTGCAGTGGCCTCCTGGGGAGGGCCCTGGCACTTATTCTTTTACAAATTAAGCACTGGTAACAACACAACTACTAACCATCACACTCCTTCAAGTGTGACAGTTCTGACTATTTCAGGTCCCCAAAGCTATAAGAATGGCTTGGGCGGCAGTAGTAGTTGTTAATGTAAATTGAATTAATAATTAATTAACTGTGATCGGCGTCACGCAGCGATCTTCTTGGGCCGACAGCTCCCCCGCCCTGTCTTGAATATTTGTTGCCCCTCTGGCTCGTCCGTCTATGGGGATATCAAAGGTGGCTTCCACATTATCCTTCGGTGCTCCAGGCCTCTCTGCCCTCGGTCTTCCGGTGCGTATAATGTTATGTTTGTCATTATAAAACACAAGACATCCAAAAAACAGAATGCAAAGGTTTGCTTCTGAGAGTTCGTGTACACAGGTTCACACTGCACAACTTCACGCTTGTCCCTAGCTGCTCATTCACGTGCGAGGAGCTCCCTCTGGCGGTTGAATGTATGAAGTGATTTCCGAGAGTTGGGAACGTGCAGATCAAAATGGAGAACAAGCAATGGCAATGCCAATAGGTCTGGCTTTAAAAGCATGTAGTGTGGTAATGTGAAGCATTACAAGTACATCGCATGGGAATGAATATAAATGTGTGTGGAAGCAAAGAACTGTAGAATAATATTGGTGGAGGGTAAAAGGTCAGTGACCGCTGCACTGTCAAGCAATGCATTATAAAACCAGGGAAACCCCACAATTTACAGAGAACCTGGGTAATAAACCATATTGTAAAACACAGTGGTTCATTTTTGGCAATTAATCAAATAAGCGAGAGACAAAAAGGTCTAAATAAATCTTACAACCGGACAATTAATACTTCACCAGGACTGACATAGAACAGGCAGATAAACAAAGTTATATTGCAATTAATGTATTCATTGCACAGTATTGAACCATTTCAAATCTTTTGGTAGTGTAAGGCAAGATCAAGTGCTAACAGTTATGTGAAAGAACGCGCAGTGTTAAGTGAAAGATAAAGAAACGGGCATCCACTAAAAAACAGGAGGAAATATGTCTACAGTCCACAGCATTTCGACAATTACAGATGTGAAGTCATCATCAGGTCAAGGTGTGTGAGTACCTAGGGGCATATTAACAATGGCCAGCGATAATTATCGCTGGCCGTGCTTAGCGTGAGGAATCCTATCGCCGGCTATCGCTGGAAATTATCGCCATGCTAGCGCTGTATTAACAACGCTTAGCGCAAAGGCGATAATTTTCCAGTGATAGCGATGTTTTCCATGGAACATCGCTGGTTTTCCAGCGATGTCCCATGGAAAACGGCGATATACTTGGCGATAGGGCCTGTGGTCTTAGCCACACAATCCACCCCCCATGTTAGGTATGCCTTAGTCAGGAATTTAGCAGACGTTAAATTCCTGCGTTAAGGCATACTTAACGCAATTTAAAAATATCGCTAACCCACGTTGCTAATATGGCGATACCTGGGTTAGCGATATTTCCCCTGTTGTTTCACAGGCACGCCCCTTTGCATCTCATTAGCGATGCGATGGGAGGCGTGCAGAAAACGGACGCTAAGTCAGGAATCACGCGCTAGCGTGTCCTTGTTAATTCGGCGATAAAATTATCGCCGCTTTTTGTCCAAAAACGGACGCTAAAGCGGCGATAATTAATTAACGCCGCCTTGTTAATATGCCCCCTAGTATCTAAAAAATGAAGACACAATGAAGTCAGATATAGTTGAAATGGGGAGGGTGATTTAAGGTAATAATCCTTTGTATGGGGTCATCCCGCTTGGGAGAATGCAATAACAAGGGTAATCAGGAATGTCTACCAAAGAGATAGATGAGGGAATAATTACTTCCTATCCAATGCAAGTCCTGGAAATGGATTCAAGGTGGTGCGCACAGGTAAACAATATAGAAAATTCACCTGCGTGATAGAGATATATGTGTGGGAGGAAGGGTCGTGCCTCAGCCCTCCGGGGAGTTAATCTATGTGGTCTGCGAAGCCCCCCATGGACCTTAGGAGTGTAACAGCCGTTACACTAGAGTTGTGCCTTACAAGTGTCCGAAAGAAATTAGACACTAGACCTTTGAAGTTATTGGCCAACAAAGGGGTCATTCATAAAATAGTGTAGTCCAGATATTTAGGCATTCATGAAATATGACGCAGTGAATCAATTCACAAGAATTAAATATAACCCAGTGTGTCATTGTATTAAAGCCCAAATGCACAAATCAATTGAATTGGATAAACAAAATCATTCATGGGTAACAAAGTGAATGGAAAACATGAATGAAAAAATGAATGAAAAACAGGCATACAAAAAGAACACTATTGCATTCAGTTTATGTACATTAGAGAATAACATACATTAGTAGGGAGGACAAAGAAAAGCAATCAGACACACATACGTCCAATGTGTAGTTTGACCATGTTGTTACAATAATCATATGTGAGACAATTTATTTTACTGGTAAGTAAATTACAGAAGAGAAGCGGAACTGTGTTAACATTTCGGTCTCTATAGTGTTAAGTACGTAAGACCATCTTCAGGACTTATTCCATTAGTGAAATCTGAGGGCCCCTAAGATGTCTTATGGGGAGAGAGAAATGGACTCGATTTAACACTGGTTAAACATACCCAACAGTGGCAGAGTCCTAAGTTGCATCTTGGCCAGGCGTCAGCTCTAGTATCGTGTGGAATAACTTGCACCAGTGGCCACCAGGGAATAAAACACACCAGCTCTCCTTCCTCCTTAATCAAATCTGGTCTATTTCTCTCCCCTCACTCCAACTTTGAGGAAGGAGAGCTGGCGTGTTTGACTAAGATGAACTTGAACATGTTTTCAAGTTTCCTTTTTAATGCTAAATGTATATTACGAAGTATCTTTCATGTTATATGTGTAATGAAGACATGGACTAATTATACTTATTTTTTCAAGCAAGATTTTCTTGGTATCTCTTTTTCTTGTAACATGAATTGATGATCACTGAAAAATTGCTCTCCCTTTTTTTGATTTGCAGCGAGAAATCTGTCTTTCACTGCAAGGTGCAATGCGTGGAAAAAATGCGAAAAGCACAAACACCGCAAAGAGCGCCTGCTTATGATCTGGCCGTTCGTGTTGTTCCCTGTGTGCTGGTGATCCTGAGAATGACGCATAATTACATAACGTGGTGTAATAGCATCATTTCAGAATTGTTTTGTAAAAAGCGTAATGCAAAATGACATGAGTTTACATGAGATTATGCCAGTGTAATGGGAATATCTCCCCGTCCTAAAAAAAAAAAGCAATAATGTCCCACATGAACAGTGAGAAAACTCCCAGCGTGTCAGGGACATTTCTCCTTCCTTAGTGATCATTCAGTTGACTACACTTCCTGAGTGATAGAAGTTTCCCTCACAATCTATTACAAAGATTTGTTGCATGGCATCCATTGCTGCAGGGAAATGTAAAAATGTTGCAATGATTTGTATAGCACACTTATCACCCGAGGGGTATCTATCCAGGTGCTGACGTAGATGAAAAGGCTGATCGAGCTCCTAGTCGAATAGCCAGGTCTTCAGGTTCTTGTGGAACTCGAGGAGGGATCAGGACAACATGATGCGGCGGGGAAGGCTATTCCAGGTTTTGGCTGCGATGTGGTATCTGGAGCGTCCTCCAGCCCTGCTCTTGCGGATATGGTGTATTTGCGCAAGGTGGAGTGAGGCAGTTGCCTGGTGAGTTGGTGGAAGATGATGTGGTGGTTGAGTTAGGCAGGTCCAACGTTGTGGGGGGCTTTATATGCCTGGCTGAGTAGTTTGAATTGGCATCGCTTCTGTATTGGTAGTCAGTGTACCTCTCTGAGGTGGGGCATGATGTGGGCATTAAGGGGGATTGTGGGAAGGCTAGGCGGATATATAAATGCAGAGGCTGAATGGGTTTCTGAATGGTGACATTTATTAAAGATATTGTGCAAAGGAATAAATGTATGAGAAGGATGGAAGCAAATGTATCCGTCTGTAATGGTCTTCTTTACACCTTACAGAGCTCTTCTGTCAAGATGGCGCCACCTGGAGTCTCAAGATAATGAGAGAACAGCTGTAAATAAAAGTTTAGGAAATGCTCCTTTCCTATTTCTGCTACCACTCCCCCGTGTACGCTCTTCCAGCTGGTGTAGGGACTTTTAGATTAGGGTTGTGCCTAGGTATAAAGAAACATGCACCTAGATGGGGATGGGGTTTCTGGCCTGTAATGCGTCCTTCTCCTTCAGGGATTCAGACCTCCTCCCCTTTTCTCAAGGTCCCGGGGTTTAGGACACGTGCCAGGTTACAATCACCTGGACTTAGGGACTCCTTTTCTCCTACCGGCTTGTGTCAATTGGTGATAGTATGCAGGGCCTTGGGGCTGGTCTTATCTCAGGGATACTGTACGTGCTGTGTGGCTGGTGAAATTAAAATGACTGTGCACCCCTCTAACCAGAATCCCACCCGTGCCCTTTCCCTCCCCAAGCATTCATACACCCTCCCCAAGCACTCATACACCCTCTCCAGCAACACTTACTTGCTATGTCGCAACTCTCCAACCTGAGTTGCGACGGCTCTCCAGTATCCTCCGATGGCATCCACCACTCCTCACTCCAAGCGTCAGGGAACTCGTCCAAGCCGGCGGCTTTTCCTACCACGGCGGTCTTGCGGGGTGACTGCTCTCGGGGTCACATCTCGCTGTCTCCTTCTTCCTCCTTCCTAGTTTCCTCCTCTCTTCTTCGTCCTGCCGTGGCATCCTTTTGTCCTCCCCTGCTTTCACTGAATTTGCCCGGGTTATTAGGTGCTCTGCCCCGCTGTCCAAAAATAGGATAGTCCTTCGTCACTGTTGTTGTCCTTGGTGTTTTCCCCGCACTAATCCCTTTTCTCATTTCATGACAGGTGTTCCGGCGGTCTCGTGAGCAGGCGCGGTTGCTTCATGGAGAGATGCATGGTAAGTATGGGGGCTTGGGCCTAATTCCTCACAGGGCTGTTAAGGAGGAGTCTTGGAGAGGCATTATGCATTCTCTGGAATCTTTGTAAGAGTTGACTCATGATGCCGGCATATAGTGCATTGCTGTAGTCTAGTCTGCTGGTGATGAGGGCTTAGGTGACCGTGCATCTGGTGTCAGTGGGGAGACAATAGAATATCTGTGGAGCATACATAGGATGAAGAAGCAGGAGAAAGTGATGGCATTCACTTATTTGGCCATTGTGACTCTGTTATCTATGATGATGCTTAGGTTTTTGGCGTGGTCAGTGGAGGCGGGTCTGGGTCCCAGGTCTGTTGGCCACCAGGAAGAGTTTCATGGAAAGCTCTTGTTGCCGAAGATCAGGACTTCATTTTTACTGTGTTGAGCTTGAGGCAGTTCTTTTTCATCCAGTTTGCTGCATTGGACATGCAGGTGTTGAAATTTGTCCTGGTGGTGTGATTGTTGTCTGCGAGGGAGAGCAGGAGCTGGGTGTCATCTGCTTAGGATACAATGTTGATTCCGTGGGATCATATGACGTGGGCGAGCGGCGCCATGTAGACACTGAAGAGGGTGTGGCTCAGCGTTGATCCATGAAGGAACTCCGCACATGAGGCTCTTGGGTTCAGAGGTGTAGGGTGGGCGTCTGATATGCTAGGTCTGGTTGGAGAGGAAGGAGGCCAGCTAGCTCACGGCAGGACCATGTATTCCGGAGTTTTGTAGTCCTTTGATGAGGGTGCTTTGGGAGATGGTGTCGATTGCTGTGGAGTGGTTGAGTAGTATGAGTGTGGTTGTTTCCCCTTTGTCCCTGATGATCCGGATGTCATCAGTTGCTGCTATGAGAGCGGTTCTTCACGACTTTGGAATGTAAGGGCAGGAGTGAGATGGGTCTGTAGTTGTTGAGCTCTTTTGGGTCTGTCGTGGGTTTTTTCAGAAGGGCTGTGATTTCTGCGTGTTTCTAGTTGTCCAGGAAGGTTCCACTTTGGAGAGAGGTGTTGATGATGGTGGTGAGGTGGGAGCTGATCAGCGTGCCTCCCAGGTTGAACATATGTTGGGGCAAGGGTTGGTCGGGCCCCAGAGTGGAATGTTTCATGATTTTAGCAGGGTCTGCTGGAGTGAGGAGTTTCCAGTTTGTGATCTGGTGGTCCGATTTGGTAGTGGTGGGCAGCTGGTCGATGAGTTCTTGTGTCTCACATTGGGGGTAAAAATTGCTGTAGATTTGAGGATTTTGTGGTGGATGGAGTTGGAGAGGCTGAAGACGATGGGGCACCTGGTTGTGCACTAGTGCAGGTGAATAAGCGAGCAATTAGCTAGAATGTTCTCTGCCATAGGGCTGGTTGGCTGATCCAGCAGTGCAAGTCTCATAGGAGGGAAAGTAGTGTCTGTGGAGCCTGGAATATTAGCATAAGCTCCTTCCAGTCAGAGGCCCTGAAGACTTCCGTCTGCTGAGTCGACTCTTAAAGTCTCTCTACAGTCTCTGCTCCTGCTATCTGTGATTACCACACGGGCGGAGTGGGTGAACTACAACTCGTTGTCCAAGGTGCAAACAAGCAGACGCCGACTGATGGCTGCCTGGTGGAGGAGGGGAGTGGAACCATCTATTCCACTGGTCCAGAGGGCTGAAGTGGTGCCTGACCCAAGGGATGCGGAAGATGCAGGATGCCCTAGTGTTTGCTGCTGTATGCTTCCAGTGAAGAATGTTCACGCTCTTTGTATGAGTCAGAGCTCGCAGTCCAAGAGTGAACCACCCCAGCATCGGCCTATAACAAGGTGATGATGTACTCTGCAGCGTGGGTTGGCTGCTGGTAGGAATCCTCCTGATAGTAAATGATGCTTCTGAAGCACGTCATAGACCTTGAGTGATGTAGACCGTGATGGAGGAGGTCACACTCATCTATGTGTCTACCAGATGATCTAAGGCGCTAGCAAAGACCCTAGCAGTCAGTTTTATGTCAAATTACATTGTCCAGAAGTTTAGTCACGTGTTGGTGAAACATCTGCTGCTCCTGATGGAATATCCAGGAGGGGTCATGTTTGAGAGACAAATCACTCACAAAGGCAGAACCTTCTCCAAGTGGTTAAACCTCTTCAGGTTGATGACCAGTCAATAAGGTCTCAAAGGGTTTGGCACCAGGAAGACAACGGGTTGAAGCCCATGTTCCCTCCTAGAGGCAGTACTCTTTACAAGGACTTCTCTTTCCTTAGGGCCTCAATCTGTTGTTGCGCTAGTCCTTTCCTTCCGGTTCCTGGCCAGGGACTCACCCCAAGACCTGGGTCTGGAAGAGGATCATGTGCTCAGTTGATATCACGAACATTAGACACATCAGAGATGTGATACTGATTCCTCCCAGATCATGTGATCTCAAAGCAATGACCTCCAGCTGGATATGTTGAGTCCTAGGATCAATGCTTAATTTGTGCCGGTGTTTGCCGGTGCTCAGCACCCGCACTCATTTGTAAATATCGGCACGTATGTAAGAGAAGCCACTACATAGTGGCACTGTATGTGTATTTGTTTTTGCAGAGTTCCTTAGTGGAGTATTTAGCTATTTAATATATCTTAAAAACATGATAAAACTAGGAAATAAGATTACAGTTTAATGTGGCGTATGGGTAGCGCCAGCTGCAGTGGACCCGTGTGAAGTACTTTGGTCACTGGCACTTAATTCTTTACACATTAAGCAATGCCTAGGATTACCCAGTGGGGCCATGGATGCTGGCATGAGTTGGGAAAGAGAGGGAAGGGAGGAACCAGCACCTCGCCGTAAGTCTCCCTCACAGCTGGCAGAGCCGGTGCATCTGGTATCATCACAACGGTAAGGCATGTGTGGGGCAGATGATTCCGTTGGTCCCATTAAGGCCAAATAACATTTATTGTCCGTAAAGGCCTTGTGAAGAAGAAAGTCCACCAAAGAGCTAAATAATCGAAATATGTGGAGCTTTTTTCATGAAATGCGCTTCTTTTGATCCCGCATCCAGACGTATCCAGAAGTAGAGGTCGGCACGTCTGCAGCCAATGCCTGGAGTGGTGCCTGGATTGCCAGAGCTCCAGGTAACGCAGCACTTTGCCATTGCAGCACTTACTGACGTCTACACAACAGGCCCATCTTCAGGCCTTATGTATAATTTGGTGCCGGCTTTTAGTGGTGCCTAAAGTAGGAGGTTCTCATCCTTTACTTAGAACATGTCAAGTATCCGATCCAATCTCATTGTCATAACGAAGCTCTGCGGAGCCTGGAAGGAGGAACCTGAGCAGGCAGTTAATGGCATAACATAAAATGATGGGGCCCTCCGCAGAATGTGATGAGGGGCCCTTGAGTCTCCCAAATCTCACAGATATTCATTGACCTTGGGCTGAATAGGACCTCCTGAAGGGGTGGAGCCCCCTGTGGGGTTGGATGCGCCACAGGGGCTGCAGGGGCCTGCGTTACGCCCCTGTGACCAGGAACACATGCAGAGTCAGACTGAACCCTGCATTGCTTTCTTCAGGGAAGCCCCTTGTGTGCCTACCACCTCCCTCTCCTCCCCCCCTGTCCACCCCCCCATCCTCCCCACCCCGACTGGGGGTGAGTGTCTCTTCCTGTGGCCACCGTAGGAGGCCTAACTAAATACTGTACCATCAAGGTTATTTCGAAGACCCTCTATTCTAAGCCAATCAGCATGGTTGATTGTGGCATTTTGGCCTCCAATCCAGCCTATCTATTTATTTTATGAAGTCTGTTTCCTGCACACAGCTAACACTACAAATGAAAAACATAAATGCATATGGAGACAGCAAACAATCTAAAACAAGTTTTATGTAAAGCTCATACCGCTAACTATTTGCTTTGACAAGGGGTTTTCACTATCCACAAGCCGCTGCCTATTGGCTGCAACGATGAGGGTTTCCTCAAACTCACCCCTGGCTTCAGAGTTCGACCATAGTGATTGGCTGTATAATCAAAAGGTTTTGGGACAGTACTGCCGCGGAGGAGGTAGCCAGACTCATTCAAGCACAGAGTCCCCATACAGAGCGGGGCGGGAAGTTACTCAGAGAAGTGATGGCCGTATGTTATGTTATGTTAATAACACTTATAAAGCGCACAAATACCACAGCTCGCTTGGCGCTTATCTAAGGGTTATGAAACCATGCTGCAGCAGATATTATTATATTGAGAAAGTCAATCCCTTCCAAAAGCCTGTTCAAATAAGAAGGTTTCCAGTCTCTTTCGAAAGAGTAATCCATTCCAGATCTGTGGTATCAGAACTAAAAAGCCTGACGGCCCAAGGTAGTTTTATTAAAGTGTGGGCAGGTCACCAAGATCGCCTCAGAGGAGCGGAGACGCCATCCAGGCACATAGCGCCTCATCCGCTCCTCAATATAGGCTGGTACCGTGCCATAAAAAGTCTTGTGCACAATACAATACGCATAGAGAATCCGCCTCCTCCAAAAAGCAGCGGATGTCCAGCCCACCCTCTTTAGAATGCAAGTGGACCCTGTGCCCTCTACTTGCTTTGTGGCAGATACCCCACATTCACCAAGCTCGAAATAAGGGCCAAAGTCCTCTCAGTGAGGGAATAAAGCTGTGTCCGGCACACCGCAGTGCTCGAGCCTAGTGGTGGGAGGGGGCCCAAACATGGCACCACCAAAGATGGTGAGAATATTTCAAATTTGCCACACTTCTTTCCTTCATTTCAAAAGATTTATTGATTTTTAACAAAATAAAATTATATACATAGGGGCCGATTCCGATCTTGGTCGGTAGCTCTCCGAACGGGATCCGGCCGGAAAAAGTACGAGACGTACGCTTGTTTTCCGACCGACTCGTACAGCTGTACGAGCGAACGAGTACGATGCGATTGTACGCGTGTGTCCCGACCGAACCGTTTCCGGATCCCAACCGCTCCGACCGACTCGTACGGAAACGAATCGCACCACGCAATGGAGACGTTATCCGACCGAGCGAGTACGATGGACGCGTCGGACAGCCGGATCGAGTCGGAGCGTCCGGCTCGAAAAAGCTCCCGGAGCCGGACTTGGGGGGTCCGTGCCGGACCCCCCTGCACCCATAGCCATACGAGTCGAACACAGGGGGGACCCAAAGGTCCCCCCTAAACATGCATGTATGGTGCGAGTTGCACCGACGCGTACACACTATAGGGGGCGCACTTGTTTGCGACGTACCCATTGAGTCACTGGGAGCCCATGTACGCGTCGTACGACCGGCTCCTATTGACTTCAATGGGAGTCCGACCGAATCGAGTCCGGCAGCATGTGGCCGCATCGTACTCGCTCGGTCGGACTGTAGGAGTCCGGCTCGGTCGGAAATCTCTCCGGATCCGGCTCGGTCGGAGAGTTTTCCGACCCAGATCGGAATCGGCCCCATAATGTCTTGACCTACTGTAAGCATATGCTTTGTAATGCCAATTAATACAGTGTTCTGTATTTTTTCTGAGTCAAATAAAGTAAAATATATCATACATTTCGAGTATTTTGCAATTCTCGTTTTTCCTATATCAAGGTTATCAAGCTATATTGGACTACTGTCACTATTTGCATATTATAAGAGAAGATAGCGTCAAACATGGAAAAAAGAGCACGAGAGAACAGGTGAAATAAAGAAACAGCAGAGAGCACCAAAGCGGGCCTGGCTGAGATTAGACTCTAAGAGGAGGGGATTGTAGAAGGAACCGCAGGACCTAATGTCTGATATGAAATTATTCAACATATGTTGTAATTGGATTTCTAATTGTACCAATTCCGTGGGGGTTGGTTGTCTGTAAGCAAAGATCTAACATGTTTCATAGTGGTTTATTTCGTGTGACAATGGGATTTTCATTCGATTGTGTGTCCTCTGCACCGCGTATACAGTAGACCCACGCCCACGATTTGTGGTCTGATAGTACCTTGAAATTTTTCTATTTGTAAAGATCATTTTTATACCAATAGTTAATAGTAAGTCTAAGAAAGACATATTTGCTTCATTCAGGTGAGGAGGTGGATTCATAGGTCAAGATCCCAATATGATATTGCATGCGTTTAAAGCCAATTTTGGATGAAAACATTAATTGAATGTGTGCTCAGTTTGGTTCCAGAATGTGTTGATTTATAATAAAAAGTCTATGATCCAAGTTTGCTGCGTCACCTAAGCAGCTCCAACATGTTGATGTGTCCACAAGTTTTTGTTTAGAGAGCGGCTCCGGCAGCCAATAGCATTTATGAAGAGTCCAAAAGTTTCATTGATAGAAAAGTGGTGACATTTTAGGCTTTGAAACCAAAACATATTCTGTTTTTTATCTGTCAGAGAGGTAATATTCAAGGACAGACAAGAATTCTCCCATTTATATATTAAGTGTCATACTTTATTGTTTGTACTTGTCAAAATTGCGTATATTTATTCTGTTGGTAATGCGATCTTGCCTTGCTGTCTTGTTTAAGAACTGAATGCATCCAATGTTTTGGTAAACCCTTAAGTTTCTTACAGTAACTCTAAGCTTAACACATTTGTAGAAGTTTATGTCAGAGAGAGTACTCCCCTTCTACCAAAGCATTGGGAAGTTATCTGTATGTTTCAGTTCTTTCATAAGACGTATTCCTTTCCTGCATGTGCTGGCCAGAAGGCCTTCTTTCCATGTATTTTAACGCTAGTATTTAACCATATAAAAGCCATCTCCCATCTTCTAATTTTATTTTCAAATTCAATTTATTTTTATCAAGTATCAAGATAGCCCTAATGGAATCTTTCATTAGTTTGTTAAAATGGGGAATATTCAAGTGTGATATCCTTAACATATTAATGAAGGAGAGGAGAATCCTTAGGTCGCCAGGATCTTTTTACCTGCTGAATAGTGTGAAGGGAAGAAAACCCAATTCGCCTATACAACAATTTAGGATCCGACTTTTGGCTCCAAAGATCACTGACTCCGAGTTCAAGTTTTTGGGGTTTATTACAAAGCCAAAAATAACTGCACATACAAGCACCTCAACATGAGGTTAAAGAAATAGATGGGCACTAATACAAACATCATCCTACGCAGGAGTCTCATCCGACTCAGAATAAAAAGAATTGTTAGCTCCAAAAGCATTAAACTAGCAATGACAGCTCCAGTCTCTATTTTATTCTTCATTTACCTAATAGAAAAGAAAGCATTAAATCTGTCCCTACTCTACCACTAAAGTGACATCCCTACTTAGCGAGTTTCCCCAGGCAAGAGTAGAATAGGTAAAGGTGTCAGCTGTGAAGACTTCCTAAGAAGTGCACTCACTTAGCATTTGAGCTCGTTCTAAGATGCTCCTTCCTAACTAGATCTCTCTCTTTCGCCCTTCTCTCAGGTCTCCTCTACCTCCAATCTGCCCTCCTCCCTCGGGGCACTATCCCTAATACAAAATCCACATACAATAGAACACGCCCTTCTCACGCCCCTTCGGCCAGGTCTTCCTTCTTGTACTTTTCCATCGAAACTCTTACTTCATCCAGGACGGTTACAGAGACCTTGGGTCCCAGGCACCTTCTCCGCTGAAAGTATCATTCTTACATTCCAGTATACTCCCATCTCAGTGTCTCCCACCATCCTAACTCCTAAAACAAAGAGCCAGTCTTTTACTAACGAGGCATGTGTCCTTGCACCTGCAACAGAAAATACATTCAACAGAAACTTTCCACTGTGCTAATTAATTCTACCGTCGGTGCCCAGAGAGCCTTCCCAAGAGAACACCTTCTCGGCCTACAAAATAAGCTAACATTGGAACGAACAGGCCTTTCCTTGGCGTATATGCAGTCAGGCCTTTACACAAATTAAACACACAATTCTTAATCACTTCTATAAGCATTGGTTCATTACATCCCAAGAAGTGAAAAAGTGAACTACACGTGCAACTTACTATGGTACACGTTTAAACTACTGCATCTCGGTTACACATGGGCTAATTCATTTATGCATCATTTTAAACACGTTTCAATTGAGCATTACATTTGCATGATTAAAATAGCACAATTATGCTTCTATTCGCTCTAATAACTGCGGTTTAGAACTACATCTTACTGGCCATTCATTGATATATAACTGGATATATGCGGGTGCGGACTAACGGTGATTATGATGCACCCCTACAAATTTCTCGATAACATGGCGCTCTATCAGTTCCCCCCTTTGATGACTCCTGTCATCACACTTTTACAACACTCTTGTTGAAAGAACCGACCTAAACAGAACTTGTTGCCATTCTCCCCTGTCGGAACCTCTCCAGAATCTTAATATTTCGATAGTGACTGTCCTGCAGTCTAGCCATTCTCGTATCACTTTCTCTCAAGGCCCTCTCAACTCTGCCTGCCTTATACCACTTGTATGCTCTGATAAGACCCCACAAGCAAACAACACAAACCACAACAATAATGAGAGGCCTCAGAACATAGCCAAGGAAACCCTTTCCCAAATTCGCAAACCAGCTTCCTACTTGGCCCTATCCCTTGCCAACTTTCTCCCAAACTCCCTCTCCAGTCAAATCCTCTATCTCATGATGGATCGTAGTGATGTTACTTATATATTTCTCCAGATCTTTACTGTTATCTGGAATATAAGTGCAGCACTCTTGAACCTTCAACATTTTACAGACTCCGCCCTCTTTTGCCAATAGGACATCCAAAGCAAGACGATTCTGCAAAACCATTGTCCTTATCGACAACATCTCTCCATCCACAAGTATCAACGACTTCGCTGTATTCATTGATAACTCATCAACCACAGTCGCCAATCTCCGGATCTTCACATCATTCAAGATCACTCCCAGACTGGGTATCATTGCTCCAAAAATATCTCCTACTACCGCTCCTGCACTCGCACCTCTTCTTACTCTCGAATGCTTTCCACCCTCCAAAAGTTCCAAATCCTCTGCATGGTAAATCTTTGGAAATATAATTCCCAAGTAACACGTACCATACCAGTTCGCTGGCAACCTCACATAAGCATTCCTTCCACACACGAAATACACCGTAGGTATCACTTGTACAGGACCTTGCAGGAAATTCTTTGCTGATTCTTCCATAGTGAAAACATGATCACACTCACTCTGTCCCACAGAGACCTTATCATAATAGGTCTGCACTCGTCTCACGCACAACTTCCCTCTTTGCACTATATCCAATGCTATAGGGCCATAACTTCCTTTTGTGCGGTGTAATCTCTCTTCGTCTGTCCAATCTACAGGACTATCTCCGGTATAACGTGTCTGTGTTAGCTTTCTATATCTATCTTCTACCTGATCTACAAATTTTTTCTCTACTTCTGTTAATGCACAAGTTAAATTGTGTCTATGGGCATAAGCTGTATCTAAGGTTGAAGTCGGTATGAAGTACTTTCCAAGTCTATCTTCCGCCTTGTAATAATCATACTTGTTCAAATGTTTATGAGCAGGAACCTCTGAAAGCACGGCGTCATAGTTGGAAAAGAAATACTCATAGTGACCTCTCCCATAAAACATACTAAGCAACAAACTACACGAAATTCCATGTCAGTTGAAGATGGTGGTATCTAATACCCTCATCCACTGAAGCTGGCAACTGCATACACACATAACAATCTTTCGCATCCATTGCATCCACATACTCATATAACAGCTTGGCGTATGCATTAAGCTTAAAATCACTTCTAGACAAATCTATGTGTAACCTACGACTCTGTTCTATTAGCAAAGCTTTTTCATCTCCTATGCCTCCCTCCTTTTTGCTAGGTGTAGTGGGTGTAGGAGTCCCTTGCACCCCCCCCATGGCTAGCTCATGTGGAACTAAATATGAAACTACAACTACTATGATTATAGAAACTATCACACCCCCTATAAATGTGCCCACTATCAGTTTGGATCTACGGTGTTGATCTCCAGCCTCCATGATTTGGAAAAGTTCTCAAAGTTCTTGGTTTCAGCAACGAACACTCAAAGTCTCTGTCTTCTTCACACGTGACTTGCTTAACCAGTTCGAACAACTCCGTAACAGCTGGAAATCCCCCTATCAGCTACAGTTCCTTATTTACATAGTCCAGAAAAAGACTTCCCTAAGTTTTCGTTCTCTTCTGTCGAAAGTCCCTAAGTTTATTCTTCTTCCACTCGGACCTAGGTTATCTTCTTCTTTAGACTTTTCTATTTACAACAAGTTATTCTGAGTCCAAAATAAGATCAGCTCCAATTGCTTCTAAAACATACTGCAAAAGTTCAAGACGAAGAATTACCATTTCATGTGAAGGTGGCTCAAACCCAAAGGACGGAAATTCAAGCCGATGCAAAACCAATTGTCGAACTTTACTCAGAAGTGGGGGATTCGGAACCGTGAGGGTCAGTACTCCTTCGATTTCGAGCCCTGGTACCAACAGCAACACCTCCAACACCACGTTCGGGCTCTTGCTGACCACCAGCACGGACCTCAGCCTCCCTGAGCTCACTACACCTGGCATCAGTTACTGTGTAGGTCCACTCCGGGGTAGCGTATCTCTGGCAAGGTACTCTCGTTCTTTTCGACCTTCTACGACCTTCTTGAGCCTGCTCTTCGTCACTTCCTTCCGATTCAGACACTTCAGACACTGGAGCAAGATCTCTTTCGGGGGCCAACCTTAGATTCAGTCTCCTCTGTCTTTCAGGCCAAGCCTCCTCTGCTCTGGTCGCTCTTCCGCTTTCCCCTTCTATACCCTGTGCACCACTTCCTTCTTCGGTTGAATTTGACTCTACTCCACCCACAGCAACACCTCCGTCATCCGAGTCAAAGTCGGGGTTCTAGTCGTCGGAACCCTCTTCAGCTTGTTCCGGTGCACAACCAGCTGTATCAGCGGCCCTCACAGCTTGACTTGTCCTCTCATGTGGCCCTGCCACATCAGCTGGATTTTCATTCACAAGAGGAGCTGTTTCTTCCGAGGGTGCTGAAACTCTGCGGGTATGGGAAGCATGCACCCAATTCGGCAATCCTCCGCACTTCACTGCTGTGTTTGCCACCAGTATTACCTGGTACGGGCCTCGCCACCGAACATCCAGACAGCTCTTCCTCACGTGCTTTCGAACAAGCACCCAGTCTCCGGGACACAGGTCGTGGCACAGATCACTGGAGGCCGGAACAGCTGCAGCTTGCACCTGCTGGGATACAGAACGGACCACATCAGCTAGTCCATTGCAGTAATCGAGAATCAAGTCATCAGTGATGTTTATCAAAGCTGTAGCTGGTACTGCTGGTAATCGCATCGCCCTTCCCATCAGGATCTCATGATGGGATAGATAACCCGGTTCTCCTGTCTGGGACACTGCGAATACTCATAAGCACAAGCGGCAGGGCATCAGGCCACTTCAAAGACGTTGATGAGCACACCTTTGCCATTCGGGCTTTCAAAGTCCCATTAACCTGTTCCACTATCCCAGCAGCCTCTGGTCGATAGCTACAATGTAGTCTCTGATCGACATTCAATGCAGCACAAAGTAACTTCATGATTTCACTGTGAAAGTGTGTTTCTCTATCTGATTCCAAAGAGGTCAGGAAACCAAATCTCGGGATGAGTTCCCTCAACAGTAACTTAGCCACTGTGAGGGTGTCACACCTACGTGGTGGGTAAGCCTCCACCCACCATGAGAACACACACACCACCACCAAAATGTACCTCAACCCATTGCACTTGGGCATCTCGATGAAATCTAGCTGCATCCTATTGAAGGGTCCTCCTGACCTCCCAATGTGACTCAATGTGACCACAGTCTTCTTTCCAGCATTCATCTGTTGACACGTAACACATCTCTGACAGACTGCTTCAGCAATTGCACGGAATCGTGGGTTATACCATGTCTGCCTAAACACACGCAGCATGGCGTCTCTGCCAAGATGTATTGCACCATGTATCAGTCTTGCCATCGGGCTCAACAAATTCTCTGGCAACACCGCTCGACCATCACTGGAAACCAAACATTAACATCTCCTTTTTCCCATCCTGCTCTAACCCACCCGTCTCGTTCTTGATCTGAAACCTCATCCTGCAGTCGCTTGAGCTCCTCCCAAGTGTCTGCCATGGCTAACATCATGCTGAGCTCGGTTCCTTCTTGGCTCTCTCCGGTGTAACCCCCTGTGAATATACATCCTTGTTCTGCACAAAAGCGGGCAACTTCATCGACATAATTGTTTCCCAGAGAGACAAAATCATTTCCCTTCCCATGCGCAGTACACTTGACTACTGCGATTTCCTTCGGACATTGCAATGCATCTAGTAGCTGTCTCACATATTCCCCATTCCTAATGGGCGAACCAGATGATGTCATGAATCCCCTCTGTGACCATAACTGTCCGAAGTCATGAACTACACCAAACCCATACTGGCTGTCAGTGTAGAGCGTGATTCGAATTTGATCAGCGGCCAAACAGGCACGAGTCAAGGCAATGATCTCAGCTACCTGTGCGGAGTGTACTCCTTCTAGACAAGCAGCCTCAACCACTCCTGAGATGGTACATACAGCAAACGCTGCTCTCAACTGACCAACATTGTCTCTTAGGCACGAACCATCAACAAAGAAAATTTCATCAGGGTTGGTCAGTGGTTCGTCAACAATGTCAGGTCTCGGTTTGGTGCATAGTTCAGTCACATCGAGACAATCATGGTCCTCACAATCTTCATCATCTGTATTCGGTATAGGCATTAATGTCGCAGGATTTAAGACAGAGCACCTTTTCAGAGTCACATTCTCTGCGGCGAGTATGACTTGCTCATACCTCGTTAACCTGTTATTCGTTAGGTGCTGGGTCTTCGTCCTGGTCATTAACAATTCAACAGAGTGTGGTACGTGAACTGTCAGAGGGTGACCCATTACAATGCTTTCACATCTTTCAATGCTGACACCTGTTGCAGCAACGGATCTGAGACATCCGGGCAACGCAGAAGCTACTGGATCTAAAGTAGCTGAAAATAGGCAACTGGTCTACGGACACCTCCATGGCTCTGAACCAAGACTGCTAATGCACAACCTTCTCTCTCGCAACAGAACAGGGAGAAAGCCTTGTTGTAATCAGGCATTCCCAAAGCGGGTGCAGAACACAAACCCTCTCTCAGTCTTAGAAATGACATCAAACATTTGTTGTCCCATGGTACCGGATCACTCACATCCTTGTGCGTGAGCCTCTGCAAAGGCTTTGCGTTCAAGGAAAAATTGAAAATCCACTGGCGACAATAGCCGATTATTCCCAGAAACATCCTGACCTCCCTCTGAGTGGTAGGCACAGCCATGTTCATTATTGCCTCAACTCGATCTGGTGACACCTTCCTCTTGCCTTTCTCTATCCTGTGCCCCAAATACTGCACATCATTCAGACAGTACTGTAGCTTATTTGGAGACACCTTGTGTCCATTCTCTGCCAAATGATTCAGTAGGGCTATCGTGTCTATCCTGCAAGCGTCCTCTGTTTCTGAGGCAACAAGCAGATCGTCTATATACTGCACAAGAACTGAGTTCTGTGGCAGTACGAGACTTTCAAGATTCTTCTTCAGGATCTGGTTAAAGATCGATGGACTCTCGGTATATCCTTGAGGGATACGACACCACGTTAACACACGATTTTCCAGCCGGAAAGCAAAAAGAAATTGGCTTTCTTCGTGGAGCGGTATCGAGAAGAATGCTTGGCACAAATCAATCACAGTAAACCACTCAGTTTCGCACGGGATCTGAAACAGTATCACTGATGGATTCGGTACCACTGGACAACATGGGACAACTATCGTGTTGACCTTTCGCAGGTCTTGCACGATCCTGAACTTTCCACTTGGTTTCTGTAGTCCCATGATGGGTGAATTACATGGGCTACCTCTTATCTCCTTCAAAATTCCTTGCTTGATCATGGACTCGATTACAGGTTTAATCCCTGCAACAGTCTCAGTTGACAGATTGTACTGTGGCGTTCTAGGGAATTCGACATTCTGCTTGACCTGAATCTGTACAGGTTCAACCCCTCTGATCAGTCCGATCTCTTCTCCCGTGAAATCCCACACCTCATGTGACACAGAATCTCTTAGATCTAGTGGAAGTTCCTCCACTGTCACAACAGGGTACATTTCTATGCACAAGTGCTGATTCGCAACCTTGAAGGTGGCATCATCATCCTTCGTCTGAACCTCGACTCCCCTAGGTGTGCAATAAATGGTGCAATTTAACTTACACAACAGGTCTCTTCCTAACAGACAGACTGGACTCGAATCGCACACCACAAACTGATGTCTAGCTCGGAAAGAGCCTATTCTCACCGGAATCGGTTCGGTCAATGGGCTAGTTATCTTTTTGTTTGCCACTCCAACAACTTGGATCGATTGTCCCGAGAGGGGACGGTTAGGGACCACTGCTGATCTTACAGTAGACCGGGTAGCACCAGTGTCAACCAAAAGGGTGGCAGGATGACCATCAGTGTCTGCCGCCACAAAAGGTCCTCTCTGGTCTACCTCCAAGACTACTCCAAGTGTGCAGTCTTCCTCCCCCCTCAGGCACCGTCAGGCCAACGGGTCTGGGCTGTACTCATCATACCCTTCGAAAAGGGGCATCTGCTGGTATGTTCGCGTTCCCTGCGAAATCCTCGGTGGCTGGGGAACTTGCACCTGTGGGTTAAACGTCCCCCCTTTCATCGATGTGGGCCTCGTCACAGTATTAACTACCTCCGGCACGGGTGCCTGAACCGCTTCTACCTCCTGTTTCACCTAATTGGCTGGGTTCAAGGGACACTCGTGCTTCCAGTGTCCAATTTGGTGACAAAGATGACACGCAGTGGTCTTCTTCAATGTCGCCACATCCATTCCCATCTTAGGATCTACAGGCTTCCCTTTTCCTTGACCTTGCCCATTCTGGTTCCCTTGATAGTTTCCCTGTCTTCTTCCCAGCGTCCCTCCGCTAGGCTGGACCTGAGCAGTTTGCATCTGAACAAGCATCAGTTTGTCCTTCAACTTCCGGTGCTTCGAGTCTACTTCATCACTACAGTACCTCGCATACCGCAGGATTTCATCCACCGGCTGGTTCTGCCAACAGATCAAATGTTGCTGTATCATAAGACTAACCTCTGGTCTCAATCCTAGGACAAACTTTGAGACAAACTGTCCCATATCCTTGGGGTCTAAGGTATTTAGTCCACTATACTGTTTAAAAGCTTGCAAGAGTCTTTCATAATACTCATGCACTGTCTCCTTTGGTTCCTGAACAGTTCGATCTATCTTAACCCAATCAATGTCTTGAGGCGAGATCTTCGACTTCAACCATGTAATCACTTGTTCAAACTTTTTCATGACTATAGGCGACGGACCATTTGTGACAGCATCCCTTTCAGGTTCAAAAGTCGGCCACTCAACCGCAATTTTACAAGCTGACCATAAGTCTCCGGGTACTACAATATCAAACAAGGTGTTCAAATCAATCCACAATACCTTCGAAATTTTGACAAAACGGTCAACCTGTTTGTACCACTCTACTGGCTTTTCCCTCAGCCGAGGAAAATCATTTGTAAATGCAGCCAAATCACCTCTACTCCAAGGCACATGCACGTACCCTCCGTTTTGTACTTCCCGTAAAGGATAGTTCCCTACTCCTGTCGTCCCTCCCCCCGGAGGCGGCGTCTCTCCTACGTTCTTTTTGGAAATCTTTTTCTTAGACCACCTTTCCTCCCATTTATTGAGCATGATCCATATGCGCATCCCTACGATCAGGTCCTTGGTATGTGTCCTCAGTCCTATGACCCTTTTCTCTTCCAGCTCTTGATCACTGTATTGCAACCTATGAGAGCTTTGCAACGATTTCGTTTTATTCAAATCCACCTCATATTTCTTTGCCAGTTCTGTCAATTTCTCATGTGCGGCCCTTGCTTTATGAGTCACGTCCTTTGCTACAAAAAGCAGCTCGTCTGGCTCATAGATCTCTATTCTCTCCAAAGGCAGATTCCCGCTAATCATTTCATCTACCTCTGCCTTCAACCTCACTACATCCAACATCCTTGCCCTCATGGCACCCCTCAAGATTTCTCGACAAACAGCACCATTCTGTTCATCATAATCGCTGCTTTGTTCTCGTGGCTTACTTTCTTCTATCGTATTCCTAGAAACTGGTCTGTTTCCTGAGTTGTCTTGCTCCACATCTCCTGGCATTCGATCACTCTGATTCCTCACAGGTGGTACCCACATTCTCAAGTCTGATCTGGACTCGACCAAAGACCTTGGTCTTACTGGTCTCACATCCACCTGTCCACTAGAGGAGTCTGCGGTGGCTGGCAATGGCGTGCTCGCTTCTATGGACTTCGGAGAGTGGACCATTCCCCCCTCTACACCATTCCCTCCAACGCTGATCCCCTCTCTCCCTGTCGTCTGTAATAGGCCTCCTTCACTTACTCGATCTGGGTCATACACTGATACTATAGGACCAATGGTGACCGGTACCGTCAGGGCATCCGGCAACCTCACACTTCCCATTGAAGGTTGTGTTCTCACTCCCTCTGTTCCTGTAGAGATTTTTCCTACTACTCTCACATTTGCCTGATTCCGCAACTCGCCAGTCCCTCCTGCCACAGTCGATTTTCCTTCGCTATAATCTGGATTCAATGGAGGTGGTCTCTCTGACAGCAGTCTTTCTAACAAGCTGTCGTCCGTGTCACTGTCATCTTCCTCTACGCTCTTTGCCTGCGTATCTCCCGTTTTATCTAATAATGGATATAATCTATCCCCCTCAATCGTTTCCACTCTCCACCTTTTCTCCAGTGCATCCCATCTCGCATCTTGAAATGCCCTGATCGACTTCTTCACCCTTTCCTGACTTCTCTCTCTTTTTCTGTCATACGCTGCCCTAATCCATGCATGTAGTGCCTCAAATTGTGTTGGTCTGGGCAGTGGTCGTAAAGAAGACATTACGGTTTTTAGCTGGTACAACACTTCCAACCTGAAAGTACCATAGCGTGGGAAAGTCAATTCTCCCTCTCCCTGTGTCATTGTATGCCAATTCTCAAGCCAAATTATAGTATGCAATCCCACATTCTTAGCCATGTAATGTGCTGGTGTATCTTCGGGAGGAGCTTCCTCTCCCCCCCCGAGTAACCACATGTCTATCACCTCTACAGAGTTCTCGTTAAACTTTAAAACATTTTATGATGAAACAGCTTTCCGTTCGCACACAAGATTTCATTTTTACTTCCTGATGTCAGTCCACCAATACCAGCGCGACTCACACCAACCGACCTATCGCAGTGCGGCACTGTCTGACGTCACTCTTCCTCCGCTCGCAGCAGTTCCCCTCCTTTACAATTTATCTCTCACGCTCACACGCGTCTCAATGACACTCTGAAGTAACTGTCCACGAAACGACCGGACAATCACCTCTCTGACTGTCTGTCCACAAACGACCGGACAGTTTCTCGAAACTGTTGACCTCGGATCTGGCACAATCGAAAGGATCCAAACACTCAATGTTTCACACATACAGCAACCTACGACCAGCGTCGGTTATTCACGCACTCGCACATATGCTTCCTATCCTCAGTGGGTTAATCAACGACGTCTCATGACTCCCACAACCTCTGGTCAACAATCTCAACTCTGGGTGTCTTCTACACCACAATCTTTTATCCCGGGATATCGAATCAAATCTCTCGGCCCCGCGCGCGCTCACGGTCCGATCCTCAATCATACGACTCTCATTCCAACTCCGCAAGACATCACACAATCAAATCAACACCGCAATCTAACAAGCATCACCCTTTTCATACTCACGCTACCATGAACTGCTACTTCGCTGCACCATCACTCTCCGTCGATTCTCATCGACCGCCGTCGTCCTCCTCTTACAATCCACTGGATCACCATCGCTCGGGCTCTATGGGGCAAGTAATCTCTTATCCTAATCTAGATCTCCCCTTACTATCAGAGGAAACCATCCTACTCTGCTACCAACTGATAAAGCGGGATTCTTATCTTATCTTACCATCACTAAGAATCCTCAGGTCGCCAGGATATTTTTACCTGCTGAATAGTGTGAAGGGAAGAAAACCCAATTCGCCTATACAACAATTTAGGATCCGACTTTTGGCTCCAAAGATCACTGACTCCGAGTTCAAGTTTTTGGGGTTTATTACAAAGCCAAAAATAACTGCACATACAAGCACCTCAACATGAGGTTAAAGAAATAGATGGGCACTAATACAAACATCATCCTACGCAGGAGTCTCATCCGACTCAGAATAAGAAGAATTGTTAGCTCCAAAAGCATTAAACTAGCAATGACAGCTCCAGTCTCTATTTTATTCTTCATTTACCTAATAGAAAAGAAAGCGTTAAATCTGTCCCTACTCTACCACTAAAGTGACATCCCTACTTAGCGAGTTTCCCCAGGCAAGAGTAGAATAGGTAAAGGTGTCAGCTGTGAAGACTTCCTAAGAAGTGCACTCACTTAGCATTCGAGCTCGTTCTAAGATGCTCCTTCCTAACTAGATCTCTCTCTTACGTCCTTCTCTCAGGTCTCCTCTACCTCCAATCTGCCCTCCTCCCTCGGGGCACTATCCCTAATACACAATCCACATACAATAGAACACGCCCTTCTCACGCCCCTTCGGCCAGGTCTTCCTTCTTGTACTTTTCCATCGAAACTCTTACTTCATCCAGGACGGTTACAGAGACCTTGGGTCCCAGGCACCTTCTCCGCTGAAAGTATCATTCTTACATTCCAGTATACTCCCATCTCAGTGTCTCCCACCATCCTAACTCCTAAAACAAAGAGCCAGTCTTTTACTAACGAGGCATGTGTCCTTGCACCTGCAACAGAAAATACTTTCAACAGAAACTTTCCACTGTGCTAATTAATTCTACCGTCGGTGCCCAGAGAGCCTTCCCAAGAGAACACCTTCTCGGCCTACAAAATAAGCTAACATAGGAACGAACAGGCCTTTCCTTGGCGTATATGCAGTCAGGCCTTTACACAAATTAAACACACAATTCTTAATCACTTCTATAAGCATTGGTTCATTACATCTCAAGAAGTGAAAAAGTGAACTACACGTGCAACTTACTATGGTACACGTTTAAACTACTGCATCTCGGTTACACATGGGCTAATTCATTTATGCATCATTTTAAACACGTTTCAATTAAGCATTACATTTGCATGATTAAAATAGCACAATTATGCTTCTATTCGCTCTAATAACTGTGGTTTATAACTACATCTTACTGGCCATTCATTGATACAAATCTGGATATATGCGGGTGCGAACTAACGGTGATTATGATGCACCCCTACAAATTTCTCGATAACATGGCGCTCTATCAGGGAATATTCAATTGTGATATCCTTAACATATTAATGAAGGAGAGGGGTTTAAAAATATATGTTTCTATGTCTAGCCAAGGTGGTGGAGATGTATTGGGTGGACATTGCCACCAACAGACTTGTCTTAGCAAAAAGACTGGTTGGTTGCTAAAGAAGTCAGGGAGTTTCACACTCTACTACTACTTTGTTATATTTTAGTTAAGTAAGAGATTCCCTAGCCCATTTGTCATTTCAAACATTTAGGAAACATGACGGCTAAAAAATATACTTGTGGACAAACCATCATTTTTACACATTCTTTCCTTCCCTACTACTTGATAACTTTTGGTGACCATGATTCAGTTATGTTATTAATTTTCGTTATGAGTTTAGTTTCTATATGATCTCTAGTTTCCTCTGCTGTCTTTTTGTATTCTATGCCAAGTTATTTTAACTGGTTTGACTGTCATTTCAGACCCGAATCTCTTATAGTAGACCGGTAATAGTGATTCTTCAAAGGAAATACCTCTGTTTGTCCCGATTGCTGGCCTGATTCACAAAGGTAAAAGTTCACTTTTCTGTAAGTTTTCGATTGTTTGCTATTCATAAAGGTATTCATGAGTAGTATCTTTACAAGCGCGAAGTCTCCACACATGAAAAGACCTAACTTTTTATGTGCGGAGACTCCACACTTGTAAAGATGCCTCTCGTAGATCCCGCTGTGAATACCAATCGTAAACTTACACAAAGTGTAAGTTTATCTTTGCGAATCAGGCTGTGAGTATCCTGAACCTTTGCATAGGTGTTAATTTTTTTCCGAAATCTTATGAATTGAGTGATTAACTGCTTCTATAAAAATCAGGCCAACATCTGCATAAGCATCTAGTTATTTGGACTTAGGCCCTCATTACGATTTTGGTCGGACAAGCGTCCGACCGACAGCTTTTCGGTATCAGGACCGCCAGACACGTAGGCAGCGTAGGCAGCGGACCCAACCTCCAAATTACGATCCGACTACTGTATAGGCGGCAGGAAACTGTGGCCCAGAATAGGGCCGCATTACAAGCCTCAATGCAAAAGGGCATGTTTGGAAACAACCCAGCACCGTGTGCCTGGCACAGGGTGTATGGATGCTGTGGTGCCCCCTGGCCCCATAGCGGAGGCCCTGGGGAGAAGGTGGCCCTGCTAGAGGCACCCAAAGTCCCTTTCTGACAGCCTTTCTATGACAGTCGGACGGCTGTCGGAAAGGGACATCATAATCTATATTGTAGGGTATTACGCTCTGACCAATGGTCAGACGGGCTCTGCCCGCTGCCTCCGACCGCCCACAGCATTATAATGAGGAACCAGATGTCGGATAGACTGCCATCGACAGGCCGTTGGTGGCGGTCTGTCCGACATCGTAACCTGGCCCTTAGAGTTGAAAGAAATACTCTACATTTTGGGATTTGTATGGATATTTATTAATGGTGGCTCAATGGCAAGAAGAAACAGTAGGGGGGACAGAGAACACCCTTGCCCCGTTACTTGGGCTCAGTTAAAATTCTTAGATTGTCCTGCATTGATTCTGACGTGTGCAGAGGGACGGGCATACAGACCATTTCCATTCCATTCGTTCGAAATCCAGGCCCATACTGTAATTGTGTATTGTTGTTCACAAAAAGGTCCACAAGACCTTGTCATGGGTGTTTTTTCATCTAAAGCCACGGCTTTTTTTCTAATACATGTCTTAGTAGCATGATTTTGTCTCAGGCGTATCCCCCTTTAACAAACCCAGTTTGTGAAATTTTTATTATATTAGGAAGATTTTTTTCTAATCTTAAGGCTAAGATCTTGTGATAATAAGTGATATTAGCCTATAATTTTTAGGGTCTGTTGGGTCTTTCCCTTCTTTATGTGTTACTAATATCACCACTTCCGAGGCAATTCCCCTAATCTCCCCCAGGGTACCAAAATGAATGAAACGTTTACAGGTGAGGCATTAGTGTTTATTGAAGATTTTTATAAAATGATGCGAAGAAGCCATACGGACCTGGCGCTTTACCGTTTTTTAAAGTTAGAATAGCTCTAATTATTTCACATTTATGTATTTCTTTGTTCAGTTCCAATTTGTCTGAGTAGTTCAAGGGAGGTATAATTTATCAAGGTATTTCTGACACTCCTTAAAATGTTCCAATCAATCTAGATTGTAAAGGGCAGAGCAAAATTCTTCAAATGCTTACTTTATGTCTTTAGGGTCTATGTAGATTTTGCCTGATTTCCTCTTAATTGCTGAAATTTGCACATGATTATTTAAAATTTTTAGATAGCTGGCTACTAATTTTCACTGCTTTATTTCATTCAATTATAGTTTTGACCTTCTTGAATTGCACCCACTTATGTGCTCTGTCACTCAGTATCCGATTAAACTCGTATTTTAGTGATTTCCAGTTTAAGGAGTGTCTGGTTATCCTTGGTACTTAATAAGTCACGTTCTAAGCCTTTGATTGCTTTTTGTAGCACATTTAGTTTCTTATTATTCTTTGTTCTTGGTGGCCATTTTTCCAATCATAACCCACCTAACCGTAGCTTTCATAGCATCCCAAAGACTCTCAGGGGATATTTGGTCTAAGCTGTTTTCCTTAAAGAATTAAAAATTATGGAAATAATTAGGTCTCACGGTCATTAAGTACTTGATTCATTCTCGATATTTTTCCTCATATATTGGCCAATGTAAATCCAATTATGAGGAGGTACAAGCACGATCTAAGATCAAGATAGGTTCTATCGTGGGATTAAGCACTTTTTGTGTCAGACGATTATCTGTGAGAAGGTAGTCTATCCTAGATAAAGTATTTTGGAGTGTGTGAGTAGAATGACAATGAAGTCCCAGAAGGGTTATGGAGACGCCATGGGTCATGAAGGTTGTGAGATTTAACTAAATGTTTCATTTGTCTGTGTGATTGATTGGTTTTATATGGGTATACAGATAATCTGTCCAAGGTAATATCTATAGTGAGACTGAAGTCCCCACCTATTAATAATCCTAAGCTATGCGGGAGATCAGATATTGTCTTTTAAAAGTTGGTCCAAAATTGTGGTATATCTTCTGTTGAAGTGCACGTTTAGTAAGTAAAATCCAGCACCATTCTTGTTTAATGTAGTTATTAGCCATCTACTGTGCGTGTCATTTATGGAGTTTGAGCATGTGTTGCTCATCCTCTTAGAGATTAGCACCAAACCCCCTTTTCTTAACTGCAAGTGAATGAATGAATGAAATGATATTTATAAAGCGCGATGGCAACCCTGAGGCCTCCCAGCGCTACGGACGGAAACAGTAAAAGACCAAGCAGGCACAGCTAGACATCATTCTTGAAGAGGTATGTTTTTAGAAATTTTCGAAAAGCCTGCAAATTAGGCTGACTGCGAACTTGAAGTGGGAGGGCATTCCAAAGTATGGCAGCCTTGTGGGCGAAGGACCGTCCACCACATCTAGCTCTAAAAATTTTAGGGGGTGAGGAAAGAAAGGCGGTAGATGAGCAAAGGTTTCTTCTAGACTGGTGAGGGGTAATCAAGGATTGAATAATGGCTGGACCCTTATTCCAGTATGCTTTGTGGGCCACGCACATGGCCTTAAACTGAATCCTTTCCCTTATTGGCAGCCAGTGCAAGGACACAAGGGCAGGTTTGGCGGGCTGTCGGCGGGGGAGCTGTAAAAGCAGGCGAGCAGCGCAATTTTGGATGGTCTGAAGCTTGTTGATGGTATATTGGGGGGCACCCAGATAGAGGACGTTGCCATAGTCCAGGCGGGAGAGGATTAAAGCCTGGACCATGATCCGTCTCGCTGGGAAGGGGAGAAGGGAAAGGATCTTGCGTAGCATCCTGAGTAGTCCAAAACAAGTGGCCGCAAGTTTAACTACTTGGTAGTTAAAGGTGAGGAAGCGGTCCATCCAGATGCCGAGACTTTTTATCTGGTCTTTCGGAACTGGGGCAGGTCCGAGGCAGTTGGGCCAGAGTGAGGCAGAGTTGAAAGAGGGGGCGTTGCCTAAGTACATCAGCAATCCAAGCGTTTTTAATTAATTTATTTATTTATTCATTCCTATCTTAGTTTCTTGTAGAAGTATTATATCTCCGTTAAGTTTATAGCAATGGTCTATTATTTACCCATGTTTAACACAGTGATTGTGCCTTTTGGTGGTTAGTGATCAAAACCTTCAAAGACTTTTGAGACATATCTCAAATTGTGACTGCAGCATATTCTGATAGACGAGATTGAGGTACTAGATGTAAACCAGTATGAAACAGTATGTTTCTTTCTTTTTGATAGAAATAATAATATGTCATGTTAGAAGGCATCAAATGTAAAATATAGTGCCTCCTTCAGGTTGAGAAAGAGAAATAGAAGGAAGCTAGTTTAAGTAGAAGGATGAAGATGAACTAGAGATAGAAAAGAAAAAAGCAACAAAAGAAAATATAAGCAATGGCATTGCCAGTGTGATGAACCTGAGCCCCTCTCCTACCCTATATGACCACCCCCTCCCCAAACAAGAACTTGGAGGCAGTTAAGGCCTAACATGGCCACCATAAGAGATCTTACAGCCTCAGTGATACAATGTTTGAAAGCTACAATCAACCTTAATTAATCAAAGAACAAACTATCAAACCATGCATATGTCAATCAGGTGCTAAGAAAAGTCTGCTTTCATGTAGTCCACAATAAATACCAAACATTAGTGGTAAGCATGCTGAAAACATCAGGCATCTGGATTCAGGTGTTTTAGAATGCAGGACCACAAATTAACCTTGTTAAATTATTTTTTTTTAAAGTTCCTCAAGGTACTATGACAGGGGTGGCTACCCGCACAATGTCATTATATTTAATAAGGAGGAGGTGAAATTACCCTGTTGAAAAAATGTGTTAATTAAAAAATATTTGAAATGTGTACATTAAAATATTTGAATATCATACTTTCTTACTTTTATAATCCACTAACAGTCCTTTTAACCAGACAGAGACTGAGTGAATGAGTGACTTTGAGAGGTAATGAGATGTGAGAGAGAGCATGTGAGTCTGTGAGTATGAGCGAGAGTGTATTTGCGCTTAGCAGTCTACCATATGTCAAACTCTGCCAGTGGGAAGACACTACATAGCCTGCATTACTTCTCCTTTATACTAAATATGTGTGTTATAATAATCACTGCAAAAATCAACTTGTTTTGTAAGCACTGGAAAAACACAGTTTTTGTCTATTTTGAGGGTTAGGCAGCTGAATAAACACAGATAAACACTGCCTTAAACCAGTTTGGATAGCATTGAGAAAAACAACTGAAATTTATAAAAAAATAAACACTGAAATTATGTACTGGGTTATCTCCGATAAATGTGCTTAGATTAGTACTAAATTTCAGTGCTACATCCAGAGTCAAAAGAACAAATGTAATTACTCCTGTTCTCAGTAGCCTCAAGGGAGAGGTTACTTTACTGCATTCACCCGTCATCACCACTCTACAACAGATGTTTAAAACGCAGTGGCATTTCGGATGAGGGTCGCAGTCTCAGGTGCTGTGTCCCGCTGTTGTGGTAAGTTTAGTTAAACGGAAGGAGAACTAGATATTCATTCACATATCATCGGGTCACCTGGGCACACTTTACTATTTCTTACTCCACCTTACTGCAGGAGGCAGTTCTTTTCATTTGCTCTCAAAGGCCACACGCTGTCTTGCTTTACACTCCCAAATAAAAGAAATTCAGCACTCCCAAGCAGAGGCACTCGGTAAATCAAGAAAGAAAGCACCTGGGATAGTGGATCCGCACTCAAAAATGAGGCACAAGCGTGAGGTTTTATTATTGCAACACTCTCTAACAGAAAGACTTTCCCAGATGTCAAATGAAACAGGTAAAACAACGTGCAAATATATATATAAATCTACATATATAGATAGGCAAGTAATAATAACACACTTACAAGTAATCAAATGCATGGAATAAAACACAAGCAGATAATTTTGATGTAACACACGCAAAAAATATTAATAATGAAAGCTCACAAGTCAAATAATGAGAGAGAAAAACCATAAGCAGATTATAATAATAGGACATTCACAAGTAAAATGCAAAGGAGTAAAATATAAGATTCACAAGTCAAATATGAGATAGTAGAACACAAGCAAATAATAATAATAATGATTGAAGCAGATAATAATGGACGTCTAATGCAAGAAAGAAGCACTGTCAAATGAAAGACTCAAATATAAAGAGTTTATATACACAACATGAAAACATCACAGAGCAATGAAACTTATAACTCATACATCACCTACTGAGAGCACATCATTGTGGTCAGCTCAACCGTGAGCCCTTGACAGTCATCCAGAAGTCCCAATGGGACAACAAGATTTTCTCGTGATGATGCGTCCAGCTCACGAGTGAGCTTCTGTAGGAGCGCAAAAACTTCCTGTCTTTAAGACTCTTTACTAACACAGAGAGAGAGACTTCTAGAAGTTCCCCTTCCCTTCATGTATTGCAAAACCAAAGCTGACCATACCGGTCTGATCCAAGGTCAAGACGGAAGCCGGCCGAACCTCCGTGTTTTGATTCAGAGACTGAGAAATACATTCCACACATTTCTCTCCCATGCTTTCAAACGCACATCCCACGCGTTCTGTTCCAGCAAGGCTGCTTTGCTCTGTGCTGAGAGGAAAGTAAACAATCCTGCTCTGAAGAAAGCACAGAATGATGTTGTACATTCAAGATGGAGTAAGTTAAAATATACAGGGACATATTTTCAAGCCCCTATCTTCACAGGAACGTCACTTTTCTTAACGTTCCTGTGGTGATACGGGCTCAACATGGCTTAACGCACCCTTTCATGCTATACTTAGCGTGAAAGGGGTGGGCAATGGGTGTTGTGGTGGGCATTCTGCCGCAACACCCATTGATTTTGACACTGCTCCATATTAACGAGGGTGGCGTAAATATGGGGCAGCGCCAAAATTAAGACCAAAAAAAACCTGGTCTTAACATGGCGCAACCAGGAGAAATGCTTTATTTTTCCTCATTTGTGCTGTTTCTATGTGTGTTGCATTGTGCAGCACACATAAAAACAGGAAAATACAGTGCATTGATTGTTTATGTGCAGGAAGGTGTCATTTTAAAAATGACGAGTTGCATCTTCTATGTGTGCTGCTTTGCGCAGCACACATACAAGTTATAAATCGCCATTTAAGATTGTTTATGTGCAGGAAGGGACACCTTCCTGCACATAAACAATAATTTTCACAGTGCAGGCACCCTTGCACTACGGTGCAAGGGTGCCTGCATTGGCGCTAGGCAGCTCGAATTAGTGGCAGTGAAGGGGAAAATACAGGGCTTCACAGTATTGTTGTAAATACGGTGCAACCCTGCGTTTCAAAAGTAGTGGAGTGCGGCATTAAACCAGAAAGGCTAATTCTGCGCTACGTCACTTTTCTTGTAAATATGCCCCATAGAGTCAATTAAAACACTGGTAGTCAAAGGTCATCACATAATCCCAATATATATGAGTGCATATAGCACTACACACCTCACCTGGTCGGATCATGTGTGTCTCAAGGTAGCGGCAAATGGCATTGCAATCCCACGGTCTCTGCATCACAAGATAGAAAGATGAAATTGAGCTGCCTGACCGTCAATTCATTTTGAAGTTTAACTCATTTAATCCACCCTGTTCGTATTCATGTAGATGTCCTTTCCAAGGTATAGAATCGGGGCAAAGCGCTAGATTTGGATCGGTAAAAGATCCCTTCAGGGGCACTCGGATCCTAAGTGGCCATCTTGCTTGGTTTTAGCCACACACCCTCAAAATCTACCACACTTCTATAGATGATTCTTAGTAACCCATTCAGTGTGGTGATGTTATTTTCAAGCTCAATACTTTGTTCATAACTGAACTGTGTGGCAGTGATTACAATTTTGGGGACCTTCTCAAATAACTTGTCCAAAATGATCAACTTTCCTATGTGCATGCCTTAGATACATGTAGGTACTGTCAGGACACCATACTTAGCATGAAGTGGGGCTTTAAATTCCAATATCTCTGCAACCACTGGGCAGATGTCCATATAGTTTGCAGGGATCTGTTCTTCGTATCCTAACCTGATCAACCCCGATGTCCACTTCCATGCCAGAAAGGAGGACTGAACTTGCTTAAGGTTCCTCTTGGGTGTTACCTGGGGCACTCTGAGGGGCAGAGGTAATAGGGCCTAAAAGATGGATCCTGTAAAATGATCAGTGGCAGTGTTCTTTGATCTTCTGCACAGCTTTGGTCTCCGCTTCGCCACAGATATTGACCTCTTGCGGCACATTGCCAGATATTAACCTCTTGGGGCACATTGCCAGATATTGACCTCTTGCGATACATTGCCAGATATTGACCTCTTGCAGCACATTGCCAGATATTGACCTCTTGCGGCACATTGCCAGATATTGACCTCTTGCGGCACATTGCCAGATATTGACCTCTTGGGGCACATTGCCAGATATTGACCTCTTGCGGCACATTGCCAGATATTAACCTCTTGCGGCACATTGTCAGATATTAACCTCTTGTGGCACATTGCTAGTACCTCTCCACAATCGGCGTTGACCTCAACACATCCAGCAGTGATAAAAAACAAATGACAAGCACAGCTGCTTGGTCACCAAACATTGAGACTGATGGCTCCACAAGGGAGGCTTCTGCTCTGGGGGATGCAGTCCAGAGTCCACTATATCCAACATGCAGCTCCTGCGGGCAGATCTCAGCACTCCTAGCAGGGTCCGTTACCAACATTCGATAGAAGGTAGCAATCAAAGATCTCAGCCTTGTCACGCCAAAGATAGAAAAACTGCTGTCTGACTCCATGCTCAGTCAGGGGAAACATGGCACACTGATCTGGGTGTCCACCTAGTATCTGTACTTGATTGGCAGATGCAGGTGTACATTCCATGAACAGTTCCCTACTGTGGGTTATTCTGTTTTTTGGGGTGTTGGTAGATTCCCACATGGTGTCAGCATTAAAATGCAGAACCTCTAGTAGGTGGACTCAGGAGGAGGAAGTGACTTCATTTAAACTTCAAAGGTAAGTATCTCCCCCTCCTCCATGTACCTGAGCGCAACTCACTTCAAAAGGGAGGTTAGGAATGTCCCAGGGTATTCTCCAAAACCTCAGCAAACTAACCCTATTTCTCCATCAAGTATCCATACCTAGACATCCCAAAATGGATTCTTGTGCCCATATAGTATAGCACAGCACAGTGCTCATGGGCCATGGAGCAAAAGAGCTGGCTCAGGAGGGCTAGCATGCCTTCAATGGCTGAGACCAATAGGGCTCTCTGCATTGCAGGCAGCAAGCGAAATGGGATGTCAGTCCTGCGAGAGGGAAGATATCACTCTCTGAAGGAGGGATGCAGGTTGGGTGCTACTTCCGAACCTCAGAGTCATGATCTGGGGTTTCATTCCATTTGAATGCAAGTTTATCGGGTAAAGTGTTCACTGATGTGAAAATCAAAACAGGAACAGAGAGATACCATGACTTTATGAGCAATCTAACACAGATCAAGGTTGCGTGAGCTCCAAAGCCATGCCGGTGACGTTTCCGGCCAAGCAGAAGGTGGCACTTTGAAGGCCTCCTGCATTAGGAACAGAAGGTAGCAGATTCAGGTACCTCCTTCAAGGTTGGCATGAAGTCATTCTGTGGCCATCTGTTGATACTGGCCCTTCTCTTCCTGTTCCCACCTCCCATGATCACATGACTGACTGGGGAAGGGGAAAAGGATGAAGAAGCTGAAGAGGAAGAAAAAGAAAGATTTACTTCTAGAGGTCCTGACTCCTCAGCAAATTAAACTGTTCTGGCCCCTTGGGTGCCACTGCAGAGACTGGTCACTGTTTCTTTTACCATGTATGTAATCTGATCTGCAGGAAAGGTGAGAGCACAGGAGAACCCTTTAGTCTGGGAGTAGAGGGTGCCTGGAGAGGAAGCGTTTGTCCTCAGCATGCTTCATCGTTCTTGTCATATTCCCCATCTCACATGCTCGACACAGGCTCGGTAAGAAACAAAAACTTCATATATTTTATTATCTCAAGGTTGAGTTACCAATAATTCGCACAACCAATGAAAGACATCCTAATAGGAATACATTTGGAATTCTAAAATCCCACCTGTCCATCAGCACCTGCACTTCCTGAGGCTGTTGGGTGAGGAAAGATCTCTGGCCTGACCATTTTCTCCATTACACTTGGGAACTGGCAGATGATTCATAAACCCACTTTTGCTGAAATAGATGTCACTGACGGGTGAGGCCATTTTACAATGTCAGTATGTGACTCCTAGAATAAAGGCTGTGGTAATTCCCCAGTCAGTGCTGTCACTTTGTGGATATTCACAAACATTTGCAATAGTTTGCTATCCTTATCTGTACCTCCAGACACCTGAAATGTCCGGGCAAAAGAAAAGTGTAGGATGGTGCACCAATAACCTGCCTTTTCACATGGAGTGTGTTGGGAAGGGAAATGGGTTCATAAAAAATCATTATCCATGAAAAGGCTTTTTTTTACATGCATGTCATTTTCTGACACTATGCATACATAAGCAACTGACGACATCCGGACCATCATGGACAAAGGAGAAACTACCGCGCTCATACTTCTCAACCTCTCCACAGCCTTTGACACCATCTCCCACAGCACCCTTATCACAAGATTTCAGACTCTGGAATACATGGTCTTGCCCTGAGATGGCTAGCCTCCTTCCTCTCCAACTGGACCCAGCAAATCAGGCTCCCATCCTACAACTTCAAACCCAAGAACTTCATCTGCAGAGTCCCTCAAGGATCATCACTGAGCCCTACTCTCTTCAACATCTACATGGCACCACTCGCCCACATCATAAGATCCCATGGAATTAAAATTGTATCCTACACAGACAACACCCAGCTCATCATCTCCCTTACAGACATCAACCACACCACCAGGATCCATTCAACACCTGCATGTCCAACGTAGCAAACTGGGTGAAAAAGAACTGACTCAAGTACAACACAGACAAAACTGAAGTCCTAATCTTCGGGAACAAGAGCTCTCCACGGGACTCCTCCTGGTGGCCAACAGACCTGGAACCCATTTCCGCCCCCACCGACCATGCGAAAATCCTGGGCATCATCATAGATGACAGACTCACAATGCCCAAACAAGTGAATGCCATCACCTCTTCCTGCTTCTTCATCCTACGCATGCTCTGCAAAATATTCCACTGGCACCCCGCCGACACCAGACACCTGTTCGCCAGACCCGCATCACCAGTAGACTAGACGCTGCCATCATAAATCAACTCTTACAAACACTCCAGACAATGCAGAATGCCGCCACCAGACTTATCCTTAACATCCTCCGCAACACCCACATTATGCCCCACCTAAGAGAACTTCACTAGCTACCAATACAGAAGTGATGCTCTCTTCCTTTTAAAATCTTTTCTGAGTGATCGTAAACAGACAGTGTCTTTAAAAGAGTTCGAATCCAAGCTCTTCTCACTGCCCTGTGGAGTACCGCAAGGGTCCTCATTGAGCCCGACATTATTTAATGTGTACGTCACGCCTCTTGCAAACCTGATTAGATCATTTGGTTTTTCCCTGGTATCATATGCCGACGATACCCAGATTGTGGTGTCCTTCTCCAATCCCTCAGATGCAACAGCACTTAGATTCCATAATTGCATATTGCCCGTAGACGACTGGATGGGCAGAAACTGTCTTAAACTGAATTCCAGTAAGACAGAGTTCTCCTTTTTGGCAAAGAAACCACCTGCTGCACACCCTCCTGCTGGCAGCAGAATCTAGGGTCGTTACTAGCTCCTGTCAAAAAGGTTACAAATCTGGGCGTCCTCATGGACAATAAACTTACCTTTGGTGACCAGGTCAATGCCACTATTTCGACCACTTTCCGTACTCTTAAGTTAATCAAAAAGATTCTTCCATGTATTTCACCTTCTCTACAAATAACAGTAGTAACAGCATTAATATTGTCTAGATTAGATTACTGAAATGGGCTGTATTTAAACTTACAGCTGCAGTACCTAAATAAATTGCAATCTCTCCAGAATGCTGCTGCTAGACTCCTGTTCGGAATCCCCAAATTCCAATCTGCTAAACCAGCTTTATGGGTGCTTCATTGGCTCCCGGTCAAACAAAGAGTTAATTTCAAAGCCCTATGCATCACCTTCAGAGCTTTGCATGATCTTGGTCCAAATTTCCTTAAGGACAAGCTTAAATGGTATCTACCAGAGAGGCCCCTCTGTTCAAGTTCGGCAAGAAATATTCGGATCCCTAAGTTTAGACGCGCCTCCTGGGGCGGCAGTAGTTTCGTGACAGGGGTTTCTAAACTTTGGAACTCCCTGCCACTGTATATTAAATCTCAGACAAACTTACTTTCCTTCCATAAATCACTGAAAACATGGCTTTTCACCTATTAACTCTGCTCACCCGCTCCAATACTCAGTAGCGCCTTACGCCTCCGGGCAACTGTTCGCACGTTATAAAATTAATTAACATAATTAACATAAGATGCCAATTCAAATTACTCACCCATGCATACAAAGCCCTCCACAACGTTGGACCTGCCTACTTCAACCACCGCCTCAACTTCCACCAACCGACCAGGCAACTGCGGTTAGCGACACCCCTCCTCATGCATATACCCTACATCCATAGGAGCAAATGAGGAGGTCGCTCCTTTTCCTACTTCACCACCAAATCCTGGAGCAACCTTCCACACCACATCAGGACTTCCCTATCCCTTCTCAAACTCCACAAGAAACTGAAAACTAGGGGTGGGTAGAACTTGCAGAGTTTCAGTCCGTGGAATTCTGCAGAGTTACATAAAAACTCCGCAAGATTCCATGGAGTTCCACGAGTGGGTGGAATATTGCACTGCTTGCACTGATTTTTAGTGCTGGGAGCTTAGTCCGTGCTGTAAAATCAGTGTGAATGGCACCACGTGATGTGCCAGAGGGCACTGCTTCTTTGTGCTGCTTAATCAGATTTTCTACTTTAGTGGCAGTTTTCTCAACACGAATGGTCGTGACCTGCCGCAACCGCCCGAGAGAAATCTCACTGGGAGGCTTTCTAGTGCCCGAAAATCATGCTAGGGGACGCAAATTCTCGCTTGTATTCTCCAACTTAACGTTGGCGAACCGCGTGTGAAAAATGCTCTGCCACTCAGCGGTTGGCAGAGTTTTGTCAGAACTTTTGGCAAAACTCCCCGAGCTCCACTGGCGGAGCGGAATTTTTCACCCACCCCCACTGAAAACCAGGCTGTTTGACTAGGAGCCCTCTCAACCTGCCCACCTACTCAAGCACCTGGATACCCCTCTGGTGATACACGTGCTCTACAAACACATAACATATCAACAGCACTGCAGACACTCAGCACACGTATTGTCATGAAAGATTGGAGTATATCAAAAATCAGCTTGCATTTATGTAAGCTCTGAATTCATAGGAGACTTTGAAATGTCTCTGGTAGGTTAGTAGCAATGTTTAAGCTCTGCTGCTTCACGCACAAGACTTTATACTAGACCCAACCTGCTCTTCTGCAGCCAAAAATCAGTTATTATTTTCCTTCCAGACAGCTAAGGTCCTCTAACAAAGCTCTCCTGCAGACCCCACGCATCTGCACCGCGAGATATGGTGGCGGATCATTTTCACGTTTGGCTCCGCATCACTGGAACAGTCGCCCTGTCCATATTCGTACCTGTCCCAACTTCATGAATTGTAAGAAGATGTTAAAAACATGGTTGTTTTAAACAGTGCCACTCTTGCCTGATCAGCATAGCGTCCAGATACTCCTTCCTTGAGTGAGTTGTGCACTATATCAAGTTCTAATGACCATAATAAAGCAATCAGTTATAAATCTGCTCAGTGATGCAGTAATCTCCAGAAGTTTCTGTATTCTTTGTAAAGTGGGTGAAGAAAAGTGAACTGTCTTGCAGCAGACACGGAAATTGATAAGCAAGATGAGCCAGGTGCCCCTATCAACCCTCAATATCTCAGTTTCTACAGACTGCTGATCCTCAGGGCAGGAAGATGCCACCTGTAGTTTTTATTGTGTGGTGAGGCAGGTGCCGAGCTTGCATTTGACTGACTGGTGGGTGCAGTTATACACGAGCTGGTACAATTAACATTGGAATACAAGCATGGGTCTTCCTCTTAGTAGGTCTGGGCTTGCCATATGCAGCACAACAAACAGCCTTCATCGGCCACGAAGACAGGGGCTACTTTCATGGCTTAAAGAGCTGAGTGGTTCTCAGATTTTATATCCCCAAAAGTTGCTTTTGAGTGCAATGAATTAAAGTTGCCTTGAGGGCATGGCATTAACTTTTAATATAGGCAATTGCATATTTTGAAAAGGAGGAGAAATGATAGTACTGGATACAATTTGAGAAACTGAAGTATTACAATTTTGTATTTTTGTGTTTTTATATAGCACGAATATGGCCCAAGGGCAGGACAGTTGTGCCAAACCAATGAACAATTAGGCAATGTATCTTAGTGCGGGGTTAAAGAATCGATTATGGCCTTAGCAAAGTATTTTTCAAATAGAAAAGTCAGTCATGGCATTAGCCAAAGTGTCTTTCAAATCGAAGAATCGGTCATGGACTTGGCCAAAGTGTCTTTCATTTAGAAGAATCAGTCATAGCCTTAGCCATAGTGTCCTTCAAATTGAAGAATCCATCATGGACTTGGCCAAAGTGTCTTTCAAATCGAAGAATCGGTCATGGACTTGGCCAAAGTGTTTTTCAAATAGAAGGGTCAGTCATGGCCTTAGCCAAAGTGTCTTTCAAATCGAAGAATCGGTCATGGACCTGGCCAAAGTGTCTTTCATTTAGAAGAATCAGTCATAGCCTTAGCCATAGTGTCCTTTAAATTGAAGAATTTGTCATAGACTTGCCAAAAGTGTCTTTCAAATCGAAGAATTGGGCATGGCCTTGGCTAAAGTGTCTTTCAAATAGTAGGATGTTGATTCCTTTCTAAACCCGGTGAAACAAGGGTTGCGTGAAGGGCTGGTAGAAGATAGTTCCAAATTCTTGTTACGCTTTCTGGGCAGGCCTGTTTCATATAATAATCTTGTTTGAATGTTGGAATATTCCAGGACTTGTTCTTACCTGTAAATGCTATGGATTTTTTAAACCCATTTGGAAAATGGTGCTTTACAATAAATCATGTGAGTTCCCTGGGGGAAGAAGTCTCAGCATCCTAACCCTCTGGCTGGTTTTAGGTCTAGGATTAAATCATTTTCCAGCTGCTCTTAACTCCTAATCCAGCTCTGATTTTATGGATCAGAATTATTGTTCAGCATTAGAAAACAAGACCCCCTAATGAAATACATAAACCAGTTGTACTTGCCTGTCCTTGTAGACTCTGAGAACCATGCATAGGAATTGCTGGGAAGGTGGAAATGAGGCAGCAGGGACCAGCACTCGGTCTAAGTGCCTGGTTCACCAAGACCTTCTTTAGAGCAGAGATATTACAATATGCCCGAAGAGTGGAATTTTACCTTCTCCACCAAGAGTGGTACTGATGCAAATCTTGTGATGACTGGAGCACGGAAGAGATGCACCATGGGATGGTGAACTCAAATATTTTCTCAAGAGTGACATGTACTGATTTGTTCCATTATAGATATTACTGAATAATATCAGATGGATCCAGTGTAACTATGTAGGAGTGCAGTAGAGATTTTTCCACTGTGCATCCTGAGTGCAGTCTCCTCTTGGTCTGTATCCCCACCACATCATTGATTTCTGACTCCATGAAAAGGTATTTAACCCATGAGAGACCAAAGTAGGCAGAGCAGAGCCGAAGCATGCCAGGTTTTTTTTTATAGAATATCCAATATCCAATATGTAAATGTACAAACAATAGCCCCAGAGCTCAAAAATGTACATTTGCCACCGGAGGTCTACATCTTTGCATAGGTGCAGAATCATTCATTTATGGAATTCACAAAGGCTTCTCAGATCACTCCTGCAAACCTGAGACTAGTTTCCAGAAGTGCCCCTCGACAAGTTGAGTGATTTCTTAATTACCTCTTCGCAAGGGCACTTCCATATGTGTAATACTACTTAGAGGACAGTTACTTAAAAATGCTTTAGCACTTATTTTTTAGATTTCTTTCTCAAAATGGAATATATATTTCCCTGTGGGAACACCCTTCTGACTATACCACACCAATTGTGGGGTGCTCCCATTCCTGCTCTTTAAATGAAAGCACTTGTCAGGAGTATTTCTGAGGCTATTTCCAGAGTAGAAATGGATCATGGAGAAAGTGGTGTTTTTCCAATCCTACCCCGGAATCTCCTCCCTGTATATATCTACAGGAGAGGGCTAAACCATGATTAATATTACTCCTTAGTGGGGTAATGTGATCGATGGCTCAATAGCCTGTGATTCTAGGCAAACTACTTAGGGCCTAATTACAACTAGGGCGGTCCTATTAAGAGTTTGGTGGTCGATCCGCCAAAGGACCGCTGCAACCGCCAGGGATCCGCAATCCCTCGACAGTTTGCAGAGGAGTGAGGCCGCTGCAGCACCGCCAAGCATATTACGAGTTTCCTCACTGTCCGCCTTTTCGTGGTGGTGCCTCTAGGCCAGGGGATGCATGCAGGGGGGACATGTTGCACCCCCCTGTTTGCATGCACCCCCAGTTCCTGCACAGCATGGACTGCATGACACGGTGCAGTCCATGCCGTGCAGGAACGTGCTTTTGCAGCCCCACGGCGCTGCCTTGCTAAGGCTCAAATGTGAGCCTAAGAACGGCACCGCCGTTGGACAACCAAAGCACCACCCGCCAGACCAGCAATGTACTCCTAATCTTGCGGGCGGTGCACGGATAAGTTTGGCGGTCTCACAAACCCATAATCAGGCCCTTAGTCTCCCTGTGCCTAAAAAAATGAATGAATCATTCAGGATTTATAAAGCGCTGCAAATCCCCCGTGAGGGTCTCAAGGCGCTGGAGTTGCGAGCTGTTTCACGGTGCTCTGTTCATTCGAACAACCAGGTCTTGGGTCCTTTTCTGAATTTCCTGGAGCGATGCGGCATGCCTGAGGTGCAGGGGAAGGTCATTCCAGGCTTTGGCTGCCGGTGAGAGAAGGAGCGTGACAATGCGGAATGTAACTGGTGCTCATATGAAGCGCTTCAGGACCTCCGGGTTGGGTTTGCGCTATATAAAACAGCAAAATAAATAAATAAAAAACTCATTCATAGTGGCTTCACTAAAAGTCTGGCACGGATCCCCTGCTTTAAGTTTCCCCCCCAAAACAAGTACAGCACTTTGCTGTTCTCAGGACTGTAACACATAAAGCGCTTCACATACGACAGGAAACAACCCTTTATGAGAGGATCTTGACTGAGTCCGGAGGCCTGTTGTGAAAGGCAGCACAGATCACACGACCCCTTGCTCGTTGCCCCCTCCCTCATTGGCACAAAGATTGGGGTCCCAGTCAGACAGATATAGAGCGAGCTAAGCCTTTCATCCTTTCAGGATTGATGAAATGAGTACCGTTTAGGTTACAGTTTTAATCAGGAAGAGAAGAGTGAGCGCCTTTCTAAGAAAATAAATTGTAACCCGGTGTACCTCAACGTCCAGACGCGCTAGAGCGTTGACTCTAGCGCCTAAAAGCAGCAAGTCAATGACATTTTCCCAATGAGCACCCAAACTGTTCTTACAGTTTTCATCTGTACATCAGAGGTAGTAATGGCATTCATGGGGTCAGTAACAAAATCGTTGTTTGTAAATATCAGGTAGTCTACAAAAGCATTAAAAATAATACATTAACATAAACATATTCCCTTAAAAATAGTGGCTTTCTATAAATGCACCTTTCCAGCTGAGCCAGAAGAGGGCAGATGAATACAAGAAGTTACCCACAGTGCGCTTGTGTTCTGACATTTCAATAATGCTCAGTTGAAAGGTATTGCATGAAATGTCCTAGATTTTACCGCTCTCTGGTGGTGATAGTGAGACAAATTTACAATAGCTTTAATGTAAAACCATATTCATTCTCTATTTGGACTTGTATGGCAGCTTGGAGTTTCTCTTCAGAAAGACTATATAAATATATTCACAGTTTCAGGGTGCATTTGGAGATAAATCAATCAATCAGGATTTATAAAGCACAGCCAATCACCCGATAGGGCATCCAGGCGCTTAAATATATAAATATAGGGAGAAAGAATAATAGGAAACAGTCACACCTGCAGAGGCAGCAATCTCTCTGTTAGAATGTTGAGATCTGAGGAGATTCTTAGCTCAGGGATTGAGTGGTAGGACAGAGGACCCTGTGGCACTGATTCGCTAAGATTTCATGCAATGTTAGGGGTGGGCGGAATTAGCGGAATTTCACTCCGCGGAATTCCACGGAGTTACATAAAAACTCACCGAAATTCCACAGAGTTTCGTAAATTGGCGGATATCACCACGTCGCACTGCTCCCCCCTTTTTTTTCTAGAGTCAGGAGATATTTCCACGCTGCAAAATCAGAGTGAATGGCGCCATGTGGTGCACCTGAGGGCGCTGCTTCTTTGCTGCCACTTGGGTAGATTTTCTACTTCAGCAGCAGCTTGCTCACTGTGAACGGTCTCAACCGCCCATGTTGAGAAAATATCACTGGGTGCCCGAAAATGGCACTAGCGGAGGCCAGTACTTGCCCGCCAACTTTCCCCTTGGTAAGCCGCATGCAAGAAAAAGTTCTGCAATGCGGTGGTTGGTGAAGTTTGGCCAGAACTCCACATTACAAGCGTAACGTGGTGTGGCCAAAACTCCGTGAACTCCGCTGGTGGAGCAGAATTTATTGCCCACCACTATGCAGTGTACCACATCCAAATTTGCTGTGCGGCTTTGCGTTCAGGTGAAAGCAGTGCAGGGACATACCCACAAAGGTTGGCCAGCTGCTGGTGTCATCCCCTAAGCCGATGCATAAACTGGCTGTATGCACAACACAGCACCTCAATCCATGGTGCAGGGGAGAACGTGCACTTTTACTGCACAACATCTTTTGTGTGGACATCCACCGAAGGGGTAGTCACATTGGATGCTTGTTTGCGTCTGCGAGGTGCTAGTTTTTGAAACAGAGTCCGGTTAACAGGATTTGCATCAAAACCCAAGGGTGTTTGCGCTGATCCACCGCGTAAGGTGCCATTGACACAAAGTGGATTTGACTCTTCGAAAAGGGCATCATTTGCTACAGAGTAAATCACTGCTGCTACCTTGCACCACTGTGTGTCCCTTTGCATTGTGCTAGAGCTCTTAGTAAATATGGTCCGTGAGTCAGGGAAAAAGGGCTCTTATAATCAGGAAGCCTCTGTGTCCTAGAGCATTTCTAGGTCAAGTGCCTAATGAGGTTTCAATATCATTTCATTCACCATTTGTGCATATATAGGGGCCGATTCCGATCTCGGCCGGTAGGGCACCGAATCGGATTCGGCTTAACCGGATCCGATTCGGAGCCCTATTTCCCGACCGAGTGGTACGTGCGTCCGGGCGACCGAGTACGATGCGTGCGCTCGCGAAATCTCCGACCGACTCGTTCGCAGGACCCGACCGCTCCGACCGACTCGCACGGGGACGACGCGCACCTCGCAATGGAGATGTTTCCCGGCTGGGTAAGTACGATGCGCACCTCGACCGCTCCGACCGACTCGCGCAGTCCGGCTCCAAGGAGCTGTCGGAACCGCACTTTGGGGGTCCGTGTCGGACCCCCCTGGAAGCGTAGGCGTGCGAGTCGCACACAGGGGGGACCCATGGGTCCCCCCTACACGTGCTTGTACGGCGCGACCCGCATCGACTAGAACACGCTGTAGGGGGCGCCCTTGTTCGCGTCGTGCCCATTGAGTCAATGGGAGCCCGTGTACGCGTCGTACGACTGGCTCCCATTGACTTCAATGGGAGTCCGACCGAATCGAGTCCGATAGCATACGTGCGCATCGTACTCGTTCGGTCGGACTGTTAGGGTCCGATTCGGTCGGAAATCTCTCCGGGTCCGGCTCGGTCGGGGAGATTTCCGGCTTGAATCGGAATCGGCCCCATAATGTTTCTGGAAAGCTCTAAATTTCCTCCCAACCACTTATAGGCAAACCGGAGTTTGTAAATCCCTTGTGTGTTGTGTGGGTTCACACTGAATGTCTTGGGTGAAAACACTTTCTTCAATAGTTGTATACTAAGATTGCTGTATTTAGGAACAAACAACCAGTGTGTGATCTAACAGAAGAAGCAGATGTTGGGCTTGTCTGTCTGACCATCAACACTCTGCCTATTCTGGTGGGCCAAAAAGTTTAGTGATTTCTTAATTACCTCTTCGCAGGGGCAGTTCCATATGTGTTATAGCACCTAGGGGACAATTACACCTTTGAAAATGCCTGTACACTTTTGTATTTTTTCTCCACAGTGAAAACATTTTCCCTCTAGAAACACCTTTTCGACTACATACCACCAATTCTGCGTTGGTCGCACATGGGAGCAGAGAACATACTCACATGCAAAGTCACTGATACATTTTCAAGGCAGTAAACCGTGCTGATTGGGAGTTGAACACTAAGGGGCTCATTACGATATCGGGCGGAGTCACGTCTGCCTGACACCGTAGCGGTCTGGAACCGCCCGACCTTAAGTCTGCGGTTCCGACCTCAGTATTAGGATGCAACCGCTCATAGGACAGTAGGAAACATTCATTGTACTATGGCATCTTGTGCGGCGGACAGAAAAGTCCCGCAGCACAAGCTGCCATAGTAAGATGGATGTTTGGAAACATCCCTGCAGCGTGTGGCAGGCACCATGCCCTGCACCGTGTGGCAGGCACCTCCTGGTGCCTGCCACATGGTGCAGGGATGTTTAGGGGTGCACCATAGGTGCCCCCCAGCCCCATAGTACAGGGCCAGGGGGGAGGGGGCCTGGCTAGGGGTCCCCAAAGACACTCTCCGACAGCCTTTCCATGCCGGAAAGGGCGACAAGAAAAGGCTGTCGGAAAGTGCCATCATAATCCCAATGGCGGAGCCGAGCCTGGCTCTGCCGTCATTAGGGGATTATGGTGTTTTCCAATGCACGACGGTCTCCTTCAGCCCGTCGGAAGTGCCGCGGATAGTCCCACCCCCCGTTGCCTCCGCCTGCCGCATCGTAATGTGGACCACTGACATAGATGTCGGTGGGACGGGCACCAACGGCACAACGGTGTTGGTTCCACCAACATTGTAATGAGGCCCTAATTCACAGCTATTCATATTTGATAACCATATGTAGAATATTGCTGTTCTGTAGACAAGACACACTCATTCTTCCAGCATTCCAGCTGGTAATTAAGCATCATTGTCCTCCGCTCAGTGCATTAATAGCAGTTAACGTCCTCTGCTGAGGTTGATAACTGCTCATAATAGCCCATGCTGGTGTAATGGACCCCAGTCAGTAGATAGGGCCACATTATGTAGTAGGGCCAGTTAACAATTGCCAGGGCCACTTGAATTATGTAATTCTGTGGCCATGTCTTTTTTTGAGTAATTATAGATTTTCTGTATTTGCTACATAGTCCATGATCTGCAGCATAATTTGCAGATTTCAACAAAAAAAATAGTTTCTAGCTCAAACGGATCAAACATTATTAAAAATGGAGAGACGCTTGTTGCTGTGCAGCAGATAGCACTTTGCAAAGGTTGACTGTTTACCATTCAGTTGCATATTGCTGTATTTGGGTGCTAAACTAGTGGTAAAAAGGTAAAACCTTTGTCCAGATAGTGTTAACAGGTGAAAAAATGCCAAAATAATGAATTGATATTATCACAAAATGTGCCGCATCATGTCACATAATTTGTACTTTTTTGCTGCATAATTTAGAAAACCCTGCCACATAATTTTATCCTCTCTTGCCCCATACTTCCAGGGGCCCTGACTATTGTTAACTGTGAAGGCATGTGGAAAATATGCAGCCTAGTACTGGCCCCTAGTCTTATCCAACACAGGAATGCACACACACACTTACTTAGCCACGATCTATGTGTGCTTTGTGTCTGTGCTGTTATTTCAGTGTACGCAGAAAGCAGGTAGACAACACTAGTCATGCCAACATGTTAAATCTTCTGATTGGCTGAGCTAAATCCGGCATTTCATCCAGGGCACTAATACTAATTAATGCTCTGTGTTGGAAACTAGGGACTGATTTATCAAGACTGCGCACAGCGCAAAGTCTGCTAAGGGTATTTACTTTCAAGTGTAAAATGTATTTGAGCTGCCCTTTTCTAGGTGCAAATAGAGATTTGCACTGCTTTGCATCACTTTGCATGAAGAAGAATTAGATGAGTGTAACTTGGGTAAATCAGCTCAGACACCCTTGGGCCTCCTGCTGCGTGTCAAAATAAAAGGGCAGGAATGTGCCGTATCTACAAGATACGGCGCATTCCTGTCCTTCTCCCCTACATCGGCACACAAACGGCAGCTGTGCGCCAACGCAGACACCCTTGTGCCATGTTGCAAGGGTGCCTTTGTTGCAGGGTTAATTGTTTTTGTGCAGGAAGGGACACCTTCCTGCACAAAAACGGTCATTTACGCCGTTTTGCTCCTTCTATGTGTGCTGAATATTGCAGCACACACAGAAAGAGCAAAATACGAGGAGAAATAAAAGTATTTCTCCTCGTTGCGCCACTCCTACGCCTTCCCTGGGGAGGAGTAGAATTCTGACGCATTCCCAGGATTACAACACTTTGTAAATATGGGAATGCTTCAAGTTCCATGGATGTTGCGTGGGAACACACACAGCAACACCCATGGAACATCCCTTTTCACGCAGAGTAATGCGTTAAAAGGGGCCATATTTACAAGGCCATGAAAAGTCATGTAGGGTGATTTTATATGGCCTTGTAAATATGGGTAGGCACACTGCGCCGCCGGTGCATCTAAAAAAGTTACGCACCAGCGGTGCAATGGGCTTGTAAATGAAGCCCTTAGTTTGACATAAAGCTCGATCTACTAAGATTGTCGGACCGGGTTTGCCTCAAGAAATAAGGCCTCCCAGAAGCAGGCTCTGAGTTGAAGAGATGTTTTAATTCCTCCAATCACTCCACACATTGTATGTGTGCAGCAATGCCCAGCACACAACTTAGGCGTGGAATGTTTCACAGTTTGTGAGGCATAGAGTTGTACACTGGAAATGTATGCTTCATATATAGATCCTATGGTACACATCACACAAACACCTCTACACCATGGTGCCAAGCTAGTGCATGACACTTGGTAGGGTGCACAGACAGAAGATCGAGTTGCAAATATGGACCTACACTAATATCGAGTTGGAAATATCGTGATACAGAAATATCGACAGCAAGAATATCGTTGTCAAGAATATCGACTTTAAGGTAAGAAATATCGTTTTTGAAAATATCAAAGTTAGTAATATCGTTTGCAAAAATATAGTTGTTTAAAATATCGATTTTTAAATTAGTGTTATGTATTTTGGTATGTATTTTAAAAGTATGTGATATATTTTTTTTGTATAAGTATTGCTTTTGTTTTTTAATGTATGTGTTACATTTTTAGTAGTTATTAATTTTATGTTAATTAAATTTTGCGTTTTGTAGTTCTGTAGCAGGTTGTGGGTTTATAGGGGAATAGGGTGGGAAGTAATTTAATTATAATAAATTAATTAATATTTTTTATTTATTAGTATTTCTTTAATTTTGATTTTATAGTGTAAATTGTGGGAATAAATGTATTATTAATTAATTATTAATTGGTTGTTAATTTGTATTAATTAATTAATTGGTAATTATGTGAATTGTGTTTTTTTTTTAGAGTGGGTTGTGGGTTTATAGGGGAATAGGATGGGAAGTAATTAACATCTTGACTGCTATGAGGATGGGAGACCTATGGGCTAACGCTGAAGCAAGTTGCATGACAACTCCCAAGAAGGCCTTGTCAAAGATCTTTAGAGAATTTAAACTTAATCAGATAAAGGCCAATTCCGACATAGGCGCACTGACCCTATCTTTTTTAGAGGCAAAAGACCAATACAAGCTAGAACCTGTCCTTGATGTCATACAACCCTCCTTGCAAAAAAATTGTACCTACAATTTAGGCACGGCGTATTACCACTGCGTGCATTTACAAGTAAATGGGGAAATGCGCTGTCCCAGGGCTGTCCAGTCTGTGCAGATAATCCGGAGACGGACCAACATGTTTTATTCGTCTGCCCGGCATACAAGAAGGCTAGATACCGATGGTTACAACAGGTGTGCCGGAATCTTGGCACAAAGTATTGCGCGGAGGCCTATAGGATCCTAAAATATGATACTAGTCTGCCCATAGTGTATTCAGTTACTCGTTATTTATTTTCTATGTGGTGTGTACGGTCATCTATTTTAAAAGCTGGGTCTATTGGATAATTTTAGTTTTTTACGCAAATTAAATGTATCAATACTTTTTAATTACCTTTTTAAATGTTTTAAAAAATATCAATTCTGAATCACCACCTTTTATATTTATATTCAGAACTCCCTTTTTTAAATATTGCAATGCACGCGCACTTTATCTTTGCAAGAATTATATGTACAAATTGTGCTGTATTTTTTTTCTTTGTGCTTTTATGGCCATAACGGCCGAAATAAAGAATTTTTGAATTGAATTGAATTGAATTAAATATAAGCAAATTATTAATATTTTTAATGTATTAATATTTATTTAATTTAATATTTTTATTATTAATTCATTATTAATGTATTGACAAGTTTTTTCAATTAATTAATTGGTAATTATGTTAATTGTGTTATTTTTTTAGGAGCGGGTTGTGGGTTTGTAGGGGAATATGGTGGGAAGTAATTTAATTATAATAAAAATTAATAATATTTTTAAATTATTAATATTTATTTAATTTATATTTTATAATGTTAATTGTGGTAATTAACTTATTAATTATTCATTAATTGGTTGTTAATTATTAGTAATTAACTGTGTCATTTTTATAGGAGCGGGTTGTGGGTTTATAGGGGAATCGTGTGGGAAGGAATTTATTTTTAATAAATGTATTAATATTTTTTAGAAATTAATATTTATTTAATTTACAATTTATAGTGTTAATTGTGGGAATTAAGGGGGTCATTACGATGGCGGGCGGAAGCACAACCGCCGTGCTGGCGGATGCAAAAACCACCAGTTACCGCCGGCACGCAGCAGTCCACACGCCCGCCCAATTACGATGCGAAAAGTAGGCCAAACACCGCCGGCAAGCCAGCAACACCGTCCGCCATCAAAGTGCGCCCATACACGTAGCGGCGCAGCCCAACTGACACACACCGTCCGACGAAAACACGTCCCGCCCGGCGCATAAATTACGATGCCGCAAACAAACGGCTCCCACGGCCAAGAGATACCGTACGACAAACCGAAGCGGTAACGCGGACGCCGAGCACGGACAACGAAGAAGCGGCTCCCCCGAGCATGAATCCAGCACTGCAGGCCCTCCCCATGCTCTTGCTGATGCACCACCAAGGACGCAACGTACCGCGGAGACGCAGGTAGGCACACACACAACAAGTGCACGCAAACAGCGCACACAGTGCAAGGGCGGAAAAAGCGGACAACCCCCCCAGCGCGTGTACACTACACATCCACCATTGCATCCACATATGACACACAGGCCAAATCGTAACATCGCGTAACACATGTGTACACACCACCTGGGACTAGGAACCAACGACCCCGTCACGGCCCCAAAGCGGCGATGACGCCGCCACACATGCGCACAACGCAGAGGCCAACCGCAGCGCCATGCATGCGTCGCACACAGACACAGGGACACAACCAAGCAGCACACACATCAGCCCCACCCCGAACGCACATGACACGTGACAGGCCTGCTACAGACATGTCCCCAACGCCCAATTCACGGACAACACCCAACGCCACACAACCGACGCACACATGTCAGTGAAGTCACGCAACAGCAGGACACACCCCAGTGTAACAAACATGGCGAAGCACACAGCGGCGGCAACACCAACTAGGAGAAGCAGGGCCCCTTCGGGAAGAGGAACGCCAGTACCACACTGAAACACCCATACCACCCTGCACATATGAACAAGACATATAAAACGGAACACCAAAGAGCCCGGGGACCGACAACAGGTGGCCCAAGAATAACATTCACACACAAGGCCCAACGCAGAGCGGAAAGGCAGCCTGCCGCCCACACAAGGGAGAGCAGACAGCACTGAATGACCTTCCATTCCAACTCCGAAACCACAGCCCTACGAAAGAAGCCGGTGAATACAGCCATTGTCCAAGAAAAGACCAACACAGGCATGCCGAGGAGACCGACCACAGGGCAGATAGCACACAACGGACGGGGAAGAAAGAAGAAAACACTCCCCCATGTCGGCCACATGCAAGTTAATTGGAAGGAGTCACACATCACTGACCTTGAACTGTCTGAGAAGCATGTGGGATGAGGGCCCGTGTCCTCCAAACAAGCCAACAGAACACAAGTCCTGTCCCCCTACGACTACACAGAGTTCACAGCAACCTCGGAGCGTGCACATTGCAGACTGCACACACAGCCGGAGCACGCCACCACAACGCACCGCTGCGAAATGGCAACCGCAACACACCTACCCAACTACGCCGGACAGCTCAAGCTGTACAAAACCAACCTGATACATATATTGGGATGCGATCTCCTGTCCCTGCTGAACGTAAGTTACCGACTGACTTACCACATCACATTGTTCAGCTGCGTCATGCCCGTCTTCTACTGTCGGAGGTGTCCCTACCAGCATCCCGTGGAGATATGCCTCTCCAACCCGGCATGTCTAAAGGCGGACCTGCTACCACTACTCCTCCCTCTGGACGCACACGACAGGGCCTGCTCTGCCTATGGGGGCATGGCGTATGTGGCCAACATCGCACCCGCACTGAAATGGGACCACTGTGCCTCCACACGACGGATCATCGAGAACAGCTACATCGAATGTCACCCAGCATGCCCCATCATGGTCCTCCAAGGGACAACTTACGAACAACACCTTGACAGCCACCATCCGCTACATTGGCTGGCAAACATGTACACCACCAATGACATGGAAGCCCTGCTGGACGGCATCGCATACCTGACAACCTGTAAATTCGTCGGACCACAACGCAGGTTCCCGATTGACCTATGATGTCCAACCCCGCACCCATGCTTAGCTTCCGCACGGACTGGCCAGTCACCACCACAACAGCCATACCAAACGACCGGCAACTGTTACCACACCATCAACGACATCGCCATGACATCGGATATGACCGGGACATGCACACTGTTCCCCATCACATCCAGGAACACCGCATGCATCGTGGGAGGCAGTGGCATGGGGTCTGTGTATCGCACCCACATGGACGGAACTGCACGAACAACCAGGACACGACATGGATCCAGCGCCCATGGACACACACACCGCTCAGTGGACATGAATAGGTCGCCTGGAGTCTGTGGGTGCTGCACCCCTCCCACCCCCGCCCCGGGAATCCCATACCAGGACCTTTGCATGGACGACAAGTGCATACAACAACAACACGACCCCAGTGACTGTGACATGTCCAGTAACCACCACATTGCAACAACAAGTGGCACGCCGCTGCATGCACGCAAGCACATGCCCTGATGTCATCTCACATGCACGCGTGCATGAGGAACAACCGCAGCAAACCTGTCACATGGAACTGAGATGGACTGTGCCCATGATGCCAAGCGGTCTGGTAGGCTACATGTATACCGTCTGTGTCAAAGTCCGCAGCTCCGCAGCTATACGTAAATGTACATTAGCACAGCCTTGGCCAAGCAGATGTAACTCTGAAGCCCACATCCCACATGCAACAGCCAATCACATGTAACCCCACACCCTATCCCATTTGCAATCATGCTCAGTATATCCTCAACATGTATTCCGCTGCCAGTAGTGTCCACTATACTGCATCACAGAGGACAGAAGACTCAATATAATGTTTGAAACCAAAACTGTCTCCGCTGACTCATTTCACAAGTACGAATGAGAGAGGATGAGAGTATGTGAAGTACACGGCAGTCGTGACATGACCATGTAGTCCACTGGTATTGGATGTCAACGCAAATGAGTAGCACAACTGTGGAAGACACACATGTGTCGTGTGAAGTCGTATGGACGCAGTGCTCAGGTGGGTGGGTGTGACGGGTAGATGCGCACATGCCAAGTTGGAGCACGCCGTGTCGGGAGGGGTCATGAACAGTACACCACCGCTTCCCTGGGCATTGTGAGAGGACACCTGTCGGGGGAGTGAACACGTGTGTGCACAGCAGCCGGGCACACGTACAAAGCGGTACCAGGCGCACCTCAGCCCACCCTCTGTGGACAAGCTGGATCCTGTTGTGCGCCCGCCATGCCCCTTGACAAGGCACACACAGCCCCAGTCGACCAGGTGTAACCCCAACATAGTCAATCCGCACAGGCGATACAGGGCACGGGATGGCAGTGGAGCATGGTGTGTGAGAGGTCTCCTCGCGCTCCTCCTGGTCATATCACGCAGGCAATAGAACCTCAACGTCTAGCATGGCACAAGTCAAATGGAAGTGTAGGGGGACGCACCACAGCACGAGCAGCACTGACGTCACAGGAGGTGGCTCGCACCATCCCATCCATTGCCCATTATACCAACCACGCCACATGCCATTGCGACTAAGTGCAAGCGCGTGCGCCACCACCCCCGAGCCCTCCCCAGAGAGGCCAAAGAGTGAATGTGTGGGCCATCAGTCACAGACGGACGCGGCATGGCCGCAAGGGCATCCACAGCCACTGGGTGTCGCAGGTGGCGGATCCGGAAGGCGAAGACTGTGATGCATAGTCCATGCAGGTCGGGTCTCCATTTGGGGCACCACGCAGATGGACGGCGTCCCGCAACACATCATACCCTGAGACAGCCCACTCGTGCAACTGGACCCACACATACACTCCTTGCCCTCTCTGGTGCGAGCTTGGGGCTGCCTGTGCAAGCGCTAGCCTCGCAGGTGCACATGCATATTGGGGGAGCGAGGGGAGGACATGAGGGCTGGGGCGAAGATGACTGTATCACTGTCAGTGAGTACAAGGGATGACCCAGATGTGGAAAGGAAGAGACGTGTCCCGTGTGTACTGCAACTAGTCGCCAATCCAACTACCCCCATGTCCGGAATGTAAGCCCGCACCTAGGCCCGCCCATCCGCCACATCGAATATACCACCAGCACGACAACCTTCCCATTCGAAACACTGACTGGGGGTGGCGACCAGTGAACAATCATGTGTAGCCTACCAACGCGTACATGTGGGCCCTCCATGATCCATGTCACCTGCGGCAAAGTCATGACATGCGCAATGAGGGAAGTGAGGAGAGCTGTCCGCCCCACGCACAGAAGGTGCATCAGCTCCACAGACCCAGCAGCGAGTCCAGCAGGGGTCACATGTGCAGGGGCAGCTGTGCCTGGTGTGAAGGCACATGCATATAGACAGCACATCGACCAATGTGTAGTCTGCCCACATCTACAGTCCATCATCATGCGGACATAGGAATTGGACACAGGGCAACACATCTGAGTGGGTGCACCCACCGTGACCAACAATGCGCAATCATCGACGTACCCGCCCTGTGCATGGCCCCCACCCAACGGAGGCACATCCAGTGCCACCATCCCACACACACAAGCCTTCCACGGAACATGCTGTGTCCAATGCTCAGTACAGAGTCAGCGCCCATCTGGTGGATCCTGAACAGGAGACACATGCACACACATGCCAGCTCCCACTATGTACGTCTGCCACCTGGCACGTGCAATGTAACCTCTCACCTGTGACGTGTGACTGCAAGCACACAGCCGTCTTGGCATGGGGCTGTCAATGTGGACACCTGTCAATGTTTCGGGAGGTGTGATCCGTACAGTGCTGTACATAGGGTGCAGTGCTGACACCTACTACTGTCTCATATCCCCTCGTGCCACAGGTCCCACTTGTTTTGGCCGCTCAGCCTGTGCCCACATCGTCGTCGTCGTGTGCCATACTCATCCAGCCTCGGAAGCAGTTCCATGCTCAGCAGACATTCATGTTGCCGTGGCGTTGCCGCTTGACGTATATGCAGTCAGTCCCCATCAGCACGCCCCGCAAGTCATTGGGGCCTAGATCCCCATGTGCATGCACATGGCAGTGGTTTGTATCACTAGCCATTGCCATTGTTGGGAGACCTGTGTAAGTGTATTGTGGCCGTGCCGTCCCAGCTTGACAGCTGGGCTGTGGCTCATGTGCTTGCTCAGTCATGTCAGTGATGTGTATGCGAAATTGCTATGTGTTGTGTTGCTTTGACATGTGTCCACTGCCATTTTCCCTAGGCGGAGACCGAACATTGACCGCCCATACCAATTGCTGGCGGACATGGACGATACAGAGGTCATTAGGAAGTTTCAGCTGGACAGGCCAACCCTGCATCGACTGTGTGCCATGTTGGAACCCCATCTCCGTCCCCGCAGGGTGTATCCGACAGCTGTCACCCCCACGGCTAAGGTGATGGCCGCCATGCATTTCTTCGCCACTGGGTCCTTCCAGCACACAGTGGGCAGTGGAGGAGGGATGTCCCAGCCCATGTTCAGCAAGGTGCTGAGGGATGTACTGGCAGCCATGATGCTGTACCGAAACAGGTACATCCGCTTCCCCAGGGCTCGTGAATTGGCGGCAGTGAAGGGTGCATTCTATGCCCTTGGCAGAATCCCACACGTCGTTGGAGCCATTGACTGCACACATGTTGGCCTTGTTCCACCACAGGCCACTGAGCACCTGTACCGCAACAGGAGGCACACGCACTCCCTGAATGTGCAAGTGGTGTGCCTTGCGGACATGGTGATCACCCACGTGTGTGTAAAGTTCCCAGGCTCGGCCCATGACGCACACATAATGCGCAACAGCATCTTGCCACGACTGATGTCCAATCTGCAACAGGATCGTGGCTGTATTGTCGGTGAGTATGTGGAGTGGTGTAGCGTGCTGGTTGTGCGATGCTGTCCCCTGTCCAGTTGGAATAGCAACGGTTCTCTGTGTCCCTCACACCCAGGTGACTCTGCGTACCCGAATGGGGCATGGCTGCTCAGTCCATTGAGGAATCCTCGCACCCCAGCAGACGATCGCTACAATGAGGCACATTGGAGGACCAGACGTGTGGTCGAGCGTACCTTTGGCCTCCTCAAGTCCAGGTTCAGGTGCCTGGACCGCACCGGGGGTGCGCTGGCGTACTCCCCACAGAAGGTGTGCCAGATAGTGGTGGCGTGCTGCATGCTGCACAATCTGGCCATTCGGAAGCAGATCCCCCTCATCGTGGATGACGGAGATCAACCAGGGCCCCAGCCCGCAGACCAGGACAGCTCGAGTGAGGAGGACAGCGGAGAGGAGGAAGCTGGTAATGTGCGGCAGCAGCTCATCGCCCACTACTTCACTTGACGGTGAGTGTCCATGTACGACGGCTGATGTGGCTGTGTCTGTGCAGGTGTGTGTGTGCTGTGTCAGGGTGGCCGTTTGTTCACTGCGTGCTGTGTGTCAACGCTCCATGGCCAGGGTAGTATGCCACTGTTGGTGGCTGTGGCATTGTGCCCTATTGCTCTGTGCGATGTGTGTACATTGCTTGTAGTTGTTGACATGTACTGTGTGATGGGTGTGTGACACACTCATTGAATGTGCTCCTGTTCTGTCTCCCACCCCTAGGTCCCTACAGGCCCTCCGGTTCCATTGCCATGCCACGCATCAGGTGCCTTTCCGCCCAAGGTGGCCGTTGTATTCCGTACAAATAAAACACAGGGCACAAACAGCAGTTTGTGTAAGAGGTGCATTTATTTCAAACTGTGACATGTGATTGTGTGCGAGGTGATGACAAAAGTGGTGCGTGCAGTGACAATGAGCTGTCGGTCACGGCTGCGTGATGCTCAGATCGTAGTCCAAGTCAATGCAGTGGGTGGTCAAGGAAGGCTGGCTGGCTGCCTCACTTGCGTCTGGAGCGTGCGTAGTCCTCCCGGGAGATCTGTTTGTACTTCGGACGGCCCCTTCCACGTTTGGGAGGGGGGGTGTGTGGTGGCGACCTGCTGGTGGGGGGTGAGGTGTGCTCACTGGCTGTGGACGCAGGGGTACTGGACACTGCTGCTCGACCCTGCGCCCCGGCAGGTGGTGGCGGTGGTGGAGCTGCTGTCCCTGGCTGTGACCTCACCGCCACCACCAGCTGGCCCATGAGGTCCACGAGTTGGCCCATACGGGCGTCCATGGACCTCAGCACCCCAGCACCTCCCGCGTGTCTGAAGCAGACCTGACCCATTGTTCTTGGCCTCTTCATAGGCCCCAAGGACTCTGGCCATTTGAGGCAGGGCATGGCTCCCAGGGGAGACTTGCGTTTCCCTGACCCTGCTCCTCCTACCAGTACTGCTGCCACCGGCCTGCCCACTAGCCACATTGCTCACCACGGTCCTCGCTGTGGCTCCCAGGGTGGATCCAGTCGGCCGGGCCACCACCTGCGCTGGGGCTGGTGCCAGCGAAGACGTGGTGGTGGTGGCGGCGGTGGTGGTCGGTGCGGCGATGGTGGCGGTTGCGGCAATGGTAGTGGCCGCAATGACCGTGGGTGTGGCCGCAATGACCGTGGGTGTGGCCGCAATGACCGTGGGTGTGGCCGCAACGACAGTGGCAGCAGGGGGCTGGGAATGTTCAGCAGCCCTGGATGATGGGTTGGTGGGTAGGAGGGGTCCTGGGGAGCGGCTGGGCCCTGCCACACCAGATGGGCCTGCTTGGTGGTCCGTGTCCGAAGAGGAGGACAGATCCTCCACATCCGTGTGTCCTCGTTGGGGGCTTGTAGGCTGGCTGTGCTGGCTGCTGTCTCCATCCCCAGCATCCAGCAGTTCGTCACCTGTGGAGAGAATGAGATTTGTTATTGTGTTGCACCTGGCGAAGTATGTATTTGTCGTCTGACATTAACAGTTCGTGCAATCTCGTACATGGGTTTCCCGGAGGCGTGTGTGTGGCTGTAGCATTTGTAGTTGTGTGTGCTTGACAATGGGACTGTGTGCTGTGCACATGTGGCATGGGACGGATTGGCCATGCCGATGGGTGTGTTGCTGTGCCCCTACTTATTGTGACTCTGGTGTATGCGGGCTCCTGGCCCATCCTGGGTCTGGTTTGTACTTTGCTTTTGGTGTTCAGATGGGACGCTTAGGAACGCATATGGCAACATGGGGGCCATGCCCCAGATTCGCATTTGGGATGGAATATGCTTTTGGGGTACATGCTGTGAGCCATGGGTGCCGAACGTGACATGTGTTGTGGCAGCATGACAGTGCATGGTTTGAGGTGTGTGCATGCTTGACATGGCCTGCATATTTGCTGTCTGTTGTGATTACTGGACATGGCATTGGACGCATCGTTATGAGTGAGTGATGGTTGTGTGCCAGCCAACGTATTGCAGTTGTCCCATCTCCTTGGTATGCGTGCTGCCCTGTGCCATGTGCATCACTGCAGTGCTCGGGGGGGTGGCCCATGTTGTGTGTTGTTGCTCACAGTGTGTCGTGCGCTTCATTGACTTCTGGCACATGGTTGGTCATGGGCATGTATCTTAGCGTAACTGCTGTATGTGTGGCAGCTGTGCGGATGACATGCCTTTCATGAGACTGGGGCTGACGGATGGGATGGATGGTATGTTGTATGTGCATGGTGTGTCTGTGTGTTTGATGGGTTCAGTGGTGTTCGTGTGCATTTATGTTGTTCCGCTCTGTTGCGTCTAGTGTTGTTTGTCTTACATAGGCGTAGTTGTGGGGTGTGTGGTTGACAGGCAGTAGGGGCTACATGGACAGGACTTCAATGGTGTTTCGGTTGTGTGTGATGGGTTGTACAGTGGCTGCCGTGTGGTACTATATTCAGTGTGGCTTGTGCATGCAGACGTGGCTCCTTGGGTGTTGCTGTGTTTGTGATGGGTCATGTGGGGTGTGAGTCTGTGGTTCATGTCCGTGTGCACATTGTTCACTTGTTCGTGACGGTGGGCGGTGCTGCGTGTTCGTCTGCTACGTGACATGTCCCATGTGTTGGTCGTGTTACGGTCCTCATGCCTCCAGTAATCCAGCCCTGTCCAGTTTCCCACCTGCAGGTTGTTCGTGCGTGCACTGTACTGGATGCCACATGGTTCTAAGCGGGGGTGCTCCATGTTGCAGGTCTGTGGGGGTGGGGGGTGTTGTGGGTCGTGGTGGTGGCTGGACACCCACTGACACCGATTGCTGTGGACCGTGATGTCTACCTTTCGGCTGTCGTTGTGCACTGCGGTGGCTGACACGTGGCTGTGGGGTGTGGGGGATGCTCCTCCTTGCTGTGCTGTGGGACTAGGGGCCTGGTGTGTTTTGTACTTGGGCTGTCCACCCTCCCACCCACTGCACTTTGTGTTCCTGCCACTTACCTGTTACTTGTCGGTTAGTGCAGCTATGGCGGACACATGGGTGTGGTGGGTGCTCGTTGTGGCGCTTCTGGCATATTTGGGGACCTGTTGGTGGTTACGTGGCTGGCTGAGTGTACACATGTCCCCACGCATCTTACAGTTGTTCGGTTTGGGCTGTGTGTGGTGGTGTCTGTTGCATGTGTGTGTGATGTGTTGTGATGTGTTGTGTATTGTGTGCTGGACATGGGGGTGTTTGTCCCTGGGAGCTGTGGCATGGTGGTAGTGCATGTGAGTACATAGCGGTGTGCTGGTATACATTAGTTTGTACTTACCAGCCTCCACTCCCCCTGCTAATCCGGCGAGGATCTCGGGATGTATGATGACTCGCACCTTCTCCTCCCACGCTTTGAAGGTCTTGAAGAGCGCGGGATTCCCTCCGCCAGTGACGGCAGCCAGCTCTCTGTTCTTGCTCTCCTTCTTCTTGACCAGGCTTTTGACGTCATTCCACCGTTTGTTTATTTCGACTCTGTTCCTGGGCAAGGTCCCGACTGCATTGACCTGGTCTACGATCCGGTTCCACATTCTCTTTCTGGTGGCTAGTGGTGTGTGCTGGACCAGGTTCCCATAGATTTGTGGGTGCACCTTGATGATCTCGTCGACCATGACCGTCAGCTCCATGGGCGTGAACTTGGGCATTCTTTGTGGTGCCATGGTGTTTGTGGTGCTGGTGCGGTGTGTGTTGTGTAATGTGCAGGGGGTTTGTGGTGCCGGTGTTTGGTGGTGGTGGTGGTGGTTGTGATGTGTGCGTTTCTGTGGTGTGCTGCTGTCCTTGCTGTGTCACTGTGTCCTCTCCTCTCCTCTCTAGTTTGCAATGTTGCGAGGGGTTGTGGTCTGTGGGAGTGCTGCTTTTGTACTTACCTATGTGGGTGTGTCCTCATGGTCTGTTGTTTTCAGGTGTGTTGTGTCTGGGGTTCTGGCCTTTGTAGTTTTTGTTTGTCCAGGGGGGGGGGTGTTTTCGGGATGTGTACTGTGCTTGTGTATTTGTGCGTGCCTTGCTGTGTGGACTTGCGATTGTTTTTGTCAGCGGATGGTTTCTGTGCAGGGACGTGGGCGCCATGGCTTCTGCCGTGTCGGTTCTCATCGGCGTTGTTTGCGCTGGCGGGCGGTATATTTGTAGTTTTCCCGCGCTCATGGCGGTGCGATCGTAATCTCACGTGCGGTGTGTCGGGCGTGAGGGCGGGCGGTTTTGTGTTGTCGTGCGTGTTTCCGTCCGTGGCGGGCGGTTTGACTCCGACTCGGACGATGGCGGGCGGTATCTTGTGTGATTTTTCCGCCGATGGCGGTTTTCGGTTTGTGTAATCGTAATGGCGTGGTCGGTGTTCAGACGGTGTGTGCGGGCGGATTTTTGCCGCTTCCATGCCTGGCGGATTTTTTTACGCCGGGTATCGTAATGGGCCCCTAATTTATTAATAATTATTTATCAATTGCTTGTTAATTATTATTAATTAATTAATTGGTAATTATTTATCTTAATTGGGTCATTTTTTAGGAATGGGTGGTGGGGTTTATAGGGGAATAGGGTGGGAGGTAATTTATTTATAATTAATTAATAATTAATTGTTAATTAATTGTTATTAATTAATTATACATTAAATATGGCAAATGTGTAAATAATTTGAGATGTAAGCTGTGGGGTGTATAGTGGAAAAGGGTGGGAAGTAAATTCTTTTCAATGAATTAATAAGTTGTTAATTGATATTAATTTAATAATGTAAAATTAGTTATGTAAATTGTGTAATGATTTTTAGGTATGTCTTTTGGTGTTTATTGGGGTAGAGGGTGGAAAGTATTTTAGGCTTCATACTTAATAATTAGCTGCTCATTAATATTGATTCATTAATTGATAAATATTTATAGTAATTGTTTATTTTTATTTTGTGTGTGGATTTTAGTTTTATAGGGGTAACGTTTGGTGAGTAAATTAATTTTTATCTGTTTTAATTTGTTTTATAATTAATAATATTTGTTTATTTTATAATTATTTATGTTAATTATGGAGGTACACTTTTTTTAAATTTAGATGTGTGTTGTGAATTGTGTGGTGTTAAAGGGTAGGAAATAAAAAAACAAAATTTAGGTAACAATTAATGTTTTTGATTATAATTAATTTCTATTATATATATTTATTTGTTTGTATTTTTTTATACAATTTGTATAAAATACTTTTTGTAGGTAATTTTTACATTTTTTTAACATTATAATATGCTTCTATCTTTTGTCATTTATTATATTTTTATATATGTTTTCTTTATTTGTTTTTTAACATCTTTTGTATTGAAGTTGATATTTTGTTTTATTTTAATTTTGAATTGATTTCAGTGGGAATAGTAATTTGTACCCCTCCGCTATCCAACATTTTCCCTACTGTTGCACTCACTGGAGTGGGAATAGTAATTTTTACCCCTCCGCTATCCAACACTTTCCCTATTGTTGCACACACTGGAGTGGGAATAGTAATTTTTACCCCTCCGCTATCCAACACTTTCCCTACTGTTGCACTCACTGGAGTGGGAATAGTAATTTTTACCACTCCGCTATCCAACACTTTCCCTACTGTTGCACTCACTGGAGTGGGAATAGTAATTTTTACCTCTTTGCTATCCAACACTTTCCCTACTGTTGCACTCACTGGAGTGGGAATACTAATTTTTACCCTTCCGCTATCCAACACTTTCCCTACTGTTGCAGTCACTGGAGTGGGAATAGTAATTTTTACCTCTCCGCTATCCAACACTTTCCCTACTGTTGCACTCACTGGAGTAGGAATAGTAATTTTTACCCCTCTGCTATCCAACACTTTCCCTACTGTTGCACTCACTGGAGTGGGAATAGTAATTTTTACCCCTCCGCTATCCAACACTTTCCCTACTGTTGCACTCACTGGAGTGGGAATAGTAATTTTTACCTCTTCGCTATCCAACACTTTCCCTACTGTTGCACTCACTGGAGTGGGAATAGTAATTTTTACCCCTCCGCTATCCAACACTTTCCATACTGTTGCAGTAATTGGAGTGGGAATAGTAATTTTTACCCCTCCGCTATCCAATACTTTCCCTACTGTTGCACTCGCTGGAGTGGGAATAGCAAGTTTTACCTCTCCGCTATCCAACACTTTCCCTATTGTTGCACTCACTGGAGTGGGAAAGGTAATTTTTACCCCTCCGCTATCCAACACTTTCCCTACTGTTGCACTCACTGGAGTGGGAATAATAATTTTAACCCCTATGCTATCCAACAGTTTCCCTACTGTTGCACTCAATGGAGTGTAAAATGTAAGTTTAAAAATTATTAGATATTTTAATGTTTTAATTTATAAGATAATTTCTTTTTAATTATATTTTATGTTATAGGTGTATGTATATTTATATATTTATTTGTACATTTATATATATTTATAACATTTTAAAATAAATTATAATTTTTAGTTTATTAATTTTTTTAAAGTAAATATATGTATATTTATTGCAGTTTATATATGTATGTTTAAATTTTTTAAATTACATTTATTTATTATATTTGTTAAAATGTACATTACATCTAAATACATTTTTTTAAGTTATTTTTATTATTTAATTTATTTAACATAATTTTTTATATATATAAAAAAACGATATTTTGTACATTGATATTTTTCGATATTTTAAAAATTTACATTTTAAAGATAGGATGTTGATATTTATGTGTCAATATTTGTGTATTGGGATATTTTTGTACTCGATATTATGTCAGTGATCCGCTGCCGGGCAAGAAAATCGAGCGCTACACTGCCTCTCGGCGAGATTTTTCAAGGCAGGCGGTCGAGGCATGTCGCTACCTCGTTGAGAAAGCTACTGCTCGCATTGAGCTGCAGATCGAGTAGAAAATCTACTCAAGCGGCATAAAGAAGTAGCGTCCTCTAGCGTGCCGGGTGGAGTGGTTCGCACTGATTGCACAGTGTGGGACAAACTCCAGGTGCTAAAAATCAGCGCGAGCAGCGTGACGTACTGAATTCCACCACTTGCAGAACTCTGCTGAATTTCGCAGAGTTTTTAGGTAACTCTGCAAGTTCTGCCCATCGCTAATAGAAACACCCAATGCCCTTCATTACTCCATGTCTGATGCAATGGATTGTACTCAAGTAGGATTCAGGCTCGTTCACGGCATGGACTGTGTCCTGCTTGCTATAAAGAATGAGATTTCCATTATCTTAACTTAGGGGCCCATTACGATGACTGGCGGATGAACCTCCGCGATGCTGGCGGTGGGAGAAAACGCTGTTTTCCGCCCGTGAGCAGCGGTGCACCTGCCCGCCATATTACAATGGTCAAACACAGCCCATTGTCCGACCACCGCGGTGCGACGTGGACCGCCATCAAAACGCGCCCGCCACCGCGGCGGAGACAACCAACCGAGAGCCACCGGCGTGCGGAATGACGTCCCTCCCGCCGTACAAATTAGGATGCGCCAAACAGCCAGGCACACCGCAGCGGAGAAACCGGCCAATCTGAGCAGGCGGAAGCACCACAGCGGAGCGCAAAATAGAATACCGGAGCCGACCGCCATGGACCCGGCACTACACGTCTTCCCGGCGCTGTACATGATACACCTCCAGCAAGCCAGGGACCGTGGCGGACGCCGCCGCAGGTACGCGATCACACAACTCTGCACACAAACACAACCCACAACTCCATGGCTGATGTAAGGTCCCTGCCCCCACCAGACACCCTGTTGGGGACAGGAACACAACCACAGGTGTAGCCACACATGTCATACCCTCAACTAGTCCACCCCTCCTCATCCAGGTCACCATGTCCGCGATTTTGAAATAATGTCCAGTTTACGTGACCGCAGCGGTGAATCTGCGTTAAAAAATGCGCACAATGTAGTAGGCTGGGCCAGCGCAAGGCATGGGCAGTGCACAAAGTACACAGGGCAACACCTCCACACTCCACACACTAGGCCCACCCACACCATGAAGGGACATGCCACGTGACCCTCCTGTGCTCCCACTTGCCCAATAACCAGCCAGATGAACACACACACACACTGCACCACACAACAAACAACTAGGGAGACATCCTCATCAGGTGTGGCTGCAGAGTAACACACAGCGTAGAAGCACAGGGCCAGGGGAACCCACACACCACAACAACACCACATTCATGGCAAGTAAACTGAGTCCAAGCACAAAATAAACACACACAGACAATGAACAAACACTCTAATGGACACACAGCCTGCCAAGTCACACAGACATACCCCACACTGACACACAGCAACAAACACAGACCACATGCCAGCAGCATTAGAGGACAACAAATAGGAAACCTAAAGTGACGTGCACACAAATGGAATGGCAAGGAGCTGAACACCAAGAATGTGTACATCACATGCAAGGGAAGGAACATATAACAACAACCCCAGCTCAACAAATCACACATGGCAGTCACAGTGAGTGAAGTCAAACCTCAGTCACCTCACTGCAACAACTCAGGGAGACAGCAAGGCAACCCATGTATAGGCACAGGGATGAAAGGAAGGGTATTAAGTCTAACACTGATCAGCCACACATCTGCATCCAAATACATCACAGGAGTATGTCAGCAGCACAACACACAGGGCCCATTGCAACACTCCATGACTGTCAAACACAAGTATGAACCTCCACACAACCCCCACACCCATCACACCTGCAGCACACAACACCAGTGACAAACACACAGAAGCTTGCCAATAATGTCCAGTCAATACACTGACAAGCAAACACGCCCCCTGGGTGGTATCCACAAACATCACACACACAGAGGTATGGCAGAACCACTGTACGCACAAAAACAACAGTCAAACACAGAACACAATCAAAACACACACACAGAACTACTACAATAACAGACAAGACCTGTGCAGCTAAACAGTGCAAATTCAATGGGAGCACAGATACAACAGGAGTACACAACCTCATCAGTCAGGAAAAACAGTGACACACCATGAACACACACAACAACAATCTAAACATCACACAGACAACAACACACCCAGGAAGTTAAACAGTCCACAGCAAACACACCTACATCTAAGCCAACACACACAGATGCACAAGTCTGGGACACCAAAGTTGAAACAACATGATCAGAGGAAACAAGACATTGGCAATGTTGAAGTGGCAAATAGAGCATGTGTCACAGTAAACCATACCCACACAGTAACCCTTTATTTAACAAGGACACTGACAAGGCAGACAACAGGAGTAAATTTCTTATTATTTACATTTCACACAGTTATGCAGCAAAATTTAGACAAGAGCAATGCCAGTGGCCAGGACACAGTGCAGGTGAGGTGCATGAGAAGCTGCACAGGCAAGGGGCATACAGCAGTGAACAGCAAGGCCAGTGGCCAGGACACAGTGCAGGTGAGGTACATGAGAAGCTGCACAGGCAAGGGGCATACAGCAGTGAACAGCAAGGCCAGTGGCCAGTCCAAAGTGCAGGTGAGGTACATGAGAAGCTGCACAGGCAAGGGGCAAACAGCAGTGAACAGCAAGGCCAGTGGCCAGTCCAAAGTGCAGGTGAGGTACATGAGATCCTGCACAGGCAAGGGGCATACAGCAGTGAACAGCAAGGCCAGTGGCCAAGACACAGTGCAGGTGAGGTACATGAGAAGCTGCACAGGCAAGGGGCATACAGCAGTGAACAGCAAGGCCAGTGGCCAGGACACAGTGCAGGTGAGGTACATGAGAAGCTGCACAGGCAAGGGGCATACAGCAGTGAACAGCAAGGCCAGTGGCCAGGACACAGTGCAGTTGAGGTACATGAGATCCTGCACAGGCAAGTCTAGAACAGCAGTCAACAACAAGGCCAAGGGCCAGTAAAAAGTGCAGAGTGAGTACATGACATCCAGCACTGTGAATGTGTGGTACAGTACCCTGCCATGGTCAGCAACACACTCAGGGTGTCAAAAATGGGCAGTCCATGGCACCACTGTGGGAGCGACATGTGTGTGAGGGGGACTAACACTCAGACTTGGCTGGCAGTATGACTGGGAGGTGGCTGTCTGTCGGGGCCAGCAGGGGTACTGGCTCGGGGAGAGAGAGGCCCAGCTGGGGTAGAGCCATCAGTGTTCTGGGAAGCCTGAGGGCTGCTAGGTCCAGGTGTGGTAGAGCCATCAGTGTTCTGGGAAGCCTGAGGGCTGCTAGGTCCAGGTGTGGCAGAGCCATCAGTGGTTTGGGAAGCCTGAGGGCTGCTAGGACCAGGTGGGGTGGTGGCACGTGGAGGTGGACTCATGCTTGCACGAGACCCAGTGTGTGTGGGAGAATTTGGAGGGGTGCCCTTCCGCTTTTTGGGGATTTGATATGGCTTCCCTGTCCTGGGATTCATGCCAAGTGGGGTGTACACAACAGGCACACTCGTCACAAAAGCTGGATCATGTGCAGATGCTGGTCCCCCCTCTGGGGACGTGCTGGATTCTTTGGGACGCTTGGCCCCGGATTGCCTCTGCCCCTGCATTACCTGTTTACCAGGTGTCCCCCCTACAGTGGCCTCCTTTCCCTGCTTCACAGGGCTCTGGATGGGAGTAGATGTTGTGGGTGAACTTGCCTTGGAGCTCTTCTTACATGTACCCTTAGCAGGCACCTGTTTGTCACTGGGCACGGAAACTGTGTGCTTGTCTCTGCGAGACACTTTTGGGACAGGTGAGTCCTTGGCTGGGGATGCCTCTGAGGCATGTGAGCCTGAGGCCTGCTTCTTGCCATCCTTGCCCTGGGTGTGGCCTGAAGGGCTTTTGCCTCTGCGCTCAGGTGTGGGTTTACCTTTCTGTGGGGATGGTGTCTGCGGCCTGGACTGCTTGGGCTGCTGCTGCCGTGTGCTGCGTGTGCCGTATCTTTCCCTTGATGTCTGGGGTGTGTGGTCACAATCATCAGATGCGTCCACTGGCAGGGTGGTGGGCCTAGGGACTGGAGCTGGACTATGGGATTGGGCAAGTTGAATGGCTGCTGTCACTGCAGAGGACAGAGACTATACAGTCCGGTGTAGCCCACCCACGTCGTAATGAACGCCCTCCATGTAAGCCACCACCTGTGCCAATTTTTTGTCATGGTCCAGGAAGACATTGAGGAGAGCTGTCTGACCCACACACAGCTGGCGCAAAAGGTCCACAGACTCAGCACTGATGGCAGCAGGGGGGACAGGGGCAGGGGCAGCGGTGCCTAGGATGAAGGACACTCTTCCCTTTTTTGTGGTGCGAACACGGGCAGCAACAGTGGGAGTAGCAGGAGGGTGGGCACTGAACGGAGTGTGGTGGACGAGGAGGCAGAGTCCCCGTTTCCTTCGGCCGAAAACATAGATGCGTCACCGCCGTCGTTAGATGATGTAGAGGTCTGCGTCTCTGGCTGTGAGTCCTCTAGAAGACTACGGTCCCCCTCTGATGCACTGGTGACATCTGTGTCACTATGCTGGTGTGCAGCAGTTGTGCTTGATGCCTCACCACTGGTGTCTGTCCCGTGTCCCTCCATTCCCATGTGAGATGCTGCATGAGAGAGAGATAGAGGTAGGATCAGTACATTTGCATCAAGTTTACAAATATCTGCAAGGGAAGCATCACTAATGATGAACAATCATCCATGTTGGACAACACCATGGGAAGTAAAATTGTGCAACCTCAATCCAAACATCGAAATTACCGTGGCATAATGCAAACTTGGCATAATTCACCCATGTGATGGACACACAGCCAATTAGCCTGTTGGTGGCTTCGTCTAACCAGACACACATATCCCTCTGTGCACACCTTGGTCCCTGAGGGGGTAAAAGATTCTACTCACAACATGTTGCCACTGTCACATCTTGAGCCAGCAGAAGTGTCCAACACAGAGACAGACTCCAACATATCCGTACACAATGGCCATGAGCACATGCCATCCACCATGTCATATCTTGGGGCACAACTACAGTTGCACATTGGTGTTAGATGTGTAGCCAGCACAAATCTGATGTCAGGCAATGCACACATTGATGATGGCACACTCAGATCATGCACTCTGCTGGACCCTGACATGGGATGTCCGTGACGACACCAATAAAGATGATACCAGAAGGCAACAACTACAAATGTGAAGTCAAGGGCCATTACACCAATGACATGGGAAGGTACATGTAGGGGGAATGCATGACAACTGCACCCAACACCGCGGCCACTTACACGCCATTGCATCACACTAGCAACATCACAGCCCTGCACTGGCCCAGGCTTAGAGCACATGCAGCCAAACAACACCCAAAGTCACACTCACAGAATACTCACCACCAGCTTGCTGCTGATGTCCCTTCAGACGTGCATCCAGTTCAGGCTGCGTCACAGCTAAAATGCGTGCCTTTAGTGGTGTCATGCTGCGCCGCGCCAACCTGCCGGCCCGAGGGATCAGCCCCAGTGTCATCTCGGCCACGTTCCTGCTCAGCCGGCAGATGTCATCCCACCTCTTGTGACAGTGGGAGCGCCGTCGGTTGGAGACACCCAGTGCACGCACCTTGCATGCAATGGCCCTCCACACGGCCTTGCGCTGGTTGACTTTGAGCTGCAGACATGGGAGACAAGAGGGTGTAATAATCAGTGTAACCTACCACCATTTCCCAGTGCAGGAGCATGACACTGACTCATCCCAACTTCAGCCATAACTTTAGCAGAGACAATAAATCTGCGACATTCAAACATCATCATGTGTGAAACACACATTAATGCATGCAGGTATGAGGGTGGACACAGTACATGCCCATCTCATAGCCATGCAGGATGCCAGCAGAGAGCAAAATGTGTATGCTGACCACATCTACTGCAAATTTCTGAGAATACCTAGACATGCAGGACATTACTACATATGTCACTGTGAATACTCACTGTGCCCAACACTGCGCAGCCCTCAAAGCACTTGCCCTTAAACTGCCACACTGTGTCATGGATGTCACATTGAGGGACATGACCTCACAAACGCAACCCCTCATCACAAGGCCTGTCATGTGCAATCTACATGTCTGCAATGGCTCATTGATGGAGAGTCAAGAGGAAAAGCACAGATTTGACACTCTGTACATTCAGTGTTGTGTCATTGTCAGATTGGGCAGTGAATGTGCAGGCCAGTTGGGGTCACACAGAGGTCCAACGTGGGGCATCTCATCTTTTACATGGAGGGACTATTTGGAAACACAAACAGTGCCAACACATGCGAGTATGTGCACATGCTGGTGGTGATGGAAGGGTCTGGCCACAATAATGTTGGAATGTACTGTGTCATAGGTGAATGACCAACAAGAGTGTCACCCTGGGGGATTGAGGTCCTGAGCATAGTGCAGAACTAGAGATGAGGCACATATTGAGTCAGAAACAATGCCCTCACTACCCTCTGGACAACAACCCTAGCTAAGGCCACAGATGGGCCTGTGAAGGACATCAGGGACACACACAGACATTCAGACTGGCAATCACTGTCCTGACTCTTGAATTGAAAAGGTGCAGCCTCACTGTATGTCTGACAAGACATTACATTTCCCTCAGATCTGGATGTGCAGGCAGGGAAACGTGTTGAATAGGCTAAACACACCTTCCCCCTGGAAACAGCATGCTAGGCAGTGCATGACCCAACCCCACACTCTCACGCACATACTGCAGCAGATCAACTTCATGTGTGCCCCCCCTGCACTCTCACTCACAGTCTGAGATACTTACCACGACATTTGGCGCACCATATAGCCTTGGATACTGGGTGAGCACCTCGTCCACCAGGACCTCCAGCTCCTCGGTGGTGAAGGGAGTGGCACGGATCTTCTCAGTCCTCGTCATCACTGTCGGCAGGAGACAGCAGCAGCCGCAGTTGGTGGTGAGGGATCTCAGGCAGCAGTCCCTGTAGGCAGCAGCAGGTGAGGGGTCTCAGGCAGCAGTCCCTGGAGGCAGCAGCAGGTGAGGGGTCTCAGGCAGCAGTCCCTGGAGGCAGCAGCAGGTGAGGGGTCTCAGGCAGCAGTCCCTGGAGGCAGCAGCAGGTGAGGGGTCTCAGGCAGCAGGCTCAGTGAGCTGTGGCAATGTGTGGCTCTCTCACACACATATATAGCCCCCAGGGCTCGTTTCTGTGGTTCTAAGCTGTTGCAATTGGTGTTCCAGGTCTGCCTCATTCAAATACATCCACTGACCGCCTCCGCGGTGGCGGAGCACGCCTACCGCAATTTTCAAACTTGCATCAGGCAACCGCGATTGCGCTTCCCATTGGCTGGAAGGGCATGGTCCATGGCGGTGACACACCGCAGGGGACAGGCGTGCGGTACCCCGGTGGTGCATCTTTCAAGTGCATCCAAAGACCGGCCCGCGGTGGCTGAGCGCGCCTACCGCGATTTTCAAACTTGCATCAGGCAACCGCGATTGCGCTTCCCATTGGCTGGAAGGGCATGGTCCATGGCGGTGACACCGCTGGTGCCAGGCGGTAGCTACCGTGATTCCGGCAACATGCATTGCTATGAGTGTCCAGGATCTGGGTGTCGGAGCATGCCAACCGCCATTAGCCATGTGTATATGCCTATCAATCCCGCTATGGTGTCTTGGGCCATGGCGGTGACACACCGCTGGTTCCAGGCGGTAGCTACCGCGATTCTGGGCACATGCATTGCTATGAGTGACCGGGATCTGGGTGTCGGAGCATGCCAACCGCCATTAGCCATGTGTATATGCCTATCAATCCCGCTATGGTGTCTTGGGCCATGGCGGTGACACACCGGTGGTGCCAGGTGGTAGCTACGGCGAGGGTGCAGCATGACATTGTTGACTATGGGCGTGATAGTGTTGTTTGAGCACGTTTAAGGCACCAATGGACACATCGTGCTGTGTCAATGTCATGGGTCATATCTGTACTTCGAACAGAGGTCACTTACAAAATATCATGGCACTTGATGGAATTTAAATGGGCTATAGTTAGTAATGACAGCCTAAACTTCATATCTAACACCAAATGCCACACTGAAAGCACTAATGGGGCACATTACTCCTACACAATTTCATATCTGAGCCCACATTTACACACATTTTCATATCTCACCCCCAAATTTATCCCCAATTTCATATCTGACCCCCAAATTTAGCCCCAATTTCATATATGTCACCACATTTTAGCCCCATTTTCATATATGTCACAACATTTTAGTCCCAATTTCATATCTGACACCAAATAATTACCCCCAATTTCATATCTGATCCCAATATTTACACACATATTCATATCTCACACAATATGTCACTATGCAGTGCATGATTGTACAAACATTTCAGCATTATTTTCATTACTCACCACATATGTCACACTGTTGTCTGTTTGATATCACCTATTACAGCCTTCATGTACGGTTATTGTTCGCAGTAGCAAATCCAACAGTATATGTCCACATGGACATGTGTGTGCTCTACATACTCAAGGATGTTAATTACATCACCGGCACACTTGGCATTCTGTACATCCTTATTATTTTTCACTTGTATCTATGCCTTTGGGTATGTTTTGTCTCCATATCTGCCAAATGTTATCACCATTACTTGTGTCATTGTGTCTGGTATGTGCTCATGTTGTTCGGCCTGTCATATGTGATTTTGTTACATGTATATTTCCACAGTTGTGAGTATGTTGATAGTGGATTTGATGTGTGTGGTGTGTTACGTTGGTACTCACCAAGGACAGGTGCATTGACCTTGTTCACATGAAGATTGTTGCCTTGGATGATGGACTGTAGCCAAAAGTGGTGATGGTGCTCACTGACTGGTAACTTTGATATGGCATCTGTGAACAGTAGACGGTGTGCCACAATTGGCTGCACATTGATGTAATGCGTGTGCATTCATTTGCAGTAATTGTATGCAGTTTTGGCAGGGTGCCCAAGTAGGACACGTGTGCAGTGATATTAAACCAACACGAGTGGATAAGCCTGCTATGGCGTAGTAGCCTTTCTGGGGCACAAGCTGTTCCTGCGCAGTGTGGGTGAACTGATGGTGCTGTTGAATCAAGCTAATGATTGCATCCAAGACAGGTGAGATATACCTTGATATGGATGGCTGTGACACTCATCCAACTCTAACTTTTGTTGTTTTGAAGGTACCAGAGGCCAACAAGTGATGCACAGCCAGCATCTTTGTCTGCGGAGGGATGTTGATAGTCCGCTGTATTGTTCCTGACAGCCTGTGGGGAATGTGGCTCAGGATGCTTTTGATGTTTGTCCTTTAGTACCTGTGTTGTGCGATGACATCCGCTGTTGTTATGTGTATGAGGCTGTTGTGTTTTTGTTATGTACTCAGTATATTCATGCACTGACTTGTAGGTATACTGGTGTGGCTTTGGCCTGGTGGTGTTGTAGGTTGTTTTTGTAGCACTGTTGTGTCTCCAAGCAACTGGAGGATTAGCTCCATGGCAACTGTTGTACTTTAGTTGTGTGTTTGGGCAGTGCTACCTTCATACTGCATGTCATAGTGCAACTTAAGTGCAGATTAACGTTTGTCTACAGTCCTTTTGGATCACGTACCTTATCCACTTTTTGTGTGCCACATTGACAATCTGTCTGCTTGTTGATGATATTGTGCAGTGGTGTCATTGTGTCTTGATCCACGGCGACACAGAATCTGCAAATGCTTTTCATTATTAGTCATTGACTGACTTTGAATTGTGATTACCAGCATGTATGGCATGTGTACTGATGACAGTGGATATTAGCACAGGCTTGTGAATATGTATGTGAGTGTCTCTAAACTTGTATGGATTTGCAGTGGCTCAAATTCCATAATGAGTCCTTCAGAACAGGACAAATTGTGTAGTTCATGTGTCCCCTGCCATGATTGCACAAGAATGTGTGGCAGGTACAGCAGCCACTTGGAAGCCAGCAGTGTTTCTGTTTCACACATGTCCTGTATCATATACTGTCAGGGCTGTCTACACAAGATTTTGGAATGTGACTATTAGCATTCACAGAAACAGTTTCCATGTTGGTTGTTCTCACTGTGCGAATACTGAACAAGTGTACTACAATGTTTTCTCAAGGTGTCACGACTTTTGACTTGCACTGTATGGTGCATTGTGATGCCAGTCAATGTTTGCGCTGTGTCAATCAAAAGCTACGGATTTGTGCACATCTCATGTTCTGTTGCAATGACGTGTCCCCTTTCATCTCACCTAGGAGGCGACCTAATGTGTATCGTCCAGTCACCCTGCTGGCTAACATTGAGGATGATGACGTAATACGCAGATTCCGTCTGGACCGCACAAACATCCAAGACCTGTGTGCCATGTTGGAGCCACACCTGCGGGCTGGCAGGACATACCCAACAGCATTAACAACTGAATCGAAGGTGATGGCGGCACTGCATTTCCTGGCTAGTGGGTCATTCCAGGAGACAGTGGGCATTGCAGGGGGATGTCTCAGCCCACCTTCAGCATGGTGCTACGGGATTTCCTGTCGGCCATGATGCAATACAAAGACCGATACATACGTTTTCCAAGGAGGGCGGCTTTGGCGGCTGTGAAGGCGGATTTTTATGCCCTTGGTCACATCCCTAATGTTGTAGGTGCTATTGACTGCACACATGTTGGCCTGGTTCCACCACAGGCACGGGAACACATATATAGGAATCGTAAACATTCACATTCCATCAATGTGCAGGTGGTGTGCCAGGCCGATATGATCATATCGCATGTCTGTGCCAAGTTTCCCGGCTCTGCACATGATTCCTACATCCTGCACAACAGCATTGTGCCCCAGCTGATGGCCAATCTACTTCCGGAGCGGGCATGGATTGTGGGTGAGTGGGCAGAGTCAAGTTGTGTGCTGTGTGTGCCATGCTGTCCTCTGCCACAGTTGTATCACTTAATCGGTATGTGTTTTTCACACCTAGGTGACTCTGCATATCCCAACAGACCTTGGTTGCTGAGCCCACTACGCAATCCTAGGACACCGTCTGAAGTCCGCTACAACAATGCCCATGGGAGAACACGTCGGGTGGTGGAGCGAACCTTTGGTCTCCTAAAATCGAGATTTCGCTGCCTGGACAGGACCGGAGGGGCACTCATGTACTCACCCAAAAAGGTGTGTCAGATAGTGGTAGCATGCTGCATGCTGCACAACCTGGCCTTACGGAAAGGAATCCCCATGATCCTGGACGATGATGACCAGCCGAGGCCCCCACCTGCGATCCCACAAATGTCCAGTGACGAGGATAGTGGAGAGGAGGAAGGTGTCGACCAGCGTCAGCAGCTCATCAACCGCTACTTCATATGAAGGTGAGTGACAATGTACAACTGGTCCATTGTCTGTTGATGTAGTTGTTTGCGTGAAGGTCTATGTGATCTTTGTGACTGCATCCTGTTGTTGACTCAGTGCTGGCTGCCTATGTGTTGGATACAGGGTAGTTTGGCACAGCTACAGGATGTCTATGTTGGTACTGTTGCACATTGTAATGTGTGCATATTGGTGTACGTTGAGGACATGTGTTGTGTTGTGTGATGGCTGTGATGCCACCACCTGACTAGTGACTTTTGTTCTGTTGTGTTTTGCTAGGTCCCTTCTGCCTCTCCTTGCCTACAGAGGATCCATGCTACTGTTACATTGTAACCATGGTAAACATTGCACATACAGTGATAAACATGGAGCAGACTCAACTACATTGGTGCGTTATTGTTGTTTATTTTCAATGGGTATATGTGAGAGGGAAGTGGATATTTACATAAGTGTGAATGGTGAATCTATGAGTTGGCAGTGATGGTAGATGAGACAATCAAGTAGGCACCACATTGATGTGGTGACACAGTCCAACAGACGGATGCCATTACCATGGCAGTGTGGGTAAGGACAGTGTACAGAGTCAATGGTTGGGTGAAGAGTGTTGCCATCATGGCTGGCTCTTTGACTGGCGTTTGGCAGGTGCTTTGCCACGGGTGAGTCCAAAGTTTTTTTTTGTTCGGCCCTTTCTTCTTTTGGCAGGGGGGGCATCGTCTGCTGGGCCAGTGGGGTCTGAGGAGTCACCCCTCTCCGTGCCCGCAGGGGTGGATGATGAACTGTCATCCTGCAGTGGCAACGGGGGAGGTGGAGGTGTGGTCTGTGGCACTGGCCTGTCCCTCTGTACCGCCACTAACTGGCCCATGAGGTCCACGATTTGTCCCATACGGTTGTCCATGGACCTCAGCAGACGTTGGAGCTCCAGGGCATCTTCGTGGGCCTGGCCCATTTGTGCCTGTGTGCGTTCATAGGCACCCACAACTCTGGTGATGTTAGCCAGGGCTTCGGTCACAGTGTCCTGTGGTGTTGGAGTCCCACTTGTCCTCCCACCTGCCCTGCTATCACTGACCTGTTGCCTCACCACTCTAGCCACACGCCTACTCTCCCTGCCCTCCACAGTTGATGGTGTGGGCTGGGCATCCTCTCGGGCAGGGCGAGTGTTGCAGGCAACAGTGGTAGTGGTGGTGTTGGTGGTGGTGGTGGTGGCTGCACAGGTCGTTCCAGCAGGGGTCAGCGGTGATGTTGTTGCTGATGGTGGGGGGGCAGTGGGGTCATGTGACCGGTTGCGCCCTGGCACACCAGATGGGCCGGCTTGGAGCTCCTCATCCAAAGAATCCAGGGACTCCGCATCAGAGTGTCCATGTTCTGGGAGAGGAGACTGGCTCTGCAGGTTGAGGTTGTCGTCCTCTGCAGTCAGTTGTTGGTCACCTGTGGAACAGAGGGTACATAGTCATTGACTTACACCCATCTGGCTTGCTGTGTTTGATGTCTCTTATTTACATGTTATGCAACACACAGTTACGTATTTCATAAATTGTATGTCTGCACAGTGATGTTCGTCATGACATGATGTGGAGGTACATACATCTTTTTCCATGGTGTGACAAGTCATTGGATACCATGCCCCACGTGAAGCTCTTTGTATTAAACTGAAAGGTTGTCATCTGACAACTGGCTGCTATGCAACTTGATGTAATGCATCTTTGCTGATTACTCTTCCTGGCAAAAGTTACATATGCACATGTACTAGACATTGTACCATTGTTATCTCATGCATACCTTTGTAATGTTCTGTGCTTGTATTTCATTGTTTAACAGACCATGCCTTTTTATTGTTACTATGGTCCTTCATGCTCAGCACCCATGGAAGTTACAGATAGCATTCGGTGCAGTGCGTATATGGTCCCTGATTTGCTTACACATGGGTTTAGTTGAGTCACAGTTCTGTTTCTGTCACAGTTACATACTCATAGCTGTCTGCATACTATCAAATGGTATTTAATTGGGGTGTATTTTGTTGTGATGTGAGGCCTTGTGTTGGCATTAGCTCAATGCTTTGGTTGAGGAATGGTGGGGTGCATGCACTGTCTGCTTACCTGTCCAGTTGTCGTTTTTAGGTAGACTTTCTGACACGTGGTTCTGGGTGGGGGGAGTAGTCCATCCTGCTCAGCTGTGGGACAAGGGGGCCTGGTGGGAGTTGTAGTGCAGGCCTCCCTATTCCAAACACACCTCCCTGGAAAGATGGCTACCTACCTGTTAGGTGAGGGTGAAGAACACAATGGCTGCCACATGGTTCTGGGTGGGGGAGTAGTCCATCCTGCTCAGCTGTGGGACAAGGGGGCCTGGTGGGAGTTGTAGTGCAGGCCTCCCTATTCCAAACACACCTCCCTGGAAAGATGGCTACCTACCTGTTAGGTGAGGGTGAAGAACACAATGGCTGTAACATGCTTCTGGGTGGGAGGGAGTGCTCCATCCTGCTGAGCGGATGGGGCAGGGTGTGCCTGGTGGGAGTTGTAGTGCAGGCCTCCCTATTCCAAACACACCTCCCTGGAAAGATGGCTACCTACCTGTTAGGTGAGGGTGAAGAACACAATGGCTGCCACATGGTTCTGGGTGGGGGAGTAGTCCATCCTGCTCAGCTGTGGGACAAGGGGGCCTGGTGGGAGTTGTAGTGCAGGCCTCCCTATTCCAGACACACTCCCTGGAAAGATGGCTACCTACTTGTTAGGTGAGGGTGAAGAACACAATGGCTGTAACATGCTTCTGGGTGGGAGGGGTGCTCCATCCTGCTGAGCGGATGGGGCAGGGTGTGCCTGGTGGGAGTTGTAGTGCAGGCCTCCCTATTCCAAACACACCTCCCTGGAAAGATGGCTACCTACCTGTTAGGTGAGGGTGAAGAACACAATGGCTGTAACATGCTTCTGGGTGGGAGGGGGTGCTCCATACTGCTGAGGGATGGGGCAGGGTGTGCCTGGTGGGAGTTGTAGTGCAGGCCTCCCTATTCCAAACACACCTCCCTGGAAAGATGGCTACCTACCTGTTAGGTGAGGGTGAAGAACACAATGGCTGCCACATGGTTCTGGGTGGGGGGAGTAGTCCATCCTGCTCAGCTGTGGGACAAGGGGGCCTGGTGGGAGTTGTAGTGCAGGCCTCCCTATTCCAAACACACCTCTCTGGAAAGATGGCTACCTACCTGTTAGGTGAGGGTGAAGAACACAATGGCTGCCACATGGTTCTGGGTGGGGGAGTAGTCCATCCTGCTCAGCTGTGGGACAAGGGGGCCTGGTGGGAGTTGTAGTGCAGGCCTCCCTATTCCAAACACACCTCCCTGGAAAGATGGCTACCTACCTGTTAGGTGAGGGTGAAGAACACAATGGCTGCCACATGGTTCTGGGTGGGGGGAGTAGTCCATCCTGCTCAGCTGTGGGACAAGGGGGCCTGGTGGGAGTTGTAGTGCAGGCCTCCCTATTCCAAACACACCTCCCTGGAAAGATGGCTACCTACCTGTTAGGTGAGGGTGAAGAACACAATGGCTGTAACATGCTTCTGGGTGGGAGGGGGTGCTCCATCCTGCTGAGGGATGAGGCAGGGTGTGCCTGGTGGGAGTTGGAGTGCTGCTTGCCTGGACACATACAACACAGTTGATGTTGTCTACCTTTGTGATGTTTCAGATGGGGTGGATGTTAAATCAGTGTCACCTGTGTTTGTTTTTGGGGTGCAGATGAGTGTACTTGTGCCTCAGGGATGTAGCTTTGTAGTTGTGCAAGACAGTACATGGCAGTTTCATGGTATACATTAGTTGGTACTTACCAGCCTCCACTCCCCCAGGTATTCCTTCCAGGCTCTCTGGAATGCAGTATGGCAAGCACCTTCTCCTCCCACGCAGAGAATGGTTTTGGTGGAATGGGATGGCCTCCACCAGTCGCATCAGCCAGCTCACGGTTCTTGGCCCTCTTCTTCTTGACAACACTCTTCAGGTCATGCCACCGCCTCATGATTTCATGCTTGTTGCGGGGCACATTCCCTACTGCATTGACCTTGTCCACTATCCTTACCCACATGTTTGTTCTTGTGGCTAATGGTGTCTGTTGGACCATGCTACCAAAGAGTTGTGGTTCTACTCTAATTATCTCATCTACCATTACTGTCAACTCAGTGTCTGTGAATTTTGACATTTTCTGTGGTGCCATGGTGTGTGCTGTGCTGATGTTTTGGGGTGCAGTTGTGAGGGTGGTGTGGGTGGTGTAGGTGGTGTGTGTGTGTGTTGTGGTGGTGGTGTGATGTGTGCAGGTTTGGCTCTCCTTAGTGCTCTGGTGTTGTTTCCTTCTGTTGATCAGTTTTGCAAAGGATTGTGGTCAGGGAAGGGGCTGGTTTTATGCTCAGCTATGTGGGTGTGTCAAGATGGTGTAATGCTGTCAGGTGTGCTGTGTGTGTTGTCCTGTGATTTGTATATTTGAATTTGCCATGGGGGTGTGTCACTGGGATGTTTCAGCTTATTTTGGGGGCAGGGCTAGTTGTCTGTGTGCATTTGCTGGCCTTATTGTGTGTTTTTTTCCTTGGCCGCCATTTTGTTGGCGGAGCATCCGCAGCGATGGCTATGCTGCAGGCCTTCCGCCGTATCTCACAATCATTACTTTTAGCGACCGCGGCGGTCGGAAACAGTGGAACGTACCGCTGTGTCATCTGGGATATCATAATATCATTGGCGGTCACTCCGCGTGCCTGGCGGCTGTTTTGTGTGTTACCGCTATGATACCGACCGTCGCGGTTGGATTTTCACCTTCTCCTCCGTCTACGGGCGGTTTTTCGATGCCTCCTACCGCCGCGGTTGGAATATTTTGGCGGTTGATCCTAATAGGGTCGGCGGTGTCTCCGCTGTACCTGCGGGCGGTAATTTTCCGCTACCATGGCGGTTGGATTTTTTTCCGCCCGCCATCGTAATGACTCTCTTAGGGCAGAATGGCTATCCTAAAGCTCTTAGACCTTTCTACTGCCTTTGACACCTCATACCTCCTGCAGTATTATCTCTTAATTGCGAGGGGTCAGAGGTCAGGGTCTATATTAGCCCTCTTCTATTATGCAAGTAGAACTCAAATGATTACCTTGAGTTCCTTTTCTATCCTCGTTCAAGGCTCTAAGCTACAGGGTTCTTCTTTAAGCCCCACTTTATTCAACATTTAAGTAACCCTCCTTGCTAGGCTCACATTCTACACCTCACTGGGGATACTGAGGCTGCAAGAAGCACTCTTAGCAATTGCATTACCAACCAAGCAAGCTGGATGAATGACAATTGTTTGAGGTAAAATTCAGAAAAAAACAGGCCCTTGTATTAGGCGGACCCTCTTCCATCTGCTCCTCTTCCTGGTGTTCGCCTGACTTAGGGAGCTGCCGGACACCAATGACTACTGCCCACAATTCACGAGTTACATTCAACAAAGATCTTTCATTCACCCCTCACTTTGCCAAGGTTTCTTCTGCTTGCCTGGACCACCTAAATGTTTTGAAGAAAATCCTTACGTTGTTCCTTTGATACATCTTTTTCACAGGCATTCAAGTCACAAATTGATCTCTTTTAGACTATACAAATACTCTTTATTTAGGGTCTCCCTTACTACCTGATCCATCAATTGCAGCTAGTGCAAAACTCTGACACCCATCACCTTCAGGTCCTACCTCGAGAAGCTTTGGTTTCATACCATCTTCCTCAACTTCATTAGATGGCCGTAGCCAAGGGGTGGTGGCCATTGCCTTACACCAGCAAGGGTTGACATGTATCAGCACTCTTTTGTGTTTATCATCCAAGATACAATCTGCATTCTGCTTCTGCTTTCCCCAATAACCAAGAGTATGTGTCAAGGAGGGTGCTCCTTTTCTGTGCAGACTGCCTCTTACTCATCACTGCAGTTTAATCATCTGATTTTAGGCAATCTCTCAAAAGGTGGCTTTTTAGTAAGTTTGCTGTTTTCTCTTTGTTCACTCCTAGGAATTCAGCTCCAGGACCCCCTTTTGGGTATTTGCATTCTTTATAAATTCTACATTTTGCAAATAAACCAATGTCACAGAAGGTTGTTGTTCGAAGAGATTCATCTTCGGCTGCTTCCTGAAGTGCAGGAGGTAAGGGAGTGTTTGTCAGATCAGAATGTGGGAATGAGGATGAAATTACGGATACCTTGTCCCGTTCTTCCTGCACAATCTTATTTTTAGCCTGGACATGTTGCTAATCCAGGTGTTACATAGACTACCGGAGATCTTGAGCTTGCTTGGCAGGCTTGGCAAGGTATTAGAGTTCACTGTCTTGAGGATGATTCAGGGCTAGTGTAGCTATCTGAGAGTGGGGGTGTCCCTGTTGACTTTCTTTCAATTGTCTGATGAGACAGGCCATGACATGCTATAAGTTAGATGGGACTCCAGGACACTGGTGAGCAGGGCATTGGCTCTGCCGAGATATGAGGGTTCTTCTTAAATCTAAAACAGAAAGAAAAGCCTTGACTCATGAAGTGTACGATGTGTTAGTGCAAAGCGGGTTGTCTTCTTCACGATGTAGGTCCTGAGGCTGAGGCTTGCATCAGTGTAGAATCCTATGGACTATCCAAAGGGTTGCATGCAGAAATGTAAGAACACTGGAGATAGAGTCTTGAGGACTGTCTTGGGGCACAGACTCAGACCTGAAAAAGTAGTTTGGATGAGCTGGAAGTTGTTCAGTCTATTCTGTTGAGTCTATTCTTGAGAACAAGTTGCTGAGTAAGTCTTGATTGTTAGCATTATCGAAGAAAGGTGAGTGTTGTAGCATTATCACGAGAAAGGAGTCACTGTTGCTAATGAATGTAATGTTCATGGCTGAATCCTGGTAGATAGTTTTGGAGGGGGTCACAGCGCTCCTTATTCACACAGAGCTGGTTGTTGATGGCTTTTATAGCAATCTTCCCTAAAAAACATGTGGATGGTGGGCAGGTAGTTAGTGAGATCCTTATGGTCCAGGTTAGGTTTTTTCAGCAGTGGTAGGTTCTGTTCAATCTTGAAGGATTGTCGGAAGATGATATGCATAAGAGATGAATTGACTATGTTGAGCATCAGTCCGAGAGTTACACTGTTGATGTATTTCACCAGGCTTTGAATATATTATCCTTTAACACTGTGGCTTTCTAGTCAATAAGTCTTTAAAGGTTGTTAGTTGATAGCATGTTAAATTGAATCCACCTAGTTATGCTGCAGATTAATTCCAAGGGTGTATCAAAAGAGGTCTCCGAGCACACCAAGAATTTTGACTCTGGGGTTGTGGTATCAACAGTTCGGTGCAGAGACAGAATATCGATTCAAAAATATCACCTTGCACAAATATCGAGTTGCAAATATCGTGGGTCAGAAATCTCGACATATAGATTCTCGTGGTCAAGAATATCGATTTTAGGTAATTAATATCGATGTAAAAAATATCGAAGTGTATAATATCGTTTGCAAAAATATAGTTGTTAAAAATATTGTTTGTTTATTAATGTTATGTATTTTAGTATTTATTTTATATGTATGTGTTGTATGTTTTTTGTATAAGAATTGTTTGTATTTTTAATATGTGTGTTAAATTTTTAGTAGCTATTAATTTTTTTTTATTTGAATTTTGCGTTTTTAGTTCTGTACCGGGTTGTGGGTTTATAGAGGAATAGGGTGGGAAGTAATTTAATTATATTACATGTATTGATTATTTTTATTTATTAATATTTGTTTAATTGAGATGTTATAGTGTTAAATGTGTAAAGCAATTTATTATTAATTAATTAATAATTGGTTGTTAATTAATTTAAATTAATTAATTTTTAATTAATTATGGTAATTGTGTAATTAATTTTGGGTGTGTGTTGTGGTGTTTATAGGTGTTAAGGGTTTGAAGTAATTTATTTTTAATTGATGAATTAATTGGATGTTAATTAATTTTAATTAATTAATTGGCAATTAATTATGGTAATTGTGTAATTAATTTTAGGTGTGTGTTGTGGTGTTTATAGGTGTTAAGGGTTTGAAGTAATTTATTTTTAATTGATGAATTAATTGGATGTTAATTAATTTTAATTCATTAATTGCCAATTAATTATGGTAATTGTGTAATTAATTTTAGGTGTTTCTTTTGGTGTTTATAGGAGTAAAGGGTGGGACGTAATTTGTATTTAATTAATATATGGTTGTTAAATAATGTTAATTTTTTGATATGTATTTTGGGTAATTGTTTAATTTTTTGTCTGTTGTTTTTACTATTAAAGGGGTAAAGGGTGGGTATTAAATACATTTTAATTACATTATTATTAGTTGTTAAAAGTAATAGTTTTTAATTTATAAATAAGTTTTAATTGTGTTTTATTATTTTACAGTTTAATGTAGGTGTGTGTTGTGGATATCATAGTGTTAAAGTGTGTGTAGTCAATTAATATTTATTAGTTTTTTTATTAATAATATTTTTTCAATTGATTATTAATTATGTTATTTTGGGAAAAATGCAATTAGGAATGTTGAAGTGTTTTATTATTGGTGTGGTGTTATAGGGTAGGAAATACAATAAAAACATTTATGTATTAACTAATGTATTTGTTTGTAAATATGTTCTAGTTTAAAAGACTTTAATTTAATAAATGTATTTATTATTTTATATATATATATTATTTGTAGGTTTTTATATGTAATTAATATTATAATATTTTTAATTTTTCTATATTTAATATATTCGATTTTTCATTTCGAATATTGTTTATTTTTAATGCTTTTTTATAATTTTTTATGTTTTTTAGTTTTTGTTTTAACTGGTTGAGTTTGAATAGTAATTTTTGTCTCTTCGCTATCCAACACTTTTCCTACTGTTGCACTCACTGGAGTGGGAATAGTAATTTTTACCCCTCGGCTATCCAACAGTTTACCTACTGTTGCACTCACTGGAGTGGGAATAACATTTTTTACCTCTTTGCTATCCAACAGTTATTCTACTGTTGCATTCAGTGGAGTGAGAATAGTCATTTTTACCCCTCCGCTATCCAACACTCTCCCTACTGTTGCACTCTTTGGAGTGGGAATAGTAATTTTTTCCCCTCCGCTATCCAACACTTTCCCTACTGTTGCACTAACTGGAGTGGGAATAGTAATTTTTACCTCTCTGCTATCCAACACTTTCCCTACTGTTGCATTCACTGGAGTGGGAATAGTATTATTTTCCACTTCGCTATCCAACACTTTCCCTTCTGTTGCTCACACTGGAGTGGGAATAGTAATTTTTACCCCTCCGCTATCCAACACTTTCCCTACTGTTGCACAGTTTGGAGTGGGAATAGTAATTTTTACCCCTCCGCTATCCAACACTTTCCCTACCGTTACACTCTTTGGAGTGGGAATAGTAATTTTTACTCCTCCGCTATCCAATACATTCCCTACTATTGCATTCTTTGGAGTGGAAAAAGTAATTTTCCTCCTCCGCTATCCAACACTTTCCCTACTGTTGCTCTTACTGGAGTGGGAATAGTAATTTTACCCCTCTGCTATCCAACACTTTCCCTACTGTTGCAGTCACTGGAGTTGGAATAGTAAATTTAATTATTTTGCTATTCCAGATTTTCCCAACTGTTGCACTGATTGTATTGGGAAATTTGAGTTTAAATATTTTTTAATAGTTTAATATCTTAAATTATTGTAGAATGTTTTTATATTTAAAATTATTGATATATATATATATATATGTTTTATTTTTAAATAATTTTAACGTTTTAAAATAAATTAAAAATAATAGTTTATTAATTATTTTAAAGTAAAGATATATTAATTTATAAATTATTATGTTTGTGTGTTTATTTAATTTTTAATTAAGTTTATTTGTTATATTTTGTTAAAATGTATATTAAATGTAATTCATTTTGTTAAAATTAATATTAATATTTAATATATTTAATATATATTATTTTATTTTTCATATATATTTAAATCAATATCTTTTACATCTATATTTTTACATTTATATTTTTTATTCAATATTTTTGTACTTACCTGTGTAGGTATGGGAGTCGATATTTTTAATTCTATATTTTTTTTCGATATTTTTTACATCAATGTTTTTGTCATCGATATTCTATCAGTGAACCAACAGTTCTTTATTCAAAATATTCAATTTCGACTTGTCACTTGCCAACATGTGTTTCATCTGTTGCTGTAACCGTAACAGCAGACTTCATCAGGGCTATAATACAAATACAATCATACTTTAGAGAGGAGCTCTTAGAATGGTTACAGTCCCGCCACGAGGGTCAGTGACCCAAGAGGCACCCAATGTGTGCTCAGTTTGTTCCTATTTAGTGTGGCTAAGTAGCAACCAAATTTCATATCTTAGTACTGCTGGAGAGGTAAAGTTGTGTATAGTGTAGACCTCTTATGAGAATTATGAAGTTACCTGGAGGTGCAGAATTTAGTCGTGGGGAAACGGGTACACCTATAGCTTGTGTCAATATTAGTATGTTAAACCAGTCATCTCTGTTCATGCAGATAGAAGTGTAACTAGGTTTGTTGCTTTTTGTCACCATCACGCTTAGGGCCCGATTCCGATGTCGGTCGGAAGGCCTCCGAATCGGATTTGGCTTTGCCGGATCCGATTCATAGTCCTTGTTTACGACCAAATCATACACAGGTCCAAACGACCAAGTACGATGCGAAGATCGCGTAAGCGCCGACCGAATCGTTTCCGGACCTGAACCGCTCCATAAGACTCGTTTGTAGCCGGTTTGTGCCGCGCAATGGAGCCAAATTCCGACCGAGGAAGTACGATGCACGATTCGGACAGCCGCTTCATCTCGGTCTCAGCGAGACGAAACGGCTGTCGAAAGCGTACTTTGGGGGGTGGGAGCAGGCCCCCTTGCACACAGGGCTCTCCAAATCTGTCACGGGGGTGTGCCCATGGGTCCCCCCCAATCCAGGCATGCACAGTGTGGCGGACACCATCAGGTGCCCACCACAGGGTGTACGCTTTTCCCCACCCCCTCCCTTTTCTGCTATGGGAGCCTGTGTACGCATCTGAACACGGGCTCCCATAAAGTTCAATGGGAGTCCAAGCGAACCGAGTCCGTAAGCATGCGGCAGCATCGTACTCGCTCGTTTGGACTCCCGAAGCACGTCTCGCTCGGAAAGCCCTCCGGATCCGAGTCGTACGGACGGCTTTCCTAGCGAGATCGGAACCGGGCCCTTAGTGTTGAAGTGGTAAGGCTCACCTCCTTCTATGGGGCCGATTCCGATTCGGGCCGGAAAACGTACCGAGCGACTCAGTACGGGAATTTAGTCCGACCGACACGTACCGGCGCTGCCCGACCTGCGTAGTACGATGAAATGCATGTGAATCACGACCGACTCGACCGGAACACAAGCCGAACGACCGAACCGCACGGAAACCAGCCATCCGGCCGTGAAACAACGCAAATCGAACCGACCGACACGCACCAGGAATGAACCCGAACGAAACGTCCCCGCGAACTCCGACCCGCGCAGTACGATGCAATGCATGGAAAACCAGACCGAGTCGCACGGAGACCAAGCAGTACGACCGCCACGCATACAAAACCCAGCCGAGGCAACCCAATTCTCCGCGACCGATGCGTACGCCGCACATGAAACACAGCAGAAACACAGCGTGAACGACTCGGAGAAGCTTGCACGAGACAACTGCAGCGTCCTACTCGGTCAGAAGAACGTCTCCTACATGCCCCAAAACTACAAAGGAAAAAATACAAAAAAAGGGCCAAACAAGCAATTACAAAGCCAATAAATACTGGGGGGAACATGGAACAAAGACACACCCACAACTCCACCCATATAAAGGCCACAAATCCCTACCATGATCCTTTGCAAATTCAACTGACCTGCCAGCACAGAACACCATCAGACAGCAACCACAGACACACTCACAGCTCATCCATTACACAAGCCACACACCATCAGCACCTCAACAAATAGCACCCTCACATACACCCAGCAAAACCTACACTCACACACCCTCACTTGCACACCCACACATACATCAATCACCACCACCACCCATCACCATGCCCCCAAAGAAGAATCCAAAGTTCCTAGACAGTGAATTGGAAGTCCTGGTAGATGAGATCCTCAGGGTAGAGCCACAGTTGTTTGGTACATTGGTCCAACAGACCCCCATGTCGCAGAAAACCAAGATGTGGGAGAGGATCGTCGACAGGGTGAACGCACAATCACCATGTTTGAGCACAAAGGAAGACATCCAGAACAGGTGGTATGATGTGCGCAGGAGGGTCAAGGACCTACTAAAGAAGGATTACGCCTTGAGCCAACACACCGGCAGTGGCCCTCCTGCCAAACCAGTATACCTCAGGCCCTGGGAGGAGAAGGTGCGGGCCATCCTACCACCAGTGAGCGTATATGGACTATCAAACATCCCAGAGCCTGGTGAGTACACAACAAATATACACAATATTGTGTGATAATACACACACATCACTGTCAAGGGGATAGTCAAATCATGCACCCTTAGCAAATCCACAGCAACCAAAAGATAATCATCCCAAGATGTGTATGTCAGTCAGATAAACACAATACATGCCATTTCATAGTGATATGTAACTGTGTCATGACATGTACAAACCCAACAACAAATAGAGCTAGGCAGTGGCACAAATCTAACCAACAAACACAGTCAGATATGTAGCCACCACTAGAACACCACCTCACAGGGAAGCTCACTGAAAGGAAGGAATTCTGTGTATGCTGGTGAAGTCAGTGTAGCCAATAGCATGATGGGAGTTGTAGTCACAGATATTGCTCACCCTCACAATTGGCCCATCAACACCACTCTGAACCATGCTCACATCACAGGGAGTGGAAAACAACTGACAAGATGGCTGACACTGGGCACTGCTGTGGGGAGCACAAGGCCCTGCTGGGAACTGTGCAACAACCAACAGCAGGACACCACTGACTGACATCCTGAAAGACAACTTGCACTCCCTGCAATAGAAGCACATTCCATGGTGGGATATCTGGCTGGGTGGGAAGGAGGACTGACAGCTCTGACCAAATTTACAAGCAGCTTTTCACACACGCCCCCTTAACACAAACTCCACACAACTCACCTGGGAGAATGCAATGCCTCACACTCTAATTAAATATCCCACAAAGAACCACAACCCTGGGTTATGCTGTGTGAAGCACAGGGACACTCATGGGACTTGTAGCCAAACAAACGCCAGGACAACACTGTCAGCCATCCTTTCAGCACAGGCACACTACCCCACAGGGAAGCAGAGTCAAAAGGAAGGAAGTATGGGCATGCTGGGAAGGGGGGTGTAGGCAATAGCATGATGGGAGTGGTAGTCACAGCTCAACATCCCCCACCCGCATGGCCCGGCAAGCTCACACTGAAGCATGCACACCTTGCAGGGAGTGAAAAGCCACTTCCAAGATGTCTGACAATGGTGCTCTGTTGTGGGGAGCACAAGCCCCTGCTGGGAACTGTGCACCAACAAACAACAGGACCACACTGTCAGCCATCTTGCCATTGCTGTCACATTCACACACAGTGAAGTCCACTCAAAAGGAAGGAAGTATGTGCATGCTGGGAAGGGGGGCGTAGGCAATAGAATGATGGGAGTGGTAGTCACAGCTCAACATCCCCCCCCCGCATGGCCCAGCAATCTCACACTGAAGCATGCACACCTCACAGGGTGTGAAAAGCCTCTTCAAAGATGTCTGACAATGGTGCTCTGTTGTGGGGAGCACAAGGCCATGCTGGGAACTGGGTACCAACAAACAACAGGACACCACTGACTGACATCCCGAGAGTCAACCTGAACCCACTGCAAGGGTGGCATGCTTCATGGTGGGATAACTGGGCTGGGGGAGAAGGAGGGCCGGATGTCCACCAATACAACCAATGCTGTCCATGTACACACCTGAACATTCACATTGAAATGCTTCAAGTTTGCAGGACAATGTGCTACACCAATATCAACCTCTGACTGTGACAACTTAGGACAATGCAATGTACAGGCCCGCATCCAGAGGTACAGTCACAACTGTCAGGTGTGTGAACCATTGATGCCTGCAGAAACATAACATACATTGTGTGTGTCTCCCAAAAACAGATGATGATGGGGACACAGCAGCAGACGATGAGGAGTCCCTGTCCCAGGCTCCGGGGGACACTGAGCTCACTGGTGTGGAACAGCCTCTGCCCTCCTCAGATGGCGAAGACCTACCTGGCAACTCCGGTGTGAGTCATCATGCAGCACCAGCAGGACTACCATCTGCACCCCCTGCACCCACCCCTCCAACAACTGTCAACACACAGACCACCCCCGCCGACACGGACAGATCAAGGACCACCAATGACAACAGCACACGGACCCCGGCCCAACGTGGAGCAACGGGCAACAACCCCAGTAACAACCCCCAAGGGGGCCTAGGGTCACCTGTGCGTGCCACCGCAGGTCCCGCACGTGTCCCCAGGGGTGGTAGACATAGGTCGCTGTTTGCAGAGGGGTCTGGACTGCATGATGACCCACAACTGGTACGCATTGCTGATGCGTACCAGAATAGCACTGGAGAGGTCAGCCAGGTAGTGGGGATCCTCAAGGACATTCAACAGCAGCAGGCTGCCCATCATGCCCGCTTGGACTCACACATGTCCCGTGTGGAGACACACATGTCCCATGTGGAGACACACATGTCTGGCATGGAGTCCAAGTGGGACACATTGCAAGAACTGACAGCGGTGCATAGGGACATATTGACATGCCTCCGCCAGATTAGCACCAACATGGCCACACCTCCCTGTGTGCCCACAACATCTGGTGCTGCAACAACTGCAACTGCCACAGGGAGGGAGGATGACTCTGGCGGAGAGTCCCCTGCACCGCAGCAGCCTGCACGTGAGGGTCCCCCCCAAAGAAGAGGGGTCGTCCGAGGAAGGAAAACTGAGAGGCCGATGGCCATGTACATCCCCCAGGAACCCAACACCTGTTCTGGAAATTCACCTTTGTGTGCAAACTGTTCACCCTGTCGAATGCAACCCAACTCTCCCACATGACATGGGGAGTTTAAGTTGGCCCAATGTATCAGATGACTGTTGACTTTACTCAGGACATTTCTGCTACCAAGACTTCCAACTCATATGGGAACTTTGGATTCCAATCCCAATGTACAGCACCCACCATCCTGTGCACTATACTCACACATGTATGTAAATAAACTCACTAATACACCATACTTGCCTCTGTTGTGATTCCAACGTGGTTTCTGTCATGGAGATGATGATCTGCTAAATGACACTGTGCATGCTAACTGCTACAGCAAGTACAACACCGTCATGTGAGTCATGGTGACGTGACACATATGAGGGAGACACACCACTAGGGCTACACAACACATACACACCAGGGCCATCTGACTCATCGCCTACACTGATGTTGCCAGGAAATACAGTGCAATGCACAGACACCACACCTATTCACAGTCTGTGTTAAGTACCACACTGGTGCAGTAAGCAAATGTCAGTCAGATGTGTGACCACAGACAACGCACATCCCAAAGTGAAGCACAGGTTTATTACACATTTGCAACATGTTGTTACCACTACAGATGCAAGGTAATCCCACGTGGCAGTGGCAACACAGTCAACAAGTGTAGAAGAAAGAAAGTCCAGGGGTGTGTGGCACATCACCTGTAGGGAAACGACAGCTTCCACCCTGGAAGTTGAATCACGGTGTTGGGGGATCACAGTTGACCAAACAACTCTGAAAGTACCCTGTGAAGGACAGAAATGACACACAGTCAAAAGCACTGAAGAACAGGACAGAACTGAAATACTCATGCCCAATACATGTCACAAGATACCTACACAAAACCAAGTTAGCATGTCAACACTGTTGGGGAGTACAGACTACCTGTAAGGACACATCGCTGCACGCATACAGTCAAGTAGCACAAACAGCACCAGAGCACCACCAACACATATCATGCAAACTCACATCATTGACATGACATCTCTGGATACTCACATTCAGCTGAAGAAGTTGGTGATGAGCTGTGTGCGGACATCACCCTCATCATCATCACCATCACTGGCATCGTGGCCCAGGCCAGGATCCTCCACAGGTGGCGGATGTTGGTCATCGTCATCCAGGATGAAAGGCAACTCCTTCCGCACTGCCATGTTGTGTAGCATGCAGCAGACGATGACAATCTTGCACACCTTTGCTGGGGCATATGGGAGGGCCCCTCCTGTCTTGTCCAAGCAGCGAAAGCGGCTCTTCAGGAGACCAAATGTCCGCTCGATCACTCTCCTGGTCCGACCATGTGCCTCATTGTAGCGCATCTGGGCTGGTGTCAGAGGGTTCCTGAGGGGCGTCAGCAACCATGGCATGTTGGGGTATCCGGAGTCACCTACATACAGACAATTGCACATTAGCTGAGTTGGAAAAGAGGGTGGAATACTACATTGCAGAACACACACAATGGTACAAAGTCAGTACACACCGACAAGCCAGGCACGCTGGTTCTGCATCTGTGACATCATCCTCGGGATGCGACTACTCCTCATCACGTAGGCATCGTGTGCAGAACCGGGGAAACGGGCACACATGTGTGAGATGCTCATATCTGCAAGACATACCACCAGAGCATTGACCGAATGGTAATGTTTACGGTTCCTGTATGCCTGCTCATGTGCCTGTGGTAGTACCAAAGCCACATGTGTCCCATCAATGGAGCCAATGACATGCGGCATCCTCCCCAGGGCATAGAAGTCACTCTTGACGTCAGTGAGTTGTTGACGTTTAGGGAAATAGATGTACTGGTTCAGGTATCTCAACATAGCCTCCAAAACATTCCGTAGCACACGGCTGAACATGGTCTGTGACAACCCACCAGCAGACGCCACAGTGTGTTGAAAGGTACCGGTGGCAAAGAAGTGTAGGGCTGCCATCACCTTCACCTTGGGGGTCAGCGCTGTAGGATATGTCCGGCCAGGTTGCAAATGTGGGGCCAACCGCACCGTCAATTCCTCAATCAGCGGGCTGGTGAAGCGGTAACGTCGGATGCAATCCCGTTCAACCATGGTTGCAAGGTCAGGGAATGGTCTATGGACAGCTGGTGCCCTGCAGTGCATAGGTGAAGAAAGAAAGATTGTCAGTCACCCCACATATGTGGCATAGACCATACTCAATATCACATGATACATCATTACGAGACACAAGTACATGATGTGTGTGCCGTTCTGTAAGGACATGTATGGCACCTACATGGCCAACATCTAACATCACAGTTCAACATGTGTTGTCAACAAGTCCCAGGTTGTGCTATGGGATATCATTAGGCTGTGTCACAGTACCCATGTACTGCTGTCACGTTCCAAACACACACCACAGTGACATGTGAGGGCAGATGTGCCCCAGGCATCACAGCTCATTGACAGGTAGATTCCCCTGTATTGCCACATGGACACTGGCATGACATGGCGTATCATGAATACACCACAGCAAAACAACCATGACCCCCACAGGTAGTGGTCCCTGTTGCCTCTGCAGGACAGACATGGACGTCTGTGACACACACACGCACAACATCAAAGGCCATGCACAAACAACGTGGATGTGGAGACTGTCTCCCATTGTGCACATGGAATCAGAGACATTTTAAACACAACATGCACACAGACTGTGGAGGGCCATCACTATTGTGGCAATGGGTCACCCTGTGACGTACATACCGTCCCACATGGGACTCAGGGGGTATGTGACATGACATACACATACACAACCTGGAAATGTGACCAGCCACATGCTCTGAAATGAACAGTTACACATCACAGTGGTCATGTGCACAACACACCAAGGATTCTGTCCCCATAAACACGTGCACAGCCTGGGAGTGGCTGCCCCCAAGTGCCACCCAAAAAACCACATGTTGACACCCATACACAGAAAAGGTAATGCAGCCTTACATGCCTTAGGATACAGTGTGGACAGGCTGTGGTGTTGTAGGTGTGCCCCTGAGTCCCTGGAAAGTAAATGTGGCTGGCATATGTTCACCTGTGACAGGCATGGTGACATATGCGAGTGACTTGTACAGGGACGCGTTGTACAGCAATGGACCGATCGGTGCGCACGCATTGGCCATTGCATATGATGTGAGCGGGTACGCGTTGTACAGCAATGGACCGATCGGTGCGCACGCATTGGCCATTGCATATGATGTGAGCGGGTACGCGTTGTACAGCAATGGACCGATCGGTGTGCACGCATTGGCCATTGCATATGATGTGGCACGAAATACGCGTTGTACAGCAATGGACCGATCGGTGCGCATGCATTGGCCATTGCATATGATGTGAGCGGGTACGCGTTGTACAGCAAAGGACCGATCGGTGTGCACGCATTGGCCATTGCATATGATGTGGCCCGAAATACGCGTTGTACAGCAATGGACCGATCGGTGCGCACGCATTGGCCATTGCATATGATGTGAGCGGGTACGCGTTGTACAGCAATGGACCAATCGGTGCGCACGCATTGGCCATTGCATATGATGTGAGCGGGTACGCGTTGTGCAGCAATGGACCGATCGGTGCGCACGCATTGGCCATTGCATATGATGTGAGCGGGTACGCGTTGTACAGCAATGGACCGATCGGTGCGCACGCATTGGCCATTGCATATGATGTGGCGAGTACGCGTTGTACAGCAATGGACCGATCGGTGCGCACGCATTGGCCATTGCATATGATGTGAGCGGGTACGCGTTGTACAGCAATGGACCGATCGGTGCGCACGCATTGGCCATTGCATATGATGTGAGCGGGTACGCGTTGTACAGCAATGGACCGATCGGTGTGCACGCATTGGCCATTGCCTATGATGTGGCCCGAAATATGCGTTGTACAGCAATGGACCGATTGGTGCGCACGCATTGGCCATTGCATATGTTGTGAACGGGTACGCGTTGTTTTTCAAAATACGCGTTGTACAGCAATGGACCGATCAGTGCGCACGCATTGGCTGTGGCCTGGCATGGCAACGGACGCCTTTTCGAACCTTTAACGAGTCTGATGCTGTGAATTCAGTTGGCCAGCCACAACAATGTTGCAAATTCATGGGTCTCATGAAGATGAACTTTTGAAGGATGCTGTGGGCGTGTGTAAATGGTGCAATTCCATGGATTGGCCAGATTCAGAAGATGCAAACGACTTGGACTTATCACTTTGGACACATGGGACAGTATCTGCCTCAGCAGCACACATATAATGCTGGCTGTTCCCCTGAGAGCTCACTTGCCTGCACTACATGCTCCAGGACGACATCTGCCACCACCACCACTGCTGCTGTATATGCACCCTCTGGATCCTGCAATGGCACGTACTGTGGAGAGAGCCCCAGCCTTCAGCACTGAGGAGAACCAGGCCCTGCTGGACAGCCTCCTTCCACAGTACAGCAAGCTGTATGGGAAACCAGGGGAGCAGGTGAGTGTGCTGTCCACTGCCTTACTAAATGTGCATGTTGTCTGACTAGCACGACTTACAGTGTGCACGCCACTGGCTAGCATGCTCACTGAATAGTTGTCACCCCCCATAGTGTGTAGTTACATGCACTGAACAGGTATAGTGCAGTAACAGTGCATTCCAACAAGGTTTTACTTCCCAGGCAATGATACCATGTAGTAACTGCTGGCAAACTGTTCATAGCCATCGTTGCACTGCCTGTGTACATCATGTGCCCCTGTGATTGAGACATGTATATCCAAATGTGTGATGCATGGATATGTTGCATGTGTAGTAATGGCCTTTACACTTTGTCATCCTCACAGGTTGATGCCCACCAGAAGCAGGAAATCTGGCTGAACATCGCCCGGGCAGTAAGATCTGTGGGGGTCTACAAGCGCCGGATCCACAACTGCCAGAAGAGGTGGCAGGACCTTCGGGGCTGGACCCGGAGGATCGCAAGGGTCCAGCTGAAGCTGTCGCCTCCTCGCAGGAGGGGCGGACCCCGGATCAGGATCCTGGCGGTGGTCTTCCCTGACCTGGATGGGCAGCTGAAGGCCAGACAGCAGCAAGGAGGGGGTGAGTCCATGACTGCACTGTGAACTTTGTCTGACATGCTATGTGCCCTCCTCTGGCCTGGTTAAACTTCCACAGTACATCAGTCTTGTGGTCCAGGACCCATGCCCCTCAATTGTGACATGCCCACTCCTCATCTGATACCCAGGTGTGGCCTTTACAGTCAGGAAATTGTGTCACTTGGGTACTGTGTCCTTACATTTTGCTTAGCTCAAGGTGGGGGACAGCATTTGTTCCCGTAACTTTGTTGTGGGCTTCATGGGTGGGTCCATTGCTTACACAATGCCTGAGTTCTGACATGTAATCTGCGTGTTACTTTGATATGTGGTCCAATTGCTGATCTGATTCACCACATGTGCCTGGGGTATTTGGCACACACCCATGCTGCGGGTGGGAACAATGTTTGGGCCTCAGGAGTATGTATATCAAGTGTCTCACACATACTTAGCCACCTGCCTACTGTCCAGGGCTCATCCCTCTTCCACGTGGAGCAGGACAGTCATGCCTACTCCAGGCCATACAAACACTCTGTACTCCCACTCCCGTTTATCAGCTGACACGTTGTGCTCAGTGGAATGTTCCCTCAGGTGTCTGCCTCTGTGTCATTGTGCTGTGGCTTAGTTGTCAGGACTACTGGGGTGTTTATCGGTTAGGGCTCAGCATGCCACCGGAGATGTGACCATAGGAGACGATACTTGTGTGACATATAGGTGTTTGATCACTTGACTGTGCAGACTGGGGTATGCGAATGTGAAGTTCAGGCAGCTGTTTCTCATTCACAGCAGATTGTGAGGTGCTCAGGTTCCGAGGGTTGTGTTTCATGTCACCCATATGTCCAATTGGTATGACGTGGACAAATAAGAGTTCAGATGATGTGGTTTGTGGGGGATGGACATGTGCACTTGTCAGCTACAGAACTTGCATTCCCCATGACCTAGGATTGTGACACAGTGCAGACTGTTGTTGGCTGGCTGCCCTGCCCATGTGACTGGAGACAGTGATGTATGACTTTGCAGGCATGCCTGTGCCATGACATTAAACTCCCTAAGAGTGATCCTGCAGGTGAGTGACATGTGCTACATGCACCCCATTGTGGCATTGACTATCAGGACATGGGTGCATCATGGTGTCTGGTGCTGGTATGCATCACATGCATTTCAAAATAGACTCTGGCCATCCCTTTATCCGGACACCTGTACTGACTCAGTGGCAAGAGTTGTGATGTGTGCATGTTCACATACTTCACCGTGTTCTCTGCACTGTCCAACTACTGTGTAGGTGGTGCATGTGTCCACACTGGGGTATTGCCATCCGACAGGCACCAGACAGATGGGTGCAAGGCCAGGAGGGATGTGAGTGCCATGGTTGACCATCAGACTGACAATTGGCTTCTCCTACTCTGTTTGAGCACTTTTGGCAATGTTCAACTAAGGATGCCAAGGCTTGCTCTGTAATGTGCTGTGCTTACTGGGGTGTGTGTGGTCAGTGCAGGTGACTGATGTTTGTCTGTTTCCCTAATTGTTTGCAGATACATCCACGGCCACAGGAGGGGACAGCTCCACGGACCAGGAGGAGCCGCAGAGCCAGACTGGGTCAGCAGCCGATGAGTGGTCGGAGGGACCCAGTGGCACGGAGGGCGAGGGGAGCCACACCGAGGAGTCCTCAGCAGCATCCACCTCAGCTGAGGACCACAGCAGCTCGGAGAATGACTCCCTTGTGGAGGCGGGTGTCAGCAGCCACCACACCCCAGCTAGTAGTGCTGCCCCCGCCACCACCATCACCACCACCCTCCCATCGGCTCCCATTCCAGAGGTCCGTGGAGGCTCCCGTGTTCGGGAGCGTGTCTCCTTCGTGCCAGGCACCGCAGCCCCTGCCCCTGTGTCCCCTGCTGCCCTGAGTGAGGAGTCTGTGTACCTACTTTGCCAGCTCCATGTAGGGCAGACAGCAATGCTGAGTGTCCTCCATGCCCACACCACTCTGTTTACACAGCTGGTGTCGTTTATGGCGGGCATCTCATTGGGCATGTCTGCTCTACAGAGGAGCAATAGGTCCATGGACTCCTCCCTGATGGCAACAGTGTCCCTCCTCCAACAGTCCCTCACCCCTCCTACCTCTGCCCCATCCACACTTCCTGGCACCCTACCTGTCCCAAGCACATGCACACCTGCACAATCACCCAAACACACAGACACGAGCAGCACAGACACACCCACTACAAAAACAAAACGTGCACGCAGGCATCCTCAGGGGACTGATACCACACCCACAGGGGATGGGGAACAGACACACACACAGGCATCCACAGTCACTCCGCAGTCCTCCGATACCTCTCCCTCCAAGGCCCCTTCCCTTGCCTCACCTGCAACCCCACCTACAAAGCAGATCTTCCTCTGTGACCTCAGCCTCTTCCCCTCCGATCCAGCTGATCCAGCATACAGGGGGAAGAGGAAGTCCACCCGCACAGAGGGGAGTGCCCCTCACCCCCGGACACCCTCCCCCAGGCACAGACAGACTGAGGCCCCCATCCGCAAGTCCCCCCGGACCAGGAAGAGCAAGACCCCGCCGCCGCCCTGAGCTCAACCACCAAGTCTCCTTCCTCCATCCCTCAGGCCCCCACTCCACAGGTTCCCCCACCACACCCTGCCCCAGGTTCCCCCACCCACAGATACACCATCCCCAAAATGATCCGGCCTTCTCCCCCTACCACTTGCTCTTCCAGCACCACACCCCCGCTGCGCATGTTTGTGCCACTGGTGTGGAGACCGTGTCCTCCCCCTCTGTCCTGCCCACCTTACCTGAACCCCATTCTACTCCCCTGGAGATAGGCACTGCAGTGGAGTCCACTACCACCCCGTCTGACTTGGGCACTGCAGTGGGGAACTTGTCCACTCCATCTGCACAGCCCACTGCAGTCGTGCCGGCACCTACATTATCTGACTCATGCCCCCCAGTTCTGCCGGCACACACCATGTCAGACACCTCCACTGCAGTTGTCAGTGACTCTCCAGCACCCACCACCCCTTCCCTGCCTCCTTCTGGTGAGCCCTGATCCTGTCCCTGCGGTGCCTGGCCTGCCCCCCCGTATGCCCCTCCGAGGGGAATGTCCCTGGTGTGTAGCAGTGCAGGCATGCAAAGGGTGACATCTGCCACTGTTACTGTGCAGGACCCCAAGTGGTCCAGGGGGAATGTGTCCTATCCTGTTGTGTATCCATGTCATCCTTTGCAGCAATATGAGGGTGTCATGTTTTCAAGATTTGGCAATGGGATTTCCTACTTTTATTTGCAATATCACATCTGTGGCTTACACCCCTGCACATCTGTTGTGCTTGCCATTGTTCTATTTGTCTATTTCCCTGACCGTGTGACCATCTCCACTGGACATGCAAGTTTGGGCATCAATGGGGAAGGACTCATCTGTGTTATCAGTGCAACTTGCTATACATGTGTGTTGGATCTGTGCTGATGATTTCGGTGACACTCCCATGACCAGGCTGATATGACGGGAGCCTTCATTTTGTGCTAATTGTTGACTGAGTGACCAAGTGTTCTGCTGACATGATAGAGCCCTACTGGGACAACGTATGGCACATCTTTCCTTACACAGGAGTGGAGTCCCCTCATGGCAGTGTGTAATTCTGTGACATTGCCTGAGCACAAGGTGTGTGTTGTGTGAGCATGTCTGTGTGTGTTCACTTCCATTTTGCTACGCAGGCCGGGATCCCTAGTGATGTTCCTGTTTGTGATGCTTGCTGAGTTGACCTATGTTCCCCCAAAGTCTTCTCCCTGGCTTCTCTGGGATGTGGGTGCATGGCACATTATTGGTCATCAGGGTGTCACCCATAGGTGTGTTTGCTGTCAGGGCTGAGTTTGTGGGCAAACGCAGATGAGACACAGTCAGGATTCCCCTTGGCACTTGTTGGTTACACCAGTCATGTAATTTACAGTTTGTGTTAGCTTTCAGTGATTGTGACACGTTGTGTGTGTGACTGCTGCCACTCCTCAGGGTCAGAGCTGCAATGTTGGTAGTTGTCTATGTGTGTTCTTTGTGGGTGACCTTGGCTTCTTCATTGGTGTGTGACTGTGGGCGGGATCCCATTGGTTGGTGTGGTATTGATGTCATGCCCATGTACGGCGTACTGTGCAGTGTGTCAGACATTCACGAGTCTTGTTGACTGGCCATGTGTGATGGGTTTCTGCACCTTACTTCCCACCACCACCTCTGGGATTGTCATGGGTGCATGTGCAATGTCACCAGTGCATGTGAGCTTCACTGCTGCACATTGGTGGAGATCAAGGTGTGTGGTGTTGAGTGTGTGCAGATGAGAGTTGTTTCACGACTAGACCCCTGCCTCCATATTGGCCTTGGCTGACAGGCCGTCCTGATTGATTTGTGCATGTGTAGGTGTGATGGTAGTTTGTTGCTCAGGACACATGACTGTGGTTTACAGTGTGAACGACATCTAGCTTTGTCATCACAGTGGGATTATCATGCAGGCCAGTGTCACCACAATGTGGGGACCCTGGGGGTGGTGCTGTGGTGGGTCTGTGTCTTGCTGTGTTAGTTGCTGTTCCTACAAGCTTGTGTGACATGTGTAATTTGGGCTCCCTCTCATCTAACAATGCCTGATTGCCCACATATGGGATTCGGATCCATGAGTTACTTTTGTGTGGCACTGTTTGCACATCTGTGTAATTGGCATTCAGGTCTCCTCATGTGTTGTGTGGTTGCCTGGGGACACTGGCACCCCCCCCCCTCACCTGTTGTGTTTGATATGCAGTGTGGGGCTGCATGTTTGTGTTTGTGCATCTGCACCACTGCATTGGCATATCTTTAGTGTGCCATTGGCTGTATGTTGTTTGGTGGGTTTCCCCTGCTGTCCCTGGGACTCCTAGGTCATCAGTCAGCACAGTGATCATGGTTTGTATGTCCCATTGCTGCCATGGTATGGTATTTGTTCACCTCACATCTACAGTCTCCACAGGATATCTACATGTGTGTGTCCATTGGTGCAGATATGTGGGTCTGCATTATGATGGTCACTTCTGTCATTGTGTTATTGATGAATGTTGACAGTGTCAGCCCCCATGGGTGATGTTTGTCTGCACATGGCCAAAGGTAGGTCTTATTTGCACTGCACTGTTTGCCTCACCCAATCTATGTTGCTATGGGACACAAGCACTAATATGCCACTGAAGTGTTTGTTGTTCTGTGACCAGGGAGAATCCATGCTGTTTGGCATTTGCAGCTTTTTCCATGACAACACTTACAATTTGGTCACTGTGATGATGGGGGTTTAGACCCCATTTCCACAATGTTCAAATTGTGTCCCAGCTATGGACCCCACACTTACCTTTTGGTCACTGTGATGATGGGGTGTTAGACCCCATTGCCACAGTGGTCATGGTCTGCTTGCATTGTGGAGGCCACACACATTTATGTGTGACACATGTGATAGGGGGTCACATTGTATATTCAATTTCATGTTCAGTGTTGTAGGCATTTGACACAGTCTACACACGCTTGTCATGGTGTTGGGGGGATGTGTTTTTCTGACATTCCTTATGTTGGAGTATGCTGGTTGTGTCATGCATTACCCATCCTATGGGTAGGGGTGGTGTTGGTGGTAGGCATCCATCCCCCTATGAGTGGGGATGGTAGTAGTGACAGGCATCTGGCACCCCCTGAGTAGGGGTGGTAGTAGTGGTAGGCATCCATCCCCCTATGAGTGGGGATGGTAGTAGTGACAGGCATCTAGCACCCCTGAGTAGGGGTGGTGTTAGTGGTAGGCATCCATCCCCTATGAGTGGGGATAGTAGTAGTGACAGGCATCCAGGCCCCCCTGAGTAGGGGTGGTGTTGGTGGTAGGCATCCAGGCCCCCATGAGTGGGGATGGTGTTGGTGGTAGGCATCCATCCCCCTATGAGTGGGGATGGTAGTAGTGACAGGCATCCAGGCCCCCCTGAGTAGGGGTGGTGTTGGTGGTAGGCATCCATCCCCCTATGAGTGGGGATGGTAGTAGTGACAGGCATCCAGCACCCCATGAGTGGGGATGGTGTTGGTGGTAGGCATCCATCCCCCTATGAGTGGGGATGGTAGTAGTGACAGGCATCCAGGCCCCCTGAGTAGGGGTGGTGTTGGTGGTAGGCATCCATCCCCTATGAGTGGGGATGGTAGTAGTGACAGGCATCTAGCACCCCTGAGTAGGGGTGGTGTTAGTGGTAGGCATCCATCCCCCTATGAGTGGGGATATTAGTAGTGACAGGCATCCAGGCCCCCCTGAGTAGGGGTGGTGTTGGTAGTAGGCATCCAGGCCCCCATGAGTGGGGATGGTGTTGGTGGTAGGCATCCATCCCCCTATGAGTGGGGATGGTAGTAGTGACAGGCATCCAGGCCCCCCTGAGTAGGGGTGGTGTTGGTGGTAGGCATCCATCCCCCTACGAGTGGGGATGGTAGTAGTGACAGGCATCCAGCACCCCATGAGTGGGGATGGTGTTGGTGGTAGGCATCCATCCCCCTATGAGTGGGGATGGTAGTAGTGACAGGCATCCAGGCCCCCCTGAGTAGGGGTGGTGTTGGTGGTAGGCATCCATCCCCCTATGAGTGGGGATGGTAGTAGTGACAGGCATCCAGGCCCCCCTGAGTAGGGATGGTGTTGGTGGTAGGCATTCATCCCCCTATGAGCGGGGATGGTCGTAGTGACAGGCATCCAGCCCCCCTTGAGTGGAGGTGGGGTTGGGGACAGGCATCCAGCCCCCCTGTGTAGGGGTGGTGTTGGTGGTAGGCATCCCGGCCCCCCTGAGTAGGGGTGGTGTTGGTGGTAGGCATACATCCCCCTATGAGTGGGGATGGTAGTAGTGATAGGCATCCAGCCCCCCGGTGTAGGGGTGGTGTTGGTGGTAGGCATCCAGGCCCCCCTGAGTAGGGGTGGTGTTGGTGGTAGGCATCCATCCCCCTATGAGTGGGGATGGTAGTAGTGACAGGCATCCAGGCCCCCCTGAGTAGGGGTGGTGTTAGTGGTAGGCATCCAGGCCCCTATGGGTGTATATGGCATTGGTGATAGCCATCCCGCCCCTATGGTTCTGCTGTTGCTAGTGTAAGTCATTTCTGCATCCCTATGTGTATGTGTCATATGTCGGGTACGTGTCATTTGTTTGTGTGGTGGGTGTTTGACTTACCTTCTGCGCCGTACTCGTCCGTACCTGTTCCGGTAATAGATGTAGAGTATTGGTAGGACCTGCGCGATGGGATTCATGGTTGGTTCGTCTCGTTCGGCTTTCTCGTTGCTTCGACTCGTACTCGTGGCTGGCGTGTTCGTCTCGTAGCCGTGGATCGTCTTGTGGCGCGAATCGGAGCTTATGTGCAGCTCTCCCGGATGCTCTGACGTGCCGTACGTAGCGACGGGTTCGGCGCGTACGGAAGGCGCATCGTACTAGTCCGGCCGGAAGGTGCTGTATTTTGGCTTCCGTGCGACTCGATTCTGCGTTTACGGATCCGGCTCGGGCGGGGAACAGGTGCTGGATTGGGTAAGTACGGCTGGGTCGGGATCTGGGCAGTTATGCGCACCGTACTTGCTCGTTCGGACGAATGTTCGAATCGGTCGGGAAACACGCGTTCGGCTTGGTTTTTTCCCGGACGAATAGTGTTAGGTGCGCTTCCGGCCGAGATCGGAATCGACCCCTATGTGTATTCCGCCTCGTCCTCTTTATAATGAGCTGGTTTGTATAGTCGGTCTAGTCAGATCAACCCTAACCAACAATAAACAGTATACTCTTCAAAAGTAATATGAATTGTTTCTATCAGTCCCATTAAATTTCAGTCAGTCTCTACATGTCACCAAACAAAGACAATAGGTCTTACCTTGTCATGCCCCCTTGCCTTGTGTGGAGACTGGGGCCAGTGTGTTAAACAGGCCTAAGATCTGTAATGAAGCAGAGTTTCTATACGTTTCCCAAATATTCATAACACCAAAATGACTAAGTAGTAGTCTAACTGCCCCGTGTAAACTATACAGCCATCAGTCTAATACAGAAGAGAGTTCAGAAATCCATGCTAGACATTCCATCCTAGTGTGCATTTCATATCTCAGTATCACTAGAAAGTGATTAAGCAACAAATGTAGGACAATTTGTCCGTATCTGAAGTATTAAAGCAAAAAAAGAGGTACTTAAGTATCGTATGTGAGCTGTGTCTTGAGAGCTGGTCGTCAGCGTGCTCAGCGTATCCAGTTTGAGTAATGCTATGCTCTGGGAAGCACCAGATTGTTAAGCAGTGGAGTTGTAAGGCATTGACAATACAATATAAATAGTGACTGTGTTTAGTGAACCGCGTCTAATGTAACTGTTCAAACAGCAGACATGGGTCTATAATCATCCGTCTAATTTGTAACTGCTATAAACATAAACTATATGAGAGCCGGTGTGTGGCCATGCTCCACGTGTCATTTATTATACAGTTCACCATTAGAGAACGGACAGAGTCCAGTCCCGTCCGCCCGCCCGAACAATGAGTTAAACTAATCTATCGGAAGGTACCTTCTCTTATGCATACCTGAAAGGACAGCAGTCCTGTTACATGTTGGGTGTTCTGGTGTTCTGAATGTGCGCCATTTTGAAAGTCGTATTTGATAACAGAAGAGACTATAGAAAGACTGACAGTGATATAATGTCCATGTGGTTATCAGAGAACCGCAGCGGCCATATTGGAATGTTGTATGTTGATGTAATATGATAATGTAGAATGAGACCAAATGAGTAGTAGTGGGAAGTAATGGACTAGGAGATAAAATAAAACATACATGAGTGCGTAGGTGACAATGTGTTTTGTATTATACTGATCTCCAATAAAGAATGCACAGAATCTAATCATGCTCACCCACCCGAACAATGAGTTAAGCTGATCTGTGGGTGTAAACATCTGTTATACATACCTGTAAGGACTGAAATCCCGTTAAGTAGCGTGTGTTCTGGCATTCTGTAGGTGCGCCATTCTAAAGTCATATTTAATACTGGAAGAATCAACAGAAGGACTGATAACGATATGTCCATATGGTTCTCAGGGAACCACAGCGGCCATATTGAAATGGCATATGTTAGTGAGATATAAAAATGTAAGCTGAGACCAAGTGAATTGAAGTAAGATAGAGGATGAAATAAATCATGCATGTAAACGTATATAGCAGTATAATATTGGTTGCACCATATTCACATGTAACTTGATGAGGAGGAGAAGAGTTGGCCTAATGGCTAGGGCGGGCGACCTCGAATCTGGGGAACTGGGTTCGAGTCTCGGCAATGACGCTGAACATCCTGTGATTCTGGGCAAATCACTTAATCTCCCCGTGCCTAACAAATAATGAATGTGTGTCCTCATGTAATGCAACTGGTGCTATGTAAAGCGCTCTGATACCCGATTCGGGTCAAGTTCGCGCTATATAAAACTCTGTAAAAAAAATAATAATAAAAAATATGGCCATGTCTGAACTGGGGTGGTGGAGTGAGCTAAAGAATGATGATGGATTAAACCCAGATCAGTTGACTGGGGGTGAGTGTTTGATTTGCTCTAGCGCTCCGTCCATCATCCCCTTTGGTATCGCTTTGTTCGTCCTAAGTTGGCAGGGTATGCCCAGACGTGGGTCCCTTGCTCACTTTGCCACTGGATTCAAGATAGCCTGGCTGATGAGGGTTTTGAACCCGAAACCGGTCCCAGGATGCTTGTTTCCGGTCCAGGGAAGACATGGCTTGGCAGTTCGGGCTGGACTGTTCCCATGAGGCACAGGGTCAGACTGATTTGCATATGGCCATGTCTAAACTGGGGTGGTGGAGTGAGCTAAAGAATGATGATGGATTAAACCCAGATCAGTTGACTGGGGGTGAGTGTTTGATTGGCTCAAACGTTCCGTCCATCATCCCCTTTTGTATCGCTTTGTTCGCCCTAAGTTGGCGGGGGTATGCCCAGACGTGGGTCCCTTGCTCACTTTGCCACTGGATTCAAGCAAGCCTGGCTGATGACGGCTGGAATGCCAGAAACCGGTCCTAGGATGCTTGTTTCCGGTCCAGGGAAGACATGGCTTGGCAGTTCGGGCTGGACTGTTCCCATGAGGCACAGGGTCAGACTGATTTGCATATGGCCATGTCTGAACTGGGGTGGTGGAGTGAGCTAATGAATGATGATGGATTAAACCCAGATCAGTTGACTGGGGGTGAGTGTTTGATTGGCTCAAACGTTCCGTCCATCATCCCCTTTTGTATCGCTTTGTTCGCCCTAAGTTGGCGGGGGTATGCCCAGACGTGGGTCCCTTGCTCACTTTGCCACTGGATTCAAGCAAGCCTGGCTGATGACGGCTGGAATGCCAGAAACCGGTCCTAGGATGCTTGTTTCCGGTCCAGGGAAGACATGGCTTGGCAGTTCGGGCTGGACTGTTCCCATGAGGCACAGGGTCAGACTGATTTGCATATGGCCATGTCTGAACTGGGGTGGTGGAGTGAGCTAAAGAATGATGATGGATTAAACCCAGATCAGTTGACTGGGGGTGAGTGTTTGATTGGCTCAAACGTTCCGTCCATCATCCCCTTTTGTATCGCTTTGTTCGCCCTAAGTTGGCGGGGGTATGCCCAGACGTGGGTCCCTTGCTCACTTTGCCACTGGATTCAAGCAAGCCTGGCTGATGACGGCTGGAATGCCAGAAACCGGTCCTAGGATGCTTGTTTCCGGTCCAGGAAGACATGGCTTGGCAGTTCGGGCTGGACTGTTCCCATGAGGCACAGGGTCAGACTGATTTGCATATGGCCATGTCTGAACTGGGGTGGTGGAGTGAGCTAAAGAATGATGATGGATTAAACCCAGATCAGTTGACTGGGGGTGAGTGTTTGATTGGCTCAAACGTTCCGTCCATCATCCCCTTTTGTATCGCTTTGTTCGCCCTAAGTTGGCGGGGGTATGCCCAGACGTGGGTCCCTTGCTCACTTTGCCACTGGATTCAAGCAAGCCTGGCTGATGACGGCTGGAATGCCAGAAACCGGTCCTAGGATGCTTGTTTCCGGTCCAGGGAAGACATGGCTTGGCAGTTCGGGCTGGACTGTTCCCATGAGGCACAGGGTCAGACTGATTTGCATATGGCCATGTCTGAACTGGGGTGGTGGAGTGAGCTAAAGAATGATGATGGATTAAACCCAGATCAGTTGACTGGGGGTGAGTGTTTGATTGGCTCAAACGTTCCGTCCATCATCCCCTTTTGTATCGCTTTGTTCGCCCTAAGTTGGCGGGGGTATGCCCAGACGTGGGTCCCTTGCTCACTTTGCCACTGGATTCAAGCAAGCCTGGCTGATGACGGCTGGAATGCCAGAAACCGGTCCTAGGATGCTTGTTTCCGGTCCAGGGAAGACATGGCTTGGCAGTTCGGGCTGGACTGTTCCCATGAGGCACAGGGTCAGACTGATTTGCATATGGCCATGTCTGAACTGGGGTGGTGGAGTGAGCTAAAGAATGATGATGGATTAAACCCAGATCAGTTGACTGGGGGTGAGTGTTTGATTGGCTCAAACGTTCCGTCCATCATCCCCTTTTGTATCGCTTTGTTCGCCCTAAGTTGGCGGGGGTATGCCCAGACGTGGGTCCCTTGCTCACTTTGCCACTGGATTCAAGCAAGCCTGGCTGATGACGGCTGGAATGCCAGAAACCGGTCCTAGGATGCTTGTTTCCGGTCCAGGGAAGACATGGCTTGGCAGTTCGGGCTGGACTGTTCACATGAGGCACAGGGTCAGACTGATTTGCATATGGCCATGTCTGAACTGGGGTGGTGGAGTGAGCTAAAGAATGATGATGGATTAAACCCAGATCAGTTGACTGGGGGTGAGTGTTTGATTGGCTCAAACGTTCCGTCCATCATCCCCTTTTGTAGTGCTGAACTGATGCCCCGCCCCTACAGGTGAAGACATACAGACTAGTCAACAGCAGTCACTCCTCCACTGATCTGCAACAGTGCTGAACTGCTGCCCTGCCCCTACAGATGAAGACAGACTGACTATTACAATAGCAGTCATTCCTCCACTGATCTGCCACAGTGCTGAACTGCTCTCCTGCTCTTACAGGTGAAGACCGACTGACTCCTCCACTGATCTGCCACAATGCTGAACTGCTCTCTGCCCCTACAGGTGAAGACAGACTGACTAATCCAACGGCTGTCACTCTTCCACTGATCTGCCGCAGTGCTGTACTGCTCTCCTGCTCTTACAGGTGAAGACAGACTGACTCCTCCACTGATCTGCCACAGTGCTGAACTGCTGTCCTGCCCCTACAGGTGAAGACAGACTGACTAATCCAACGGCAGTCACTCTTCCACTGATCTGCCACAGTGCTGAACTGCTGTCCTGCCCCTACAGGTGAAGACAGACTGACTGATCCAACGGCAGTCACTCTTCCACTGATCTGCCACAGTGCTGAACTGCTGTCTGCCCCTACAGGTGAAGACAGACTGACTAATCCAACGGCTGTCTGATCTGCCACAGTTCTGTACTGCTCTCCTGCTCTTACAGGTGAAGACCGACTGACTCCTCCACTTATCTGCCACAGTGCTGAGCTGCTGTCTTGCCCCTACAGGTGAAGACAGACTGACTGATCCAACGGCAGTCACTCTTCCACTGATCTGCCACAGTGCTGAACTGCTCTCCTGCTCTTACAGGTGAAGACCGACTGACTCCTCCGCTGATCTGCCACAGTGCTGAGCTGCTGTCCTGCCCCTACAGGTGAAGACAGACTGACTAGTCCAACGGCAGTCACTCCTCTACAAACAGAAGCAATACACTCACACAGACCGGCACGAAAATCTGGCACCTCGTAAAACCAGAAAGGGGAGCCCCGAAACTTATTGAAATGCTGGCTTTGATCTGCTGTCAATAAAGCTTTATCGGTCTCGCGTGCAAGGCCGCCTCAGACCCACTCCAGATGTGGACATAATGAGCCTCCCCCAACCCACGCCCGCCTCCGCCCTCCATGTTACTTTCTCTTAGGCATAAAATGTTATATTCAATATCCAAACAGAAAGTATGTCTCTCTGATAATAATGTGCACATAAACTGAATTGTGATATTAAAATAAACCTATTAATGAGAAGGTTCAATCGATTTGCGGGGTCTTTTCATGACAGTGAAAAAACACCCCAATTTAACCCCAAGCTGGAAGCGGGGGTTGACCCCCTGGGCGGGTGGGAAGGAGCTCCGTGTAATGGGAAACAGATCCGGGGAGGCGCGGGTGTTGGTAATCCGCACTTAATGAACAGGTTCCGCCAGAATGGAAAACCAGGTTGAAGTCCCGGCGTCGGCTCACCATCCTGTGATTTTGAGCAAATCACTTAATGTCCCTGCACCTAAAGAAAACAAAAATGAATGTGTCGTTGAGTAATGTCCCTAGTGCTCATGTAAAGCGCTTCAATACCTTAGGGTCGAGTTCGAGCTATGTAAAACTGCAAAAAAGAAAAAAGAAAAAGATTACAAATGCTTTGCTGAGACACATTAGTCCACCGTCCCACAATCAGCATTTCGAAAACCAGGCTCTCCTTCCCACGTGGAATAACGACTAAACACAGTGCACGTGTGCCCTTGATGTGGTGACACCAGGCCTACATATATATTACATGATCTTTGCACTAGTGCAAAAAAAAAAAAATAATAATAAAAAGGACACAAGCATTTGCATTAGTTTTGACTGTACCAGGAAAAAACTACAATTACATACCTGCCAAGTTGAAGAGCAATCTCGAGGGGGAGGGGTCTTGAAGGGGTCGGGGCCTCATGCCCAGAAGTACCTAAAACGCACTTTTGAACCCTACCCCCCACAATCTCCCCCCCCCCACACAAAAAAAGAGCTTGCTGAGGCTGGTGCGATGTCCTGGGGTGTTTTCACACCCCCTAATGGACGTCGGCATTTCAAAGCCTCTGAAAACCATTATTTACAGAGGTTTTCAGCTCGTTTTCTCTGCCCCCTCTCCCCCCCTGTGATATCGGCTTCTCACCGGAGACCGGGTGGTGGGAAATGCAAAAACAACAATTGATGGACAGAATGCAGAACAATGTCATACATTCACCCCAGTACAGAGATCTGGGCCTAAATCCATCGTTTTTTTGCTCACCATGCCATTCCAGTTTGAACCCATCCATATGCAAATCAGTCTTGACCCTGTGCCCTATGGGAACAGTCCAGCCCGAACTGCCAGGCCAGGTCCTCCCTGGAATGGAAACAAGCATCCTAGGACTGGTTTCGGGGTTTCACCCCTCATCAGCCAGGATAGCTTGACTCCAGTGGCATGGAAAGCACGGGACCCACGTCTGGGCATACCCGTCCCACTCGAGTGACAAATGCAAAAAGAACGATTGATGGACAGAATGCAGAACAATGTCATACATTCACCCCAGTACAGAGATCTGGTCCTCAATCCATCGTTTTTTTGCTCCCCATGCCATTCCAGTCTGAACCCAGCCATATGCAAATCAGTCTTGACCCTGCACCCAATGGGAACAGTCCAGCCCGAACTGCCAGGCCAGGTCCTCCCTGGACTGGAAACAAGCATCCTAGGACCGGTTTGGGGGTTCACCCCTCATCAGCTAGGATAATTTGACCTGGACCCATGTCCCTTCATAGAGGGCTATAATCACTTTTAAAAGTATCGCTGGGATCCCCCAGGATTCGAGTTTTGCCCAAAGTCTTCCTCGGTTGACTCTATCAAAGGCCGTAGTGTAGTCTATGAAACAGCAAAACAGGGGCGGGTTCTTCTCCTTATCCGCCTGTGTCTGAACTGGGGTGGCAAAGTGAGCTAAAGAACCATGTTGGATTCAACCCAGATCTGTGACTGGGGGTGAGTGTCTGAAAAGTTTCAGCACTTCGTCCATCATCTCCTTTTGTTTGCTTTGTTCGCCCTAAGTTGGCAGGGTATGCCCAGACGTGGGTCCCTTGCTCACTTTGCCACTGGATTCAAGCTAGCCTGGCTGATGAGGGCTGTTAGCCCGAAACCGGTCCCAGGATGCTTGTTTCCGGTCCAGGGAAGACATGGCTTGGCAGTTCGGGCTGGACTGTAACCATGAGGCACAGGGTCAGACTGATTTGCATATAGCTGTGTCTGAACTGGGGTGGCAACGTGAGCTAAAGAACGATGTTGGATTCAACCCAGATCTGTGACTGGGGGTGAGTGTCTGAAAAGTTTTAGCGCTCCGTCCATCATCTCCTTGTGTTTGACCGGGTGGTGGGAGCCATTATCGTGTGTAACGCTGTGAGTTGGCAGTTATGCAATTGAGCAAATTATCAATTTGCCATGGAGGGATGGGCTACAGCCGAGCCAAGGTTCGGCATGACATTGAAGCACGCCAGCTCCTTGCTGCTGGCAGGCTTTCAACGATGTCAACAAATGAACTTGGCAGTCCTAGAGGTGGCACAAAATGGGCCCTCTTGAAACCTGACAACTCAGTCACTTTCACAGCAGGGGCAACGCAACGTCAGCATGGGCCCAATGCAAGCAAGAGAATTGTGTCGCCTGCTCCCTGGTTGTGTAGTAAAAGCAGCCTTCTCCCTGGTTGTGTAGTAAAAGCAGCCTTCTCCCTGGTTGTATAGTAAAAGCTGCCTGTCCCTGGTTGTGTAGTAAAAGCCGCCTGCTCCCTGGTTGTGTAGTAAAAGCAGCCTTCTCCCTGGTTGTGTAGTAAAAGCTGCCTGCTCCGTGGTTGTGTAGTAAAACCCGCCTTCTCCCTGGTTGTGTAGTAAAAGCAGCCTGCTCCGTGGTTGTGTAGTAATGGCCGCCTGCTCCCTAGTTGTATAGTAAAAGCAGCCTGCTCTGTGGTTGTGCAGTAAAAGCTGCCTGCTACCTGGTTGTGTAGTAAAAGCAGCCTTCTCCCTGGTTGTATAGTAAAAGCCGCCTGCTCCGTGGTTGTGTAGTATAAGCTGCCGCTCCCTGGTTGTATAGTAAAAGCCGCCTGCTCCGTGGTTGTATAGTAAAAGCCGCCTGCTCCGTGGTTGTTTAGTAAAAGCCGCCTGCTCCGTGGTTGTGTAGTAAAAGCCGCCTGCTCCGTGGTTGTGTAGTAAATTCCGCCTGCTCCCTGGTTGTGTAGTAAAAGCAGCCTTCTCCCTGGTTGTATAGTAAAAGCCGCCTGCTCCGTGGTTGTGTAGTAAAAGCCGCCTGCTCCCTGGTTGTGTAGTAAAAGCAGCCTTCTCCCTGGTTGTATAGTAAAAGCTGCCTGCTCCCTGGTTGTGTAGTAAAATCCGCCTGTGCTATGGTTGTGTATTAAAAGCAGCCTTCTCCCTGGTTGTTTAGTAAAAGCCGCCTACTCCGTGGTTGTGTAGTAAAAGCCACCTGCTCCCTGGTTGTGTAGTAAAAGCCGCCTGCTCCCTGGTTGTGTAGTATAAGCAGCCGCTCCCTGGTTGTGTAGTAAAAGCCGCCTTCTCCCTGGTTGTGTAGTAAAAGCCGCCTGCTCCGTGGTTGTATAGTAAAAGCCGCCTGCTCCCTGGTTGTGTAGTAAAAGCCGCCTGCTCCCTGGTTGTGTAGTAAAAGCAGCCTGCTCCGTGGTTGTGTAGTAAAAGCCGCTGCTCCCTGGTTGTGTAGTAATGGCCGCCTTCTCCCTGGTTGTGTAGTAAAAGCCGCCTGCTCCCTGGTTGTATAGTAAAAGCCGCCTGCTCCCTGGTTGTATAGTAAAAGCCGCCTGCTCCGTGGTTGTGTAGTGAAAGCCACTTGCTCCCTGGTTGTGTAGTAAAGCCGCCTGCTCCGTGGTTGTGTAGTAAAAGCCGCCTGCTCCGTGGTTGTGTAGTAAAAGCCGCCTACTCCGTGGTTGTGTAGTAAAAGCCGCCTGCTCCGTGGTTGTGTAGTAAAAGCCGCCTGCTCCCTGGTTGTGTAGTAAAAGCCGCCTGCTCCCTGGTTGTGTAGTAAAAGCAGCCTTCTCCCTGGTTGTGTAGTAAAAGCTGCCTGCTCCGTGGTTGTGTAGTAAAAGCCGCCGCTCACTGGTTGTGTAGTAAAATCAGCCTGCTCCGTGGTTGTGTAGTAAAAGCTGCCGCTCCCTGGTTGTGTAGTAAAAGCCGCCTGCTCCCTGGTTGTGTAGTAACAGCCGCCTGCTCCCTGGTTGTGTAGTAAAAGCCGCCTGCTCCCTGGTTGTGTAGTAAAAGCAGCCTTCTCCCTGGTTGTGTAGTAAAAGCTGCCTGCTCTGTGGTTGTGTAGTAAAAGCCGCCGCTCCCTGGTTGTGTAGTAAAAGCTGCCTGCTCCGTGGTTGTGTAGTAAAAGCCGCCGCTCCCTGGTTGTGTAATAAAAGCCGCCTGCTCCCTGGTTGTGTAGTAAAAGCCGCCTGCTCCCTGGTTGTGTAGTAATGGGCGCCTGCTCCCTGGTTGTGTAGTAAAAGCCGCCTGCTCCCTGGTTGTGTAGTAATGGGCGCCTGCTCCCTGGTTGTGTAGTAAAAGCCGCCTGCTCCATGGTTGTGTAGTAAAAGCTGCCTGCTCCCTGGTTGTGTAGTAATAGCTGCCTGCTCCCTGGTTGTGTAGTAAAAGCAGCCTTCTCCCTGGTTGTATAGTAAAAGCCGCCTGCTCCGTGGTTGTGTAGTAAAAGCCGCCTGCTCCCTGGTTGTGTAGTAAAAGCAGCCTTCTCCCTGGTTGTATAGTAAAAGCTGCCTGCTCCCTGGTTGTGTAGTAAAATCCGCCTGTGCTATGGTTGTGTAGTAAAAGCAGCCTTCTCCCTGGTTGTTTAGTAAAAGCCGCCTGCTCCGTGGTTGTGTAGTAAAAGCCACCTGCTCCCTGGTTGTGTAGTAAAAGCCGCCTGCTCCCTGGTTGTGTAGTATAAGCAGCCGCTCCCTGGTTGTGTAGTAAAAGCCGCCTTCTCCCTGGTTGTGTAGTAAAAGCCGCCTGCTCCGTGGTTGTATAGTAAAAGCCGCCTGCTCCCTGGTTGTGTAGTAAAAGCCGCCTGCTCCCTGGTTGTGTAGTAAAAGCAGCCTGCTCCGTGGTTGTGTAGTAAAAGCCGCTGCTCCTGGTTGTGTAGTAATGGCCGCCTTCTCCCTGGTTGTGTAGTAAAAGCCGCATGCTCCCTGGTTGTATAGTAAAAGCCGCCTGCTCCCTGGTTGTATAGTAAAAGCCGCCTGCTCCGTGGTTGTGTAATGAAAGCCGCTTGCTCCCTGGTTGTGTAGTAAAAGCCGCCTGCTCCGTGGTTGTGTAGTAAAAGCCACCTACTCCGTGGTTGTGTAGTAAAAGCCGCCTGCTCCGTGGTTGTGTAGTAAAAGCCGCCTGCTCCCTGGTTGTGTAGTAAAAGCCGCCTGCTCCCTAGTTGTGTAGTAAAAGCAGCCTTCTCCCTGGTTGTGTAGTAAAAGCTGCCTGCTCCGTGGTTGTGTAGTAAAAGCCGCCGCTCACTGGTTGTGTAGCAAAATCAGCCTGCTCCGTGGTTGTGTAGTAAATGCCGCTGCTCCCTGGTTGTGTAGTAAAAGCCGCCTGCTCCCTGGTTGTGTAGTAAAAGCCGCCTGCTCCGTGGTTGTGTAGTAAAAGCCGCCTGCTCCCTGGTTGTGTAGTAAAAGCCGCCTGCTCCCTGGTTGTGTAGTAAAAGCAGCCTTCTCCCTGGTTGTGTAGTAAAAGCTGCCTGCTCTGTGGTTGTGTAGTAAAAGCCGCCGCTCCCTGGTTGTGTAGTAAAAGCTGCCTGCTCCGTGGTTGTGTAGTAAAAGCCGCCGCTCCCTGGTTGTGTAGTAAAAGTCGCCTGCTCCCTGGTTGTGTAGTAAAAGCCGCCTGCTCCCTGGTTGTGTAGTAATGGGCGCCTGCTCCTTGGTTGTGTAGTAAAAGCCGCCTGCTCCCTGGTTGTGTAGTAATGGGCGCCTGCTCCCTGGTTGTGTAGTAAAAGCCGCCTGCTCCATGGTTGTGTAGTAAAAGCCGCCTGCTCCCTGGTTGTGTAGTAATACCTGCCTGCTCCCTGGTTGTGTAGTAAAGGCAGCCTTCTCCCTGGTTGTGTAGTAAAGGCAGCCAGTCATTACAGTGAATTGGGGTCTTCACACCGTTGGCCCCAGTGCCACTGCACCTGCTGCACTGTTGATACTGCTTGGGCCTCTATGGCCACCTGTGGTGCTGGCGTCAGACTACAGACCAGAGCTCTGCTGAAGGCATGTGGATGGAGGCAGGTAAAACGCAACGCGTCCAAGTTGTTGTTCCAGAGATGCTTCCTTGAACACAAGTAATTCTTTAACTACCATCACAAATGTTACACAATAATAGCAATCGTTGGCAAAGCCAGTAGGTCTCGCCTTTGTGACCCATTGCCTTTGCCAATGATTGTTAGCGATGCTGTGCAGCATGGCTAAAGAGTAAACAACAAAAAGGGCACTATGACGCGTTTGCCACCTCATTTTGTGGGTGCACACAACACGCATGCATGTGCCTATTTTTTTTTCATTTACTGCTCCGCGTTGGACTAGTAAATAAAAAATATTTAAAAAGTAGTGTGAAAGCTTCATTTCTCTTTATTGAGGTGCAGATTGGAGAAGCACTACGGAGAACCACATTGCTTCTGCCATCCGCACTAAAAAAACAGTTGGGTGAAGCAACGTGGAGGCTGCATGTGGAGAAGAATTCAATAGGGGGAGGGGAGTGACAACATGGGGACAAAAGCAACACAGAGGGTGGGTGGTGGAAGCAACACATAGGACATGGGTGAGGGAAGAAGAACGGAGGGTGGGGGCGAGAGGAAAGCAACAAGAGGACAGAAGCAACATAGAGGGCGGGTTGTAGAAGCAACACAAAAGCCATGGGTGAGGGAAGCAGAACGGAGAGTGAGGGAGAGCAGAAAGCAACAAGAGGACAGAAGCAACACAGAGGGCGGGTGGTGGAAGCAACACATAGGACATGGGTGAGGGAAGCAGAACGGAGAGTGGGGGAGAAAGGAAAACAACAAGAGGACAGAAGCAACATAGGGGGTGGGTGGTGGAAGCAACACATAGGACATGGGTGAGGGAAGAAGAACGGAGGGTGGGGGCGAGAGGAAAGCAACAAGAGGACAGAAGCAACAAAGAGGGCGGGTTGTAGAAGCAACACAAAAGCCATGGGTGAGGGAAGCAGAACGGAGAGTGAGGGAGAGCGGAAAGCAACAAGAGGACAGAAGCAACATAGAGGGCGGGTGGTGGAAGCAACACATAGGACATGGGTGAGGGAAGCAGAACGGAGAGTGGGGGAGAAAGGAAAACAACAAGAGGACAGAAGCAACATAGAGGGTGGGTGGTGGAAGCAACACATAGGACATGGGTGAGGGAAGAAGAACAGAGGGTGAGGGTGGAGAGAAAACAAGAGGACAGAAGCAACAAAGAGGGCGGGATGTAGAAGCAACACATAGGACATGGGAGAGGTAAGCAGAACGGAGGGTGGGGGCGGAGAGAAAGCAACAAGAGGACAGAAGCAACACAAAGGGCAGGTGGTGGAAGCAACACATAGGACATGGGTCAGGGAAGAAGAACGGAGGGTGGGGGCGGGGGAAAGCAACAAGAGGACAGAAGCAACACAGAGGGCGGGTGATGGAAGCAACACATAGGCCATGGGTGAGGGAAGCAGAACGGAGAGTGGGGGAGAAAGGAAAGCAACAAGAGGACAGAAGCAACACAGAAGGCGGGTGGTGGAAGCAACACATAGGACATGGGTGAGGGAAGCAGAACGGAGAGTGGGGGAGAAAGGAAAGCAACAAGAGGACAGAAGCAACACAGAAGGCGGGTGGTGGAAGCAACACATAGGACATGGGTCAGGGAAGAAGAACAGAGGGTGGGGAGGGGAGAAAACAACAACAGGACAGAAGCAACACAGAGGGTGGGTGGTGGAAGCAACACATAGGACATGGGTGAGGGAAGCTGAAAGGAGGGTGGGGTGGGCAGAAAATAACAAGAGGACAGAAGCAACACATAGGCCATGGGTGAGGGAAGCAGAACGGAGAGTGAGGGAGAGAGGAAAGCAACAAGAGGACAGAAGAAACATAGAGGGCCGGTGGTGGAAGCAACACATAGGACATGGGTAAGGGAAGAAGAACGGAGGGTGGGGGCGAGAGGAAAGCAACAAGAGGACATAAGCAACAAAGAGGGTGGGATGTAGAAGCAACACGTAGGACATGGGAGAGGTAAGCAGAACGGAGGGTGGGGGCGGGGAGAAAGCAACAAGAGGACAGAAGCAACACAGAGGGCAGGTGGTGGAAGCAACACATAGGACATGGGTCAGGGAAGAAGAACGGAGGGTGGGGGCGGGGGAAAGCAACAAGAGGACAGTAGCAACACAGAGGGCGGGTGATGGAAGCAACACATAGGCCATGGGTGAGGGAAGCAGAACGGAGAGTGAGGGAGAGAGGAAAGCAACAAGAGGACAGAAGAAACATAGAGGGCCGGTGGTGGAAGCAACACATAGGACATGGGTGAGGGAAGCAGAACGGAGAGTGGGGGAGAAAGAAAAGCAACAAGAGGACAGAAGCAACACAGAGGGCGGGTGGTGGAAGCAACACATAGCACATGGGTCAGGGAAGAAGAACAGAGGGTGGGGTGTGGAGAAAACAACAACAGGACAGAAGCAACACAGAGGGTGGGTGGTGGAAGCAACACATAGGACATGGGTGAGGGAAGCTGAAAGGAGGGTGGGGTGGGGAGAAAATAACAAGAGGACAGAAGCAACACATAGGCCATGGGTGAGGGAAGCAGAACGGAGAGTGAGGGAGAGAGGAAAGCAACAAGAGGACAGAAGAAACATAGAGGGCCGGTGGTGGAAGCAACACTTAGGACAGGGGTAAGGGAAGAAGAACGGAGGGTGGGGGCGAGAGGAAAGCAACAAGAGGACATAAGCAACAAAGAGGGCGGGATGTAGAAGCAACACGTAGGACATGGGAGAGGTAAGCAGAATGGAGGGTGGGGGTGGGGAGAAAGCAACAAGAGGACAGAAGCAACACAGAGGGTGGGTGGTGGAAGCAACGCATAGGACATGGGTCAGGGAAGAAGAACAGAGGGTGGGGCGGGGAGAAAACAACAACAGGACAGAAGCAACACAGAGGGTGGGTGGTGGAAGCAACGCAGAGGACATGGGTGAGGGAAAAAGAACATAGGGTGGGGCGACGAGAAAGGAACAAGAGGATAGCAGCAACACAGAGGGCTGGTGGTGGAAGCAACACATAGAACATGGGTAAGGGTAGAAGAATGGAGGGTGGGGGCGAGAGGAAAGCAACAAGAGGACATAAGCAACAAAGAGGGCAGGTGGTAGAAGCAACACGTAGGACATGGGAGAGGTAAGCAGAGCGGAGGGTGGGGACGGGGAGAAAGCAACAAGAGGACAGCAGGAACACAGAGGGCGGGTGGTGGAAGCAACGCATAGGACATGGGTGAGGGAAAATGAACAGAGGGTGGGGCGGGGAGAAAGCAACAAGAGGACAGAAGCAACACTGAGGGCGGGTGGTGGAAGAAACGCATAGGACATGGGTGAGGGAAAAAGAACGGAGGGTGGGGGCGAGGAGAAAGCAACAAGAGGACAGAAGCAACAAAGACGGCGGGTGGTGGAAGAAACGCATAGGACATGGGTGAGGGAAGAAGAACGGAGGGTGGGGGCGGGGAGAAAGCAACAAAAGGACAGCAGCAACACAGAGGGTGGGTAGTGCAAGCAACACATAGAACATGGGTGAGGGAAGCAGAGCGGAGGGTGAGGGTGGGGAGAAAGCAACAAGAGGACAGAAGCAACACAGAGGGCAGGTAGTGCAAGCAACACATAGGACATGGGTGAGGGAAGCAGAACGGAGAGTAGGGGAGAGAGGAAAGCAACAGGAGGACAGAAGCAACACAGAGGGCGGGTGGTGGAAGCAACACATAGGACATGGGTGAGGGAAGCTGAAAGGAGGGTGGGGTGGGGAGAAAATAACAAGAGGACAGAAGCAACACAGAGGGTGGGTGGTGGAAGCGACGCATAGGACATGGGTCAGAGAAGAAGAACGGAGAGTGGGGGAGAGAGGAAAGCAACAAGGGGACAGAAGCAACACAGAGGGCGGGTGGTGGAAGCAACACATAGGACATGGGTCAGAGAAGAAGAACGGAGAGTGGGGGAGAGAGGAAAGCAACAAGGGGACAGAAGCAACACAGAGGGCGGGTGGTGGAAGCAACACATAGGACATGGGAGAGGGAAAAATAACGAAGGGTGGGGGCGCGGAGAAAGCAACAAGAAGACAGAGGCAACACAGAGGGTGGGTGTTGGAAGCAACGCATAGGACATGGGAGAGGTAATCAGAACAGAGGGTAGGAGCAGGGAGAAAGCAACAAGAGGACAGAAGCAACACAGAGGGTGGGTGGTGGAAGCAAGTCATAGGACATGGGTGAGGGAAGAGGAAGGGAGGGTGGGGGCGGGGAGAAATCAACAAGAGGACAGAAGCAGCACAGAGGGCGGGTACTGCAAGCAACACATAGGACATGGGTGAGGGAAGCAGAACGGAGTGTGAGGGAGAGAGGAATGCAAAAAGAGGACAGAAGCAACACAAAGGGCGGGTGGTGAAAGGAAACACATAGGATATGGGTGAGGGAAAAAGAACGGAGGTTTGGGGACGGGGAGAAAGCAACAAGAGGACATAAGCAACCAGAGGGTGGGTAGTGCAAGAAACACATATGACATGGATGAGGGAAGTAGAATGGAGGATGGGGTGGGGAGAAAGCAACAAGAGGACAGAAGCAACACAGAGGGCGGGTGTTGTAAGCAACGTATAGGACATGGGTAAGGGAAGAACGGAGGGTGGGGGCGGGGAGAAAGCAACAAGAGGACAGATTGAAAACAAAGGGCGGGTGGTGGAAGCAACACATAAGACATGGGTGAGGGAAGAAGAATGGAGGGTGGGGGCGGGGCGGGGGAAAGCAACAAGAGGACAGAAGCAACACAGAGGGCGGGTAGTAGAAGCAATGCATGGGACATGGGTGACGAAAGAAGAACGGAGGGTCGGGGAGGGAGGAAAGCAACAAGAGGACCGAAGCAACACAGAGGGCAGGTGGTGGAAGCAACACATAGGACGTGGGTAAGGGAAGAAGAACGGAGGTTAGGGGCGAGAGGAAAGCAACAAGAGGACTGTAGCAACACAAAGGGAGGGTGGTGGAAGCAACACATAGGCCATGGGTTAGGGAAGCAGAACGGAGAGTGGGGAGAGAGGAAAGCAGTCACGCCCTGGTCACCAGCAGACTCGACTACGGCAACGCACTCTACGCCGGAATAAACAAAAACCTCACCCGCAAGCTACAGAACATCCAGAACGCCGCCGCAAGACTGGTCCTCAACCTGCCAAAACACTGCCACTGGCTCCCCGTCGAGGCGAGAATCACCTTCAAGATGCTCACCCACGCACACAAGGCCCTCCAAGGCACCGGACCAGCATACCTGAACAGCCGACTCAAATTCCAAAGGACCCTACAATCAGCCCAGCTCTCCTACGCCATGGTTCCCCGCACCAGAAAGACCAGATCGGGAGACCGCTCCTTCTCCTTCCTCGCGGCCAAAGCATGGAACGCCCTTCCGCACCACCTCAGACAGACAACATCGCTCCCCATCTTCGCAAGTAACCTCAAAACCTGGCTCTTCGACAGACCCCCTCCTTGATGGAATGGAACCTGCACCCCCCCCCCCTCACCCCTAGCGCCTTGAGACCCTTACGGGTGAGTAGTCGCACTTTAACAAACCCCTGAACAAGAGGACAGAAGCAACACAGAGGGTGGGTGGTGGACGCAAAACATAGGATATGGGTCAGGGAAGGAGAACGGAGGGTGAGGGCAGGAAGAAAACAACAAGAGGATGAAAGCAACATAGAGGGTGGGTGTGTGGAAGCAACGCATTGGACATGGGTGAGGGAAGAAGAATGGAGGGTGGGGGCGGGGCGGGGAGAAAGCAACAAGAGGACAGAAGCAACACAGAGGGCGGGTGGTGGAAGCAACGCATGCAATATGAAGAGGGAAGAAGAACAGAGGGTGGGGGCGGGGAGAAAGCAACAAGAGGACAGAAGCAACACAGAGGGTGGGTAGTGCGAGCAACACATAGGACATGGGAGAGGGAAGCAGAACGGAGGGTGGGGGGCAGGGAGAAAGCAACAAGAGGACAGAAGCAACACAGAGGGCGGGTAGTGCAAGCAACACATAGGACATGGGTGAGGGAAGCAGAACGGAGAGTAGGGGAGAGAGGAAATCAACAAGAGAACAGAAGCAACACAAAGGGCAGGTGGTGGAAGGAAATGCATAGGACATGGGTGAGGGAACAAGAACGGAGGGTCAGGGCAGGGAGAAAGCAACAAGAGGACAGAAGCAACCAGAGGGTGGGTAGTGCAAGCAACACATTGGACATGGGTGAGGGAAGCAGAACGAAGGGTGGGGGCGGGGAGAAAGCAACAAGAGGACAGAAGCAACACAGAGGGTGGGTGTTGAAAGCAACGCATAGGACCTGGGTAAGGGAAGAAGAACGTAGGGTGGGGGCGGGGAGTAAGCAACAAGAGGACAGACTGAAAATAAAGGGCGGGTGGTGGAAGCAACACATAAGACATGGGTGAGGGAAGAAGAACGGAGGGTGGGGGCAGGGGAAAGCAACAAGAGGACAGAAGCAACACAGAGGGCGGGTGGTGGAAGCAACGCATGGGACATGGGTGATGAAAGAAGAACGGAGGGTGGGGGTGGGGGCGGGGGGAAAGCAACAAGATGACTGAAGCAACACAGAGGGCAGGTGGTGGAAGCAACACATAAGACTTGGGTGAGGGAAGAAGAACGGAGGTTGGGGGCGAGAGGAAAGCAACAAGAGGACTGTAGCAACACAGAGGGAGGGTGGTGGAAGCAACACATAGGCCATGGGTGAGGGAAGCAGAGACGGAGAGTGGGGGAGAGAGGAAAGCAACAAGAGGACAGAAGCAACACAGAGGGCGTGTGTTGGAAGCAACACATAGGACATGGGTGAGGGAAGCAGAACGGAGAGTGGGAGAGAGGAAAGCAACAAGAGGACAGATGCAACACAGAGGGTGGGTGGTGGAAGCAAAACATAGGACATGGGTCAGGGAAGGAGAACGGAGGGTGAGGGCAGGAAGAAAACAACAAGAGGACGAAAGCAACACAGAGGGTGGGTGTTGCAAGCAACGCATAGGACATGGGTGAGGGAAAAAGAACGGAGGGTGGAAGCGGGGAGAAAGCAATAACAGGACAAAAGCAACACAGAGGGCGGGTGGTGGAAGCAACACATAGGACATGGGTAAGGGAAGAAGAACGGAGGGTGGGGGTGAGAGGAAAGCAAAAAGAGGACATAAGCAACCAGAGTGTGGGTAGTGCAAGCAACACATATGACATGGATGAGGGAAGTAGAATGGAGGATGGGGTGGGGAGAAAGCAACAAGAGGACAGAAGCAACACAGAGGGCGGGTGTTGGAAGCAACGTATAGGACATGGGTGAGGGAAGCTGAAAGGAGGGTGGGGAGAAAATAACAAGAGGACAGAAGCAACACAGAGGGTGGGTGGTGGAAGCGACGCATAGGACATGGGTCAGAGAAGAAGAACGGAGAGTGGGGAGAGAGGAAAGCAACAAGGGGACAGAAGCAACACAGAGGGCGGGTGGTGGAAGCAACACATAGGACATGGGTCAGAGAAGAAGAATGGAGAGTGGGGGAGAGAGGAAAGCAACAAGGGGACAGAAGCAACACAGAGGGCGGGTGGTGGAAGCAACACATAGGACATGGGAGAGGGAAAAATAACGAAGGGTGGGGGGCGCGGAGAAAGCAACAAGAAGACAGAGGCAACACAGAGGGTGGGTGTTGGAAGCAACGCATAGGACATGGGAGAGGTAATCAGAACAGAGGGTAGGAGCAGGAGAAAGCAACAAGAGGACAGAAGCAACACAGAGGGTGGGTGGTGGAAGCAAGTCATAGGACATGGGTGAGGGAAGAGGAATGGAGGGTGGGGGCGGGGAGAAATCAACAAGAGGACATAAGCAACACAGAGGGCGGGTACTGCAAGCAACACATAGGACATGGGTGAGGGAAGCAGAACGGAGTGTGAGGGAGAGAGGAATGCAAAAAGAGGACAGAAGCAACACAAAGGGCGGGTGGTGAAAGGAAACACATAGGATATGGGTGAGGGAAAAAGAACGGAGGTTTGGGGACGGGGAGAAAGCAACAAGAGGACATAAGCAACCAGAGGGTGGGTAGTGCAAGCAACACATATGACATGGATGAGGGAAGTAGAATGGAGGATGGGGTGGGGAGAAAGCAACAAGAGGACAGAAGCAACACAGAGGGCGGGTGTTGTAAGCAACGTATAGGACATGGGTAAGGGAAGAACGGAGGGTGGGGGTGGGGAGAAAGCAACAAGAGGACAGATTGAAAACAAAGGGCGGGTGGTGGAAGCAACACATAAGACATGGGTGAGGGAAGAAGAATGGAGGGTGGGGGCGGGGCGGGGGGAAAGCAACAAGAGGACAGAAGCAACACAGAGGGCGGGTAGTAGAAGCAATGCATGGGACATGGGTGACGAAAGAAGAACGGAGGGTCGGGGAGGGAGGAAAGCAACAAGAGGACCGAAGCAACACAGAGGGCAGGTGGTGGAAGCAACACATAGGACGTGGGTAAGGGAAGAAGAACGGAGGTTGGGGGCGAGAGGAAAGCAACAAGAGGACTGTAGCAACACAGAGGGAGGGTGGTGGAAGCAACACATAGGCCATGGGTTAGGGAAGCAGAACGGAGAGTGGGGGAGAGAGGAAAGCAGTCACGCCCTGGTCACCAGCAGACTCGACTACGGCAACGCACTCTACGCGGAATAAACAAAAACCTCACCCGCAAGCTACAGAACATCCAGAACGCCGCCGCAAGACTGGTCCTCAACCTGCCAAAACACTGCCACTGGCTCCCCGTCGAGCGAGAATCACCTTCAAGATGCTCACCCACGCACACAAGGCCCTCCAAGGCACCGGACCAGCATACCTGAACAGCCGACTCAAATTCCAAAGGACCCTACAATCAGCCCAGCTCTCCTACGCCATGGTTCCCCGCACCAGAAAGACCAGATCGGGAGACCGCTCCTTCTCCTTCCTCGCGGCCAAAGCATGGAACGCCCTTCCGCACCACCTCAGACAGACAACATCGCTCCCCATCTTCGCAAGTAACCTCAAAACCTGGCTCTTCGACAGACCCCCTCCTTGATGGAATGGAACCTGCACCCCCTCACCCCTAGCGCCTTGAGACCCTTACGGGTGAGTAGTCGCACTTTAACAAACCCCTGAACAAGAGGACAGAAGCAACACAGAAGGTGGGTGGTGGACGCAAAACATAGGATATGGGTCAGGGAAGGAGAACGGAGGGGTGAGGGCAGGAAGAAAACAACAAGAGGATGAAAGCAACATAGAGGGTGGGTGTGTGGAAGCAACGCATTGGACATGGGTGAGGGAAGAAGAATGGAGGGTGGGGGCGGGCGGGGAGAAAGCAACAAGAGGACAGAAGCAACACAGAGGGCGGGTGGTGGAAGCAACGCATGCGATATGAAGAGGGAAGAAGAACAGAGGGTGGGGGCGGGGAGAAAGCAACAAGAGGACAGAAGCAACACAGAGGGTGGGTAGTGCGAGCAACACATAGGACATGGGAGAGGGAAGCAGAACGGAGGGTGGGGGCAGGGAGAAAGCAACAAGAGGACAGAAGCAACACAGAGGGCGGGTAGTGCAAGCAACACATAGGACATGGGTGAGGGAAGCAGAACGGAGAGTAGGGGAGAGAGGAAATCAACAAGAGAACAGAAGCAACACAAAGGGCAGGTGGTGGAAGGAAATGCATAGGACATGGGTGAGGGAACAAGAACGGAGGGTCAGGGCAGGGAGAAAGCAACAAGAGGACAGAAGCAACCAGAGGGTGGGTAGTGCAAGCAACACATTGGACATGGGTGAGGGAAGCAGAACGGAGGGTGGGGGCGGGGAGAAAGCAACAAGAGGACAGAAGCAACACAGAGGGTGGGTGTTGAAAGCAACGCATAGGACCTGGGTAAGGGAAGAAGAACGTAGGGTGGGGGCGGGGAGTAAGCAACAAGAGGACAGACTGAAAATAAAGGGCGGGTGGTGGAAGCAACACATAAGACATGGGTGAGGGAAGAAGAACGGAGGGTGGGGGCAGGGGAAAGCAACAAGAGGACAGAAGCAACACAGAGGGCGGGTGGTGGAAGCAACGCATGGGACATGGGTGATGAAAGAAGAACGGAGGGTGGGGGTGGGGGCGGGGGGAAAGCAACAAGATGACTGAAGCAACACAGAGGGCAGGTGGTGGAAGCAACACATAAGACTTGGGTAAGGGAAGAAGAACGGAGGTTGGGGGCGAGAGGAAAGCAACAAGAGGACTGTAGCAACACAGAGGGAGGGTGGTGGAAGCAACACATAGGCCATGGGTGAGGGAAGCAGAACGGAGAGTGGGGGAGAGAGGAAAGCAACAAGAGGACAGAAGCAACACAGAGGGCGTGTGTTGGAAGCAACACATAGGACATGGGTGAGGGAAGCAGAACGGAGAGTGGGAGAGAGAGGAAAGCAACAAGAGGACAGATGCAACACAGAGGGTGGGTGGTGGAGGCAAAACATAGGACATGGGTCAGGGAAAGAGAACGTAGGGTGAGGGCAGGAAGAAAACAACAAGAGGACAGAAAGCAACACAGAGGGTGGGTGTTGCAAGCAACGCATAGGACATGGGTGAGGGAAAAAGAACGGAGGGTGGAAGCGGGAGAAAGCAATAACAGGACAAAAGCAACACAGAGGGCGGGTGGTGGAAGCAACACATAGGACATGGGTAAGGGAAGAAGAACGGAGGGTGGGGGTGAGAGGAAAGCAAAAAGAGGACATAAGCAACCAGAGTGTGGGTAGTGCAAGCAACACATATGACATGGATGAGGGAAGTAGAATGGAGGATGGGGTGGGGAGAAAGCAACAAGAGGACAGAAGCAACACAGAGGGCGGGTGTTGGAAGCAACGTATAGGACCTGGATAAGCGAAGAAGAACGGAGGGTGGGGGCGGGGAGAAAGCAACAATAGGACAGAAGGAAGACGAGGGTGGGTGGTGGGAAGCAACCCATAGGACATGGGTGAGGGAAGCAGAACGGAGAGTGGGGTAGACAGGAAAGCAACAAGAGGACAGAAGCAACACAGAGTTCGGGTGGTGGAAGCAACACATAGGACATGGGTGAGGGAAGCTGAAAGGAGGGTGGGGTGGGGAGAAAATAACAAGAGGACAGAAGCAACACAGAGGGTGGGTGGTGGAAGCGACGCATAGGACATGGGTCAGAGAAGAAGAACGGAGAGTGGGGGAGAGAGGAAAGCAACAAGGGGACAGAAGCAACACAGAGGGCGGGTGGTGGAAGCAACACATAGGACATGGGTCAGAGAAGAAGAACGGAGAGTGGGGGAGAGAGAAAGCAACAAGGGGACAGAAGCAACACAGAGGGCGGGTGGTGGAAGCAACACATAGGACATGGGAGAGGGAAAAATAACGAAGGGTGGGGGCGCGGAGAAAGCAACAAGAAGACAGAGGCAACACAGAGGGTGGGTGTTGGAAGCAACGCATAGGACATGGGAGAGGTAATCAGAACAGAGGGTAGGAGCAGGGAGAAAGCAACAAGAGGACAGAAGCAACACAGAGGGTGGGTGGTGGAAGCAAGTCATAGGACATGGGTGAGGGAAGAGGAATGGAGGGTGGGGGCGGGGAGAAATCAACAAGAGGACATAAGCAACACAGAGGGCGGGTACTGCAAGCAACACATAGGACATGGGTGAGGGAAGCAGAACGGAGTGTGAGGGAGAGAGGAATGCAAAAAGAGGACAGAAGCAACACAAAGGGCGGGTGGTGAAAGGAAACACATAGGATATGGGTGAGGGAAAAAGAACGGAGGTTTGGGGACGGGGAGAAAGCAACAAGAGGACATAAGCAACCAGAGGGTGGGTAGTGCAAGAAACACATATGACATGGATGAGGGAAGTAGAATGGAGGATGGGGTGGGGAGAAAGCAACAAGAGGACAGAAGCAACACAGAGGGCGGGTGTTGTAAGCAACGTATAGGACATGGGTAAGGGAAGAACGGAGGGTGGGGGCGGGGAGAAAGCAACAAGAGGACAGATTGAAAACAAAGGGCGGGTGGTGGAAGCAACACATAAGACATGGGTGAGGGAAGAAGAATGGAGGGTGGGGGCGGGGCGGGGGGAAAGCAACAAGAGGACAGAAGCAACACAGAGGGCGGGTAGTAGAAGCAATGCATGGGACATGGGTGACGAAAGAAGAACGGAGGGTCGGGGAGGGAGGAAAGCAACAAGAGGACCGAAGCAACACAGAGGGCAGGTGGTGGAAGCAACACATAGGACGTGGGTAAGGGAAGAAGAACGGAGGTTAGGGGCGAGAGGAAAGCAACAAGAGGACTGTAGCAACACAAAGGGAGGGTGGTGGAAGCAACACATAGGCCATGGGTTAGGGAAGCAGAACGGAGAGTGGGGGAGAGAGGAAAGCAGTCACGCCCTGGTCACCAGCAGACTCGACTACGGCAACGCACTCTACGCCGGAATAAACAAAAACCTCACCCGCAAGCTACAGAACATCCAGAACGCCGCCGCAAGACTGGTCCTCAACCTGCCAAAACACTGCCACTGGCTCCCCGTCGAGCGAGAATCACCTTCAAGATGCTCACCCACGCACACAAGGCCCTCAAGGCACCGGACCAGCATACCTGAACAGCCGACTCAAATTCCAAAGGACCCTACAATCAGCCCAGCTCTCCTACGCCATGGTTCCCCGCACCAGAAAGACCAGATCGGGAGACCGCTCCTTCTCCTTCCTCGCGGCCAAAGCATGGAACGCCCTTCCGCACCACCTCAGACAGACAACATCGCTCCCCATCTTCGCAAGTAACCTCAAAACCTGGCTCTTCGACAGACCCCCTCCTTGATGGAATGGAACCTGCACCCCCCCTCACCCCTAGCGCCTTGAGACCCTTACGGGTGAGTAGTCGCACTTTAACAAACCCCTGAACAAGAGGACAGAAGCAACACAGAGGGTGGGTGGTGGACGCAAAACATAGGATATGGGTCAGGGAAGGAGAACGGAGGGTGAGGGCAGGAAGAAAACAACAAGAGGATGAAAGCAACATAGAGGGTGGGTGTGTGGAAGCAACGCATTGGACATGGGTGAGGGAAGAAGAATGGAGGGTGGGGGCGGGCGGGCGGGGAGAAAGCAACAAGAGGACAGAAGCAACACAGAGGGCGGGTGGTGGAAGCAACGCATGCAATATGAAGAGGGAAGAAGAACAGAGGGTGGGGGCGGGGAGAAAGCAACAAGAGGACAGAAGCAACACAGAGGGTGGGTAGTGCGAGCAACACATAGGACATGGGAGAGGGAAGCAGAACGGAGGGTGGGGGCAGGGAGAAAGCAACAAGAGGACAGAAGCAACACAGAGGGCGGGTAGTGCAAGCAACACATAGGACATGGGTGAGGGAAGCAGAACGGAGAGTAGGGGAGAGAGGAAATCAACAAGAGAACAGAAGCAACACAAAGGGCAGGTGGTGGAAGGAAATGCATAGGACATGGGTGAGGGAACAAGAACGGAGGGTCAGGGCAGGGAGAAAGCAACAAGAGGACAGAAGCAACCAGAGGGTGGGTAGTGCAAGCAACACATTGGACATGGGTGAGGGAAGCAGAACGAAGGGTGGGGGCGGGGAGAAAGCAACAAGAGGACAGAAGCAACACAGAGGGTGGGTGTTGAAAGCAACGCATAGGACCTGGGTAAGGGAAGAAGAACGTAGGGTGGGGGCGGGGAGTAAGCAACAAGAGGACAGACTGAAAATAAAGGGCGGGTGGTGGAAGCAACACATAAGACATGGGTGAGGGAAGAAGAACGGAGGGTGGGGGCAGGGGAAAGCAACAAGAGGACAGAAGCAACACAGAGGGCGGGTGGTGGAAGCAACGCATGGGACATGGGTGATGAAAGAAGAACGGAGGGTGGGGGTGGGGGGCGGGGGGAAAGCAACAAGATGACTGAAGCAACACAGAGGGCAGGTGGTGGAAGCAACACATAAGACTTGGGTGAGGGAAGAAGAACGGAGGTTGGGGGCGAGAGGAAAGCAACAAGAGGACTGTAGCAACACAGAGGGAGGGTGGTGGAAGCAACACATAGGCCATGGGTGAGGGAAGCAGAACGGAGAGTGGGGGAGAGAGGAAAGCAACAAGAGGACAGAAGCAACACAGAGGGCGTGTGTTGGAAGCAACACATAGGACATGGGTGAGGGAAGCAGAACGGAGAGTGGGAGAGAGAGGAAAGCAACAAGAGGACAGATGCAACACAGAGGGTGGGTGGTGGAAGCAAAACATAGGACATGGGTCAGGGAAGGAGAACGGAGGGTGAGGGCAGGAAGAAAACAACAAGAGGACGAAAGCAACACAGAGGGTGGGTGTTGCAAGCAACGCATAGGACATGGGTGAGGGAAAAAGAACGGAGGGTGGAAGCGGGGAGAAAGCAATAACAGGACAAAAGCAACACAGAGGGCGGGTGGTGGAAGCAACACATAGGACATGGGTAAGGGAAGAAGAACGGAGGGTGGGGGTGAGAGGAAAGCAAAAAGAGGACATAAGCAACCAGAGTGTGGGTAGTGCAAGCAACACATATGACATGGATGAGGGAAGTAGAATGGAGGATGGGGTGGGGAGAAAGCAACAAGAGGACAGAAGCAACACAGAGGGCGGGTGTTGGAAGCAACGTATAGGACATGGGTGAGGGAAGCTGAAAGGAGGGTGGGGAGAAAATAACAAGAGGACAGAAGCAACACAGAGGGTGGGTGGTGGAAGCGACGCATAGGACATGGGTCAGAGAAGAAGAACGGAGAGTGGGGGAGAGAGGAAAGCAACAAGGGGACAGAAGCAACACAGAGGGCGGGTGGTGGAAGCAACACATAGGACATGGGTCAGAGAAGAAGAATGGAGAGTGGGGGAGAGAGGAAAGCAACAAGGGGACAGAAGCAACACAGAGGGCGGGTGGTGGAAGCAACACATAGGACATGGGAGAGGGAAAAATAACGAAGGGTGGGGGCGCGTAGAAAGCAACAAGAAGACAGAGGCAACACAGAGGGTGGGTGTTGGAAGCAACGCATAGGACATGGGAGAGGTAATCAGAACAGAGGGTAGGAGCAGGGAGAAAGCAACAAGAGGACAGAAGCAACACAGAGGGTGGGTGGTGGAAGCAAGTCATAGGACATGGGTGAGGGAAGAGGAATGGAGGGTGGGGGCGGGGAGAAATCAACAAGAGGACACTAAGCAACACAGAGGGCGGGTACTGCAAGCAACACATAGGACATGGGTGAGGGAAGCAGAACGGAGTGTGAGGGAGAGAGGAATGCAAAAAGAGGACAGAAGCAACACAAAGGGCGGGTGGTGAAAGGAAACACATAGGATATGGGTGAGGGAAAAAGAACGGAGGTTTGGGGACGGGGAGAAAGCAACAAGAGGACATAAGCAACCAGAGGGTGGGTAGTGCAAGCAACACATATGACATGGATGAGGAAGTAGAATGGAGGATGGGGTGGGGAGAAAGCAACAAGAGGACAGAAGCAACACAGAGGGCGGGTGTTGTAAGCAACGTATAGGACATGGGTAAGGGAAGAACGGAGGGTGGGGGTGGGGAGAAAGCAACAAGAGGACAGATTGAAAACAAAGGGCGGGTGGTGGAAGCAACACATAAGACATGGGTGAGGGAAGAAGAATGGAGGGTGGGGGGCGGGGCGGGGGAAAGCAACAAGAGGACAGAAGCAACACAGAGGGCGGGTAGTAGAAGCAATGCATGGGACATGGGTGACGAAAGAAGAACGGAGGGTCGGGGAGGAGGAAAGCAACAAGAGGACCGAGAAGCAACACAGAGGGCAGGTGGTGGAAGCAACACATAGGACGTGGGTAAGGGAAGAAGAACGGAGGTTGGGGGCGAGAGGAAAGCAACAAGAGGACTGTAGCAACACAGAGGGAGGGTGGTGGAAGCAACACATAGGCCATGGGTTAGGGAAGCAGAACGGAGAGTGGGGGAGAGAGGAAAGCAGTCACGCCCTGGTCACCAGCAGACTCGACTACGGCAACGCACTCTACGCCGGAATAAACAAAAACCTCACCCGCAAGCTACAGAACATCCAGAACGCCGCCGCAAGACTGGTCCTCAACCTGCCAAAACACTGCCACTGGCTCCCCGTCGAGGCGAGAATCACCTTCAAGATGCTCACCCACGCACACAAGGCCCTCCAAGGCACCGGACCAGCATACCTGAACAGCCGACTCAAATTCCAAAGGACCCTACAATCAGCCCAGCTCTCCTACGCCATGGTTCCCCGCACCAGAAAGACCAGATCGGGAGACCGCTCCTTCTCCTTCCTCGCGGCCAAAGCATGGAACGCCCTTCCGCACCACCTCAGACAGACAACCTCGCTCCCCATCTTCGCAAGTAACCTCAAAACCTGGCTCTTCGACAGACCCCTCCTTGATGGAATGGAACCTGCACCCCCCCCCCTCACCCCTAGCGCCTTGAGACCCTTACGGGTGAGTAGTCGCACTTTAACAAACCCCTGAACAAGAGGACAGAAGCAACACAGAAGGTGGGTGGTGGACGCAAAACATAGGATATGGGTCAGGGAAGGAGAACGGAGGGTGAGGGCAGGAAGAAAACAACAAGAGGATGAAAGCAACATAGAGGGTGGGTGTGTGGAAGCAACGCATTGGACATGGGTGAGGGAAGAAGAATGGAGGGTGGGGGCGGGCGGGGAGAAAGCAACAAGAGGACAGAAGCAACACAGAGAGGCGGGTGGTGGAAGCAACGCATGCGATATGAAGAGGGAAGAAGAACAGAGGGTGGGGGCGGGGGAGAAAGCAACAAGAGGACAGAAGCAACACAGAGGGTGGGTAGTGCGAGCAACACATAGGACATGGGAGAGGGAAGCAGAACGGAGGGTGGGGGCAGGGAGAAAGCAACAAGAGGACAGAAGCAACACAGAGGGCGGGTAGTGCAAGCAACACATAGGACATGGGTGAGGAAGCAGAACGGAGAGTAGGGGAGAGAGGAAATCAACAAGAGAACAGAAGCAACACAAAGGGCAGGTGGTGGAAGGAAATGCATAGGACATGGGTGAGGGAACAAGAACGGAGGGTCAGGGCAGGGAGAAAGCAACAAGAGGACAGAAGCAACCAGAGGGTGGGTAGTGCAAGCAACACATTGGACATGGGTGAGGGAAGCAGAACGGAGGGTGGGGGCGGGGAGAAAGCAACAAGAGGACAGAAGCAACACAGAGGGTGGGTGTTGAAAGCAACGCATAGGACCTGGGTAAGGGAAGAAGAACGTAGGGTGGGGGCGGGGAGTAAGCAACAAGAGGACAGACTGAAAATAAAGGGCGGGTGGTGGAAGCAACACATAAGACATGGGTGAGGGAAGAAGAACGGAGGGTGGGGGCAGGGGGAAAGCAACAAGAGGACAGAAGCAACACAGAGGGCGGGTGGTGGAAGCAACGCATGGGACATGGGTGATGAAAGAAGAACGGAGGGTGGGGGTGGGGGGCGGGGGAAAGCAACAAGATGACTGAAGCAACACAGAGGGCAGGTGGTGGAAGCAACACATAAGACTTGGGTAAGGGAAGAAGAACGGAGGTTGGGGGCGAGAGGAAAGCAACAAGAGGACTGTAGCAACACAGAGGGAGGGTGGTGGAAGCAACACATAGGCCATGGGTGAGGGAAGCAGAACGGAGAGTGGGGGAGAGAGGAAAGCAACAAGAGGACAGAAGCAACACAGAGGGCGTGTGTTGGAAGCAACACATAGGACATGGGTGAGGGAAGCAGAACGGAGAGTGGGAGAGAGAGGAAAGCAACAAGAGGACAGATGCAACACAGAGGGTGGGTGGTGGAAGCAAAACATAGGACATGGGTCAGGGAAAGAGAACGGAGGGTGAGGGCAGGAAGAAAACAACAAGAGGACGAAAGCAACACAGAGGGTGGGTGTTGCAAGCAACGCATAGGACATGGGTGAGGGAAAAAGAACGGAGGGTGGAAGTGGGAGAAAGCAATAACAGGACAAAAGCAACACAGAGGGCGGGTGGTGGAAGCAACACATAGGACATGGGTAAGGGAAGAAGAACGGAGGGTGGGGGTGAGAGGAAAGCAAAAAAGAGGACATAAGCAACCAGAGTGTGGGTAGTGCAAGCAACACATATGACATGGATGAGGGAAGTAGAATGGAGGATGGGGTGGGGAGAAAGCAACAAGAGGACAGAAGCAACACAGAGGGCGGGTGTTGGAAGCAACGTATAGGACCTGGATAAGCGAAGAAGAACGGAGGGTGGGGGCGGGGAGAAAGCAACAATAGGACAGAAGGAAGACGAGGGTGGGTGGTGGAAGCAACCCATAGGACATGGGTGAGGGAAGCAGAACGGAGAGTGGGGTAGACAGGAAAGCAACAAGAGGACAGAAGCAACACAGAGTTCGGGTGGTGGAAGCAACACATAGGACATGGGTGAGGGAAGCAGAACGGAGGGTGGGGGCGTGGAGAAAATAACAAGAGGACAGAAGCAACACAGAGAGCGGGTGATGGAAGCAACGCATAGGACATGGGTGATGAAAGAAGAACGGAGGGTGGGGGTGGGGGCGGGGGGAAAGCAACAAGATGACTGAAGCAACACAGAGGGCAGGTGGTGGAAGCAACACATAAGACTTGGGTAAGGGAAGAAGAACGGAGGTTGGGGGCGAGAGGAAAGCAACAAGAGGACTGTAGCAACACAGAGGGAGGGTGGTGGAAGCAACACATAGGCCATGGGTGAGGGAAAAAGAACGGAGGGTGGGGGCGAGGAGAAAGCAACAAGAGGACAGAAGCAAGACAGAGAGCGGGTGATGGAAGCAACGCATAGGACATGGGTGAGGGAAGAACGGAGGATGGGGGCGGGGAGAATGCGACAAGAGGACAGAAGCAACACAGAGGACGGGTGGTGGAAGCAACGCATAGGACATGGGAGAGGTAAGCAGAACGGAGGGTTGGGGCGTGGAGAAAGCAACAAGAGGACAGAAGCAACACAGAGGGTGGGTGGTGGAAGCAACGGAAAGGACATGGGTGAGGGAAGAAGAACGGAGGGTGGGGGCGGGGATAAATCAACAAGAGGACAGAAGCAACAGAGAGGGCGGATGGTGGAAGCAACACATAGGACATGGGGAGGGAAGCAGAAAGGAGGGTGAGGAGAAAACAACAAAAGGACCGAAGCAACACAGAGGGTGGGTGGTAGAAGCAATACATAGGACATGGGTGATGAGAGCAGAATGGAGGGTGGGGAGTTGGGGAAATCAACAAGAGAACAGAAGCAACAGAGAGGGTGGGTAGTACAAGCAACACAGGACATGGGTGAGGGAATCAGAACAGAGGGTGGGGATGGGGAGACAGCAACAAGAGGACAGAAGCAACACAGAGGGCGGGTAGTGCAAGCAACACATAGGACATGGATGAGGGATGCAGAATAGAGAGTGGGGAAGAGAGGAAATCAGAACAGAGGGTGGGGATGGGGAGACAGCAACAAGAGGACAGAAGCAACACAGAGGGCGGGTGGTGGAAGCAACACATAGGACATGGGTGAGGGAAGCAGACAGCAGGGTTGGGAGGGTAGGAAACAACAAAAGGACAGAAGCAACACAGAGGGCGGGTGATGGAAGCAACGCATAGGACATGGGTGAGGGGAAAAAAACAGAGGGTGGGGAGAAAGCAACGAGAGGACAGAAGTAAAACAAAGGGCGGGTAGTGGAAGCAACGCATAGGACATGGGTGAGGGGAAAAAACAGAGAGTGGGGGTGGGGAAAAAGCAACAAGAGGACAGAAGCAACACAGAGGGCGGGTGGTGGAAGCAATGCATAGGACATGGGAGAGGTAAGTAGAACAGAGGGTGGGGGCACGGAGAAAGCAACAAGAGGACAGAAGCAGCACAGAGGGCGGGTGTTGGAAGCAACGCATAGGACATGGGTAAGGGAAGCAGAACGGAGAGAGGAAAGCAACAAGAGGACAGAAGCAACACAGAGGGCGGATGGTGGAAGCAACACATAGGACATGGGGTGCGCAGTCAAAATTTCGATTTTTTATATCGACCTACACTAATATCGAGTTTTTAATATCGTAGGGACAGAATATCGATGTCAAGAATATCGGTGACCAGAATATCGACCTTAAGGTAAGTAATATCGTTTTTTTTATATCGAAGTAAGTAATATCGAAGTAAGTAATATCGAAGTAAGTAATATCGTTAGCAAAAATATCGTTAATAATATCGATATTTATATTAGTGTTATGTATTTTAGTATGTATTTTATATGTATGTTTAACATTTTTTGTAATGTATTTTTATTATTTTTAAATATATGTATTAAATGTTTAGAAATTAGTCATTCTTTTTACGTTAATTTTGCGTTTTAGTATCACAGAGGGTTGTGGGTTTATAGGGGGAATAGGGTGGGAAGTAATTTAATTAGAATTAATTAATTAATATGTTTTTATTTTTGTTATTAATTATTAATTTATTGTTAATGAATTATTAATTAATTTATTTAATTGATTACTTTATCAGCATATTAATTATAATTAATTTTTATTTATTTATTGTTATTGTTAATTAATTTATTGTTAATTAATTATTATTTGTTAATTAATTTTTATTAATTGATTAATTGATAATTAAATTAATTATCTTAATTTTTATGTGTAGCGGGTTGTGGGTTTATAGGGGAATAAGGCGGAAGTAATTTAATTATAATTAATTAATATTTTTTATTTATTGTTATTGATAATTTATTGTTAATTAATTATTAAATGGGAATACATTTTTATTAATTGATTAATTTATAATTATATTAATTATAATTAATTTATAATTTTTTTATTTATTGTTATTGTTAATTAATTTATTGTTAATTTATTATTAATTGGTAATTAATTTTTATTAATTGCTTAATTGATAATTAAATTAATTGTGTTCTATTTTATGTGTAGCGGGTTGTGTGTTTAATGGGGAATATGGTGGGAAGTAATTTAATGTTATTTAAGTAAATATTAATTAAATTTTATTGGTATTTATTATAAATTTTTTAGTTAATTTATTATTAATATGTTATTTATTTTACAAAAATTATTTAATTAATAAGTATGTTAATTTAACCCCTACACTATCTTACATTTTCCACACTGTTACACTCCCTGGAGTGGGAGTAGTAATTTTTACCCCTACGCTATCCAACACTTTCCCTACTGTTGCACTCCCTGGAGTGGGAATAGTAATTTTAACCCCTACGCTATCCAACACTTTCCCTACTGTTGCACTCACTGGAGTGGGAATAGTAATTTTTACCCCTACGCTATCCAACACTTTCCCTACTGTTGCACTCACTGGGAGTGGGAATAGTAATTTTACCCCTACGCTATCCAACATTTTCCCTACTGTTGCACTGTTTGGAGTTGGAATAGTAATTTTATTACCTCCGCTATCTAATATTTTTGTATTATTTTAGTTAATGTAGTATATAATTAATTTTAAAAAGATTAAAAATTATTTTAATTTTTTTAATTTGTTATATATATTTATTTAATTTTTATTTATATTATTGTTTTATGTGTATAGATGTATTTATAATTTATATAATATATATTTTTTTTTAAAGTTATTAAAATAATTATTAAAAATTATTAGCAAGTAAGTATATATATTATATATTATATGTATATGTTTAATTTATTTTTACATTACATATATATTACTTATAATTTTAAACATTTTAAAATATTTTTAACTATGTTTATTTTAATTATATGTATTATTTACTTTATTTTACGATATTTTAACAACAATATTTTTGACATCGATATTTTTTTTCCGATATTTTTGTACTTACCATAATGTAGATAGGATGTCGATATTCTTGACTTCGATATTCTTGCGTCGATATTTCTGTAGGTCGATATTCTGACCTTCGATATTTTGTCAGTGATTCAGGACATGGGTGAGGGAAGCAGAAAGGAGGGTGGGGGCGGTGAGAAAACAACAATAGGACAGAAGCAACACAGAGGGCGGGTGGTGGAAGCAACGTATAGGACATGGGTCAGGGAAAAAGAATGGAGGGTGGGGGCGGGGTGGAGAGAAATCAACAAGAGAACAGAAGCAACACAGTGGGCGGGTGGTGGAAGCAACGCATAGGACATTGGTGAGCGAAAAAGAACGGAGGGTGGGGATGGGGAGAAAGCAACAAGAGGACAGAAGCAACACAGAGGGCGGGTGGTGGAAGCAACGCTTAGGACATGGGAGAGGTAAGCAGAACAGAGGGTGAGGCTGTGAGAAAGCAACAAGTGGACAGAAGCAACACAGAGGGTGGGTAGTGAAAGCAACACATAGGACATGGGTGAGGGAAGCAGAACCGAGAGTGGGGGAGAGAGGAAAGCAACAAGAGGACAGAAACAACACAGAGGGCGGGTGGTGGAAACAACACATAGGACATGGGTGAGGGAAGCAGAAAGGAAGGTGGAGCGGGAGAAAACAACACAAGAACAGAAGCAACACAGAGACCGGGTGCGGGAAGCAACGCATATGACATGGGTCAGGGAAGAAGAACGGAGGGTGCGGGCGGGGTGAAATCAACAAGAGGACAGAAGCAACACAAAGGGCAGGTGGTGGAAGCAACGCATAGGACATGGGTGAGGGAAAAAGAATGGAGGGTGGGGGCGGGGAGAAAGCAACAAGAGGACAGAAGCAACACACAGGATGGGTATTGCAAGCAACACATAGGCCATGGGTGAGGGAAGCAGAATGGAGGGTGGGGGTGGGGAGAAAGCAACAAGAGGACAGAAGCAACACAAAGGGCGGTTAGTGCAAGCAACGCATAGGACATGGGTGAGGATAGCAAAGCGTAGAGTGGGGAAGAGAGGAAAGCAACAAGAGGACAGAAGCAACACAGAGGGCGGGTGGTGGAAGCAACACATATGACATGGATGAGGGAAGCAGAAAGGAGGGTGGGGCGGGGTGAAAACAACACGAGGACAGAAGCAACACAAATGGCGGGAGTTGGAAGCAAAGCATAGGACATGGGAGAGGTAAGCAGAATGGAGGGTGGGGGTGGGGAGAAAGCAACAAAAGGACAGAAGCAGCACAGAGGGCATGTTGGAAGCAGCGCATAGGACCTACGTAAGGGAAGAAGAACGAGGGTGGGGGCGGGGGGAAAGCAACAAGAGGACAGATGCAACAGGGCAGTGGTGGAAGCAACACATAGGTCATGGGTGAGGGAAGAAGAACGGAGGGGGGGGGTGGGGAGAAAGCAACAAGAGGACAGAAGGAACACAGTGGGTAGGTGGTGGAAGCAACGCATAGGACATGAGTGAGGGAAGCAGAACAGAGAGTGGGGGAGAGAGGAAAGCAACAATCAATCATCAATCAATCAATCATAGAATTTGTAGAGCGCACTACTTACCCGCGAGGGTCTCAAGGCGCTGGGGGAAAAAAGGGGGGGGGTGCCGCTACTGGTCGTACAGCCAGGTCTTGAGTAGCCTCCTGAAGGTCAGCAGGTCTTGGGTCTGCCGTAGGCTGAGTGGAAGGGTGTTCCAGGTCTTGGCGGCGAGGTGGGAGAAGGATCTGCCGCCGGTGGTTGTTCTTCGAATGCGAGGGACGGTGGCGAGGGAGAGGTCGGCGGAGCGGAGCTGGCGGTAGGGGACGTAGAAGAAGAGTCGTCTGTTGAGGTAGGCTGGGCCGATCTTGTGGAGTGCCTTGTGTGCGTGGATGAGGAGTTTGAACGAGATTCTCCTGTCGACGGGGAACCAGTGCAGGTTCCTCAGGTGGGGGGTGATGTGGCTGTGGCGTGGTATGTCGAGGATCAGGCGTGCGGAGGCGTTTTGTATGCGTTGCAGTCGCTTGATGAGCTTGGCCGGGGTTCCCGCGTAGAGGGCGTTCCCATAGTCGAGTCTGCTACTGACGAGGGCCTGGGTGACTGTTCTTCTTGTATCTGTCGGGATCCACCTGTAGATCTTGCGAAGCATGCGGAGGGTGTTGAAGCAGGAGGAGGAGACTGCGTTGACTTGCTTGGCCATGGAGAGCGTTGAGTCGAGGATGACTCCCAGGTTGCGTGCGTGGTCGGTGGGTGTCGGGGCTGCCCCCAGTGTCGTTGGCCACCAGGAGTCGTCCCAGGCTGAGGGGTTGGAGCTGAGGATGAGGACCTCCGTCTTGTCCGTGTTCAGCTTTAGTCGGCTGTTCTTCATCCAATCGGTGACGGCCTTCATTCCTTCGTGGAGGTTGGATTTGGGGGCGAGGGGGTCCTTGGTGAGGGAGAGGATCAGTTGAGTGTCGTCGGCGTAGGAGATTAAGTTGAGGTCGTGCTGTCTGGCGATGCGTGCGAGCGGGGCCATGTAGATGTTGAACAGTGTCGGGCTGAGGGATGAGCAACCCCGCGGACAGAAGCAACACAGAGGGCGGGTGGTGGAAGCTACACAAAGGACATGGTTGAGGGAAGCAGAACAGAGGGTGGGGGCGGGGAGAAAACAACAAGAGGACAGAAGCAACACAGAGGGCGGGAGGTGGAAGCAAAGCATAAAACAGGAATCAGGGAAGAAGAACGGAGGGTGGGGCGGGGAGAAATCAACAAGAGGACAGAAGCAAAACAAAGGGCTGGTGGTGGAAGCAACGCATAGGACATGGGTGAGGGAAAAAGAACAGAGGGTGGGGGCGGGGAGAAAGCAATAAGAGGACAGAAGCAACACTGAGGGCGGGTGGTGGAAGCAGCGCATAGGACATGGGTGAGGGAAAAAGAACGGAGGGTGGGGGCGAGGAGAAAGCAACAAGAGGACAGAAGCTACACAGAGAGCGAGTGGTAGAAGCAACGCATAGGACATGGGTGAGGGAAGAACGGAGGGTGGGGGTGGGGAGAAAGCAACAAGAGGACAGAAGCAACACAGAGGGTGGGTTTTTGTAATCAATGCATAGGACATGGGAGAGGTAAGCAGAACAGAGGGTGGGGGCGGGGAGAAAGCAACAAGAGGAAAGAAGCAAAACAGAGGGTGGAAGCCACGCATACTACATGGGTGAGGGAAGATGAACGGAGGGTGGGAGCGGGGAGGAATCAACAAGAGGACAGAAGGAACACAGAGGGCGGGTGGTGGGAGCAACACATAGGACATGGTGAGGGAATCGGAAAGGAGGGTGGGGAGAAAACAACAATAGGACAGAAGAAACACAGAGGGTGGGTGGTGGAAGCAACACATAGGACATGGGTGAGGGGAGCAGAATGGAGGGTGGGGGCGGGGAGAAATCAACAAGATTACAGAAGCAACACAGAGGGCGGGTGGTGGAAGCAACACATAGGACATGGGTGAGAAAAGAAGAATGGAGGGTGGGGGCGGGGAGAAAGCAACAAGAGGACAGAAGCAACACAGAGGGTGAGTAGCGCAAGCAACACATAGGACATGAATGAGGGAAGCAGAACGGAGGGTAGGGGCGGGGGCGGGGAGAAAGCAACAAGAGGACAGAAGCAACACAGAGGGCGGGTGGTGGAAGCAATGCATAGGACATGGGTGTGGGAAAAGGAACGGAGAGTGGGGAGAGAGGAAAGCAACAAGAGTGCAGAAGCAACACAGAGGGCGGGTGGTGGAAGCAACACATAGGACATGGGTGAGGGAAGCAGAAAGGAGGGTGGGCGGGGAGAAAACAACAGGAGGACAGAAGCAACACAGGAGACGGGTGGTGGAAGGAACACATAGGGCATGGGTCAGGTATGAAGAACGGAGGGTGGGAGCGGGTTGAAATCAACAACAGGACAGAAGCAACATAAAGGGTGGTTGGTGGAAGCAATGCATAGGACATGGGTGAGGGAAAATGAACGGAGGGTAGGGGCGGGGAGAAAGCAACAAGAGGAAAGAAGCAACACAGAGGGTGGGTAGTGCAAGCAACACATAGGACATGGGTGAGGGAAGCAGAACAGAGGGTGGGGGCAGGGAGAAAGCAACAAGAGGACAGAAGCAACACAGAGGGCGGGTGGTGGAAGCAACACATAGGACATGGGTGATGGAAGCAGAAAGGAGGGTGGGGGCGAGGGGAAATGAACAAGAGGACAGAAGCAACACAGAGGATGGGTGGGGGTAGCAACGCATAGGACATGGGTGAGGGAAGAAGAACGGAGGGTGGGGGCGGGGCGGGGAGAAAGCAACAAGAGGAAAGAAGCAACACAGAGGGTGGGTAGTGCAAGCAACACATTTATTTATTCACTTATAGAGCGCACGAATCACCCCATAAGGGTATCTCAGCGCTATGGGCACATAAGCGAACAAGTGGAGACTAAGTTAGAAAAGTGAGGTTTTCAATAATTTCCTGAATATCAGGTAATCTGTACATTGTCGTAATTGAATGGGGAGATTATTCCAGAGGCGTGGGGCCAGATGGTAGAAGGCCTTACCACCTTGGCGAGTCTTATTAAAGTGAGGGACAATAATCAGGGCATTGTCTCCTGAACGGAGAGTTCTGGAAGGCACGTAATTAATGAATTTGTCATTAATATAACTCGGGCCTAATCTGTATTCGGCTTTATAAGCCATACAACAAATTTTAAAATTGATCCTTTTCCGAATGGGTAGCCAATGAAGTTTTTGCAACAGAGGCAAGGAGGCTGTTCTTGGGGGGGCATTAGTTACCAAACGAGCCGCTGTGTTTTGGACAACCTGTAGTCTATTTATGTCTCTCTCATTGGCAGAAATCAGTAGTGCGTTGCAGTAATCTAAGCGGCTAAGAATCAATGCCTGAATCAAGGTTTTTCTTGTGGATAGTGGTAGGAAAGGGAAGACTCTTCTGAGCATACTCAGATTATGGAAGCAGGCTCCAATAGTAGAGGAAACATGCTCTCTCAGAGTGAGTTTTTGGTCCAATCGAACTCCCAAGTTTTTCACCACTTGTTTAGGACAAGGGGTGGGACCCAGTTCCTCTGGCCACCAACTAGGCGACCATTTCACAGAGGCATCTCCAAATAGCATAATCTCCGATTTGGTTGCGTTCAGCTGGAGAAAATTCAATTTCATCCATTCTGCTATGGATTTCATGCCATCACCAAAGGTGGTTTGAATATTGAGGTTGGATTTGTCAAACGAAAGGAGTAATTGGGTGTCATCAGCATAAGATATGGGGATGAAACCCAGATTTCTCAACAATCTCGCCAAGGGAGCGACATAAACGTTGAACAAAGTAGGGCTCAGACATGAGCCCTGTGGTACTCCCTTGGTAACCTTTGTGGTCTTTGAGTGGTACGGACCCAGGTTAATGGTCTGAGTTCTATCAGCTAAAAAGTTAGTTAACCATTTCAAAGCTAGTCCTGTGATGCCTATACCCCTCAGTCTACTGAGTAGAATTTGGTGAGATATGGTGTTGAATGCAGCGGATAGGTCAAGCAGCACCAAAAGTACCGCCTGACCTTTGTCCAATAGCATCCTAATGTTGTCTGTTACTGCCACCAGAGTTGACTCGGTGCTGTATCTGGGGCGAAACCCTGGACATGGGTGAGGGAAGCAGAACAGAGGGTGGGGGCAGGGAGAAAGCAACAAGAGGACAGAAGCAACACAGAGGGCGGGTGGTGGATGCAACGCATAGGACATGGGTCAGGGAAGAAGAACGCAGGGTGGGGATGGGGGGAAACCAACAAGAGGAAAGAAGCAACACAGAGGGTGGGTAGTGCAAGCAACACATAGGACATGGGTGAGGGAAGCAGAACAGAGGGTGGGGGCAGGGAGAAAGCAACAAGAGGACAGAAGCAACACAGAGGGCGGGTGGTGGAAGCAACGCATAGGACATGGGTCAGGGAAGAAGAACGCAGGGTGGGGGTGGGGGGAAACCAACAAGAGGACAGAAGCAACACAGAGCGCGTGTGGTGGAAACAACGCATAGGACATGGGTGAGGGAAGAAGAACAGAGGGTGGGGACGGGGAGAAAGCAACAAGAGGAAAGAAGCAACACAGAGGGTGGGTAGTGCAAGCAACACATAGGACATGGGTGAGGGAAGCAGAACAGAGGGTGGGGGCGGGGAGAAAGCAACAAGAGGACAGAAGCAACACAGAGGGTGGGTGGTGGAAGCAACGCATAGGACCTGGGTGGGGGCGGGGAGAAATCTTAAACCCCTCGGACGAAAGGGCCGTGCAAAATGCTGTATTTTCAGTAATTTTGTGTCTGCTTCTATTACCTATTCGGAAGGGTTTAACTCATAGTAGGAGTAGGCATGTGCAGAGATACCGGTCAGAAATTGTAATTCCAGCCACCCAGAATCTCCACATGTGTTTTCTTCTAACTCATGCTGGGACACTGAGAATGAGGGCCATGAATAATGAGGGCCATACTACTAAGGGCCTAATTAAGAGTTGTGAAAAATTGTATTTTCACAGATTTTCCTGTGAAAATACCACTGTGCACAATTACAATTTTTACCAGGGGAGGAATTCCACTTGGTACTCTGGGTGGGAATCCACACCCGGTTATACAACTTGTCTCTTTGGCCACTTACTGCACCTGCTAAAACCAGGTAGAATTTGTAAGTGGAAAAGGGTCCAGAAATTGGGAAAATAATGGTAATAAAATGGTAATAGCAGCTGACAATAGCACCAGCACTCCAGATTTACTAGCCGACTCGTAACAAGGCTGTCTATGTTTTAATGGCAATGAGCAGTAGAGGATTGACAGAAAAGTAAGCCGTAGCAGTGGTATCCTGTGGTTCTAGTCTGACAGTTCATCAACACGCGTGCAGTTGTTGCTCAAGGGGCTGATCTCTGGTTCTGTTGTGAGTCTGAATCCAAGAGCTGGAAGAAGGGGACAGGTGGGCTAACTTGTATAGAAAATGAAATTGCAATTATAAAGTTCTTACTACCCCAGACGAGGCTTTGAAGCGCTACACGTCGATTAGTAAGCTAGCCAGGAGCCCAAGGTTAGTGGTCAGTCAACTGCTTACTAATGTTAGTCTTGTCCTGTTAAAGAAACCATTCCATGCATTCACCTCGGTTTCTTTGTAGTACATTACTGACTTAGGAGTAACCATAAGAGGGGGCTATGTAAGAAGCAAATGGATGCTGAAATGAATAGATATTGTTAATTTCCAGGGATAAATGTTGTAATGAAGAAGGACACTCCAAGCAGGTAAGTTCCAGTATTTATTAGATCTCCTCAGTCCACTCTACAACCTCCAATATCCAGCCTCTCACAGAGTTCTACTGCAGGCTCCTTTCCACGCTCCAAACCCCACATTCTATAGCGCACTCTAGGCTAACTCTAAAGGAAATACCAATATAGGAAAAGGGGAGGGGGCAGGGGGAAACCAAGAGGTGTAAGGGAAAACTCTACTTAGAGATTTATAAGAATTGAGGGAAGAGGAAGGAGGAACAAGGAATATAGCACATCTTCCCCCGAAAACAAGAAGAGGAAATACATGCCACATAATCGTGAAATTACTATGGTCTTTGTGCCACTTAGGTGCCATCGTGTGTCTTTTAACTTGGCCTCGTTGGTTGATGGAAAGTTCTCGTGGTGCTGAGGTGGTGATAGTGCTCCCAGTTGTGTTGTCACTCAGAGGTGGCCATTTAGCCAATCTGTCCATACTCCAACTTTGACCATCCTCCAAGACAACCACATTATGTTTGACCTTCACGATCTTTTTGGATTCATAAAATTTGGACTCTCTTCCACTTCCACCCAATGGATTATTTATGGAATCCCAATCCCCTGCTGTCTAATTCGGTAATTTAACACCATGTTTTTGGTCACTGTAAAACTTGTATTTGGTTTGATGAGAGACAATCTTGTCCTTTTCTTAATTTAAGTCATGTTCCACCCTTTCTCCTCCACCGATCCAATTAGGGAAGAACTTGGTACTAAGCTTCCTTCTTTTGAGAGAAGAAAGTGGGGAGATTCCTGTGACCTGGTTAGGGGTTGTATGGTATGCCCACAACATTTCTTGTAGTGCCCGTTCTACTGGTAAATGGTTGACACATCCAAGTTGGATGCTATCTTTAACCATCGTATTGATTCTGTCTACTGGGCCATTAGCCCAAGGACAGAAAAGGGCAGTTCTGAGATGTACTATGGCTAATTTGGATAAGAAGGCTGTCATGGCCACAGAAGTGAATTGCAGTCCATTGTCGGTGACTATGGTGGACGGAATGCCTTTAGAGGCAAAAGTGTCCCTCAGAAAGTCAATTAGAATCTCAGTGGTGATTTGATTTACCATCCTAGTAACCACCCAATGGGAATGGTAATCAGTTAATACAAAGGCAAAACGTTTAGTGACACCTTTTTTGTTGATGGGACCTATGATGTCGAGTGCAAGTTTTTCCCGAGGTGTATCTGGGACAGAAACTGGAGACAGTGGAACCTTGCAGGTGTTCTTGACTTTATCACTGTTGGCACAGATATTGCAGTTCTTTGCCTTTGCTTCCACTAATGTGTCCATGTTAGGCAACCAATAGCGTTCCCTGAGTCTAGATTTTGTCAAGCTTCTGCCTAGATACCCTTCGTGTATGAGATCAATAATTTTATCTCTTAAACTCTCTGGCGGTATTATTTTTCTATTCCTTCATACATAGTCTTGATGCAGGTTGATTTCATGCCGATCTTCCCAAAACTTGCTCACTTCTACGTTGACTTCACTACGTGCTTTTGGCCAACCCTTTAATGTATATGCTTTGAGTTGAACAAGGGTGGCATCCTGAGCTAAACTTTCTGCCCATTCCGTAGGGCTTATAGCCGAAGAATGGTCCGCCAATATGGGGTATTCAGGTGTCTCATAATGTTCACTTATGTCTAAAGGTGCCCTGGATAGGAAGTCAGCTGCAGAATTGAGATTCCCAGAGACATACTCTGACCTAAAGCAAAAACTTTCTAACCCCAGTATCCATCTGGCAATTCGTGGTGTTCTGTTAAGACTTCCTCTGGGACTGAACATAAATGTAAGTGGTTTGTGATCTGCGCAGACCATGAACTTGATCCCTCATATATAGAATTTAAAGTGTTTGATCACCCTAAAGCATGCCAAGGCCTCCTTTTCCACCACTGAGTAACTTTTTTCAGATTTGCTAAGTGTGCGCGAGGCAAAGGCCACAATGTATTCTTTCCCATTAATATTTTGGGACAAGGTGGCCCCAAGTCCTCTGTTGCTAGCATCAGTGGTAAGGACTGTCTTCCTGCAGGGTTCAAAATTACATAGATGTGGGGCAGATAGTATGGCATCTTTTAATTTTTCAAATGACAATTGATGTTCGATTTGCCAATCGTATATAGTGTGGCTTTTGGTAAGATCTCCAAGGTTACTTGTTGAGTCAGCGAAATTCTTCACATACTTCGCCATGTATTCTGCGAGGCCTAAGAGGGACATAGGTTCTTGTATGGATGTAGGGGCAGGAGCTTTCTCGACCGCTTCAAGTAGGCTCATCTTTGGTTTGAAGTCGTCCTTGGAGATTGTGTGCCCTAAGTATTCTATAGCCCCTACACCTATTTGGCACTTACCTTCCTTTAAAGTTAGCCCAGCTTTCTTGAACTCGGAGAGCACACGCATTAGCAATAAATTATGCTCCTCAGCAGTAGCACCATAAATCAGTACATCGTCTTGGACACACAATGTTTTTGGTATGCACACTAAAATTTGTTGCATCACTTTTTGAATAATAAAAGTAGTTAGTTCCCTGTACTACGGGTGTAGCCCTACTTGAAGATACACCATGGAGAGGTCAAGTGCACTGAATCAGGTTGCCTCCCCATTATGCTGAGAATCTCAATAAATTCGGGGTAAGGGATGCCTTTCAACTAGAATATTGTTATTGAGGTCTCTAAGGTCAATACATAAACAAGTGTCTTCCCCATGGGCTTTCTTAGTGATAATTATAGGAGCAACCCACTCTGAACAATCGATGGGTTGGATGATACCTAAGTCCTTTAATCTGGTTAGTTTTCTTTTAAGAGGTTCCCACATGAGGTGGGGTATGGGTCTAGTTTTGTGAATTACCGGTTTGGCATTGGGTTTAAGTTTTATTTTATGTTGGAAATGTTTTAGCAGACCAAGTTTAGACGTGAAAACTTCCGGGAACTGATTACACATGGATATACCTGTGATAGAACGGTCTATGGTTAAGACCTGTTGTGGTCGTTTGGGTCCAGCTTGATTCCTAATTCTTTTTGTTGCTGCCACCCTAGCAGATTTGAACCTTCTTCCACTACATATACTTTGCCTATCGTAGAGCGGTCTTTAAATGTGATGCATGTTTTAATCATTCCTTTAAGAGGAATGGGGTCCCTAGTGTAACCACTTGGGGTGATATCTGCAGGTAGTAACCCTTCCTCTTTGCAGATGTTCATACGATTTAAAGTCAGTAACATTGATCAATGTGAATGGCGAGCAGGAATCTGCAAACATTTTTGCTCGTTTGCCATCTAAACCCACATCACATTCAGGGTATGTTATTTGGTTGATCGTGCTATGCTATAACACTTGATACACAATCTTCTTCACCGATTGTGCTTTTACTTCGGAAGAATTATCACAATCACTGAGTTTTCTTAAGAGGTTCCGGCATACTCTCGCTAAGTGTCCTTTCTTGTCACATTTCCTGCAAATGCTAGACCTTGCTTGACAACTAGGATGATTAGCTAGGTGGTTACTACTACCAAAGCAGTAACATTTGAGCTTATTGCTTTCTGCCTCATGGACCTGGCAGGCATTTTTACTTGACTTTATTTTATGTATGGTGCCATCAATGGCTTGGCTAGCAATCTCTGAAACTGGCTCATGTTCAGTGTTGGAAGGGACTTTCATTTCTTTGATACACATGGCAGTATGTTCAATGGATTTTGCTGATTCAATAGCGTCACAAAGGTTAGGCTGTTTTTGTAAAAGTTTCTCTTGGAACTTGGGGTTGTTTGTGCACTGGACTAGCTGATCTCTTATGAGGGAATTGTTGAGTTCTCCAAATTCACATAATTCCCTCAATCTTCTCAAGATAGCTACATAGCTGGTGAAACTTTCTTGCTTTCCTTTGGAACGACTGAAAAATGTATGGCGCTCAAGGACTATGTTGATCTTATCCCCAAATGTTTTTTAACTTAAATAAAGAAACTTCGTACACGTCATTATCATTGTCATCAGCATTACGGCCCTGCAAAGGATCCGGTAGAGTGTCAAAAATCTTCCTGCCATGTCTACCTCATTTGTGAAGTAAAATATACTGTTTTCTTACAGGGCTGAACTTTTTTCCTCCAATGGCAATAAGGTATGATTCAAAATATTTTATTCAGTCTTTTCATGAAATATTAGGTTCCTCTAATTCATTTAGAAAAGGGATGGGTTGGGCCATGCTCTTAGCCATTGCTCCCCCTAACTATTAACCCTATATGTATCTGAACTGGACTCCTGTGGGATGCAGTGCTATTTCAATATCCCCAAAGTGTGTGTGTAACCGGGAAGCTAGAGAAACAGTGACACGCCTGGTAGAGGCAGAATGGTTGACTGAAATAGCATAGAGCTAGTCTCTGACAAGAAAATATCTGTGCGTGCCACTGATAAAGGAGTTGCTTGGAAGTAATCTGAAGGAGTATCTGAAGGAGTAGTGAGAGAGAGAGAGGTGAATTAATCACAATTCAGGTGTGCGTGTGCCCGAAAAGAGGGGAAGCCTCTGGGACACGCTGAGCGGTCTTTTATTTGGCATCGGTGTGCGTGTCACCGAGAAGGAAAACGCCTTAGAGCACGCCAGCTGGTAATGTTGGAGGTACAGGCAGAGATAATTAAGGAACAGCCTATTTTAGTAGACGGTGTGCGTGTCACCGAGGAGGCAAGAAGCTTTGTTACACGCCTCCATGCGAGCTGGGTAAAGTAATTAATAATAATTCAAGTGTGCGTGTCACCACAAAGAGGGGTAGCCTCTGGGACACGCGGAATATTTTTTCTAATTTTTTTTTATTTGGCAACGGTGTGCATGCCACCGAGGAGCCAAGGAGCTCTTCGCGCAATAACTACACTCCACGCTGTTACTTGAAGCGTAAAAGGCCATTTTATTAGGACAAGGTTGCAATCATTTAGACTTTATTAACAGTACATAAATGCAAGAAATATACTTTTCCCATCCCATACCGACTCATTCTCCCTTCAGCCTTCTCAAAACCATCTCACCTGTTTGACTCTTCCCCATTCACTCGGTGACCTCCTTCCTCTCCCCATTCTCACCTTCACTTGCCCCCCAAGCATCCTCTGTTGAATTTCCTTCATTGCTCATTGCCTCCCGCGCCCCGCTATCAGTCACCTGTGTACCGTTCTCCCCCCCCGAGGGGTGGATCCGCCCGTATGTGACTCACCACCCCTCCAAAGTACCGCCAACCAGGGAACCCCCGTAGGGCGGTTACCTGCCCCACCCCCTGTGCACCTTTCGCCTCCCGTCCACCGACCCTGCGGCACCCTGTGGACGACCATCCACCACATAACATTGCATCCCGTGTTCCCAAACATTTCGTGACGTTCCCTGCTCGCGAAAGGTGCACCATCTTTAAACAAGACCACTTGTTCCTCCGTACATCTTCCCGTTTCCCGCAGGCCATTTCCCCTGAAGCATGTTCGACAGCCCCCATTCCATCCTCTGTGAGGCACTATTCAGTCATGTAACCAAATACCCCCAAGTTCCTCTTTATGGAACCATCTCCCCTTGCATGTATCTTTGCGTAATGCCAGTCCTGACATACTCATGAATACCTTCTCTCCCATATGTATCTACATATCTGGGCAGTTCCTTTTTTGACCCATTTGCACCCATGCTGGCAACAACTTCCCACATTGCATTCCACTTTTACCCCAGCATATCACATCCTGGTGGCTGTGTTTCCAGTCCAGTGACGTCCGTACACCTGCTAGTCCCCATCCTTCGCCGCCCAACGCCCGAGAGAATGGTCACCTGTCCAGGTAACCGTCTTGGTTCCCGGTCTAACCCCAAAACCTGTAGTAGAAAAAGAATGATTAGTCCTGCAATAAATTCCACCCCTTTTCCAAAGCCCCTTGCTCCTTTGATCCAACCCAAACCTAGTGAAAAAGAAAAAACCCTTTTTTAATACCCATCTCTTCATCTCAAATTTTTGTACTCCCAACCCCCATCCTTCAATTTCCTCCCCCCCGCCCCATGGTCCATCCTGACAACGCCGCCACTACCGCCCCATAGCGCAGGAATTGTATCTCTCTATAGGCTGGCCCCCCGCCCATGCTACGTGGCCCTTGCGTAAGACCTATAATGGCCGAAAAAACGCTCTCACACTACCTTTCAACTTTTGGGAAAAACAAATCCCCCCAGCCAGAGGCTTTCCCCCTCCTTGCCACCACGCCATTCATTTCAGGCCCTCTGCATGCTTCCCCCGCTCCTATAAAACACGCTCCACTTTCCCCAGCTGTTGCATCCGAATTAACCAAATCCACCATCCCCAATCACCCTTGCCCCAAGCACATTTCCCCATCCGTTCCTACACCTCAAATGAGCCGCCGCCACCCTGTCAAAACCCCCTGCCTTCTTTGCCACCTCAAGCATGCTAGGCTCACTCAAAATTCCCTTTCAAATCAGCCAATTCCCCCTTGACCTGCTCTCCATAGTGAACCATACCGTCCCATTTCCCAGCTTTGCACCCCCAGACCTCCATTTCCACCAAAACTGGACAATGTGCCATACTTTCTGTTGATTCGACCAATAAGTGACGGCCCACTCTCCATCCTCCTCGACCTTCCCCGCACATCCCTACTCCACACATTCTTGTTGCGTCTACCATTTGCACCTGCCAAACCACGTCCCCCTCCTCAACATCCTATGACACCCTTGAAGTCTGCCTCACTTTTCCCACGACCCCAACTCTGCTCTCCCCCACGAAATCCTCCCCCCTTGGTACAGCTAACCTGCCCCCCACCCTGGCTATGCCTGGGCTCTGGCACTCGTTCTCCCGGTTACCTCCTCATCGCTTACCCCTTGCGTAACTCCCCCCCAACCCCTTATACCCTGCCCTTGGCTCAAGAGTCCTCTCGCCCCCAGCCCGTAGCAAAAGAAAGTTGGGCGACCTCTTCTTTCCTTCGCGCAACCGCACTCCCCCTTGTAATGCGTCCAATTACATATCCAAACAGACTGCCCTGGGCCCAACCATTTCTCACGGTACCAAGGCCCCCCAACCTGTTAAAATTCTCAGAAGCATTGCGCTGTCCCTCCACCTACCCCGTAGGCTCCCTGTCTTTCGCACCTTTGCGCCTATGTTACAGCGACACCCCCAGAGCCCCACTGCTCGTTATGACACCAAAACCCCCCGCTGAGTATGTTGCAATGTTCCAGACCAGGTGCCCCCATCCTTGCCCGGCCCCCAGGCAAGTCCTTGCCTATATATATGCCCCCATCATGTTGCCCGACGTTTGCGCCTAGTTACTGTGACGCCGCCAGAGACCCATCGCTCCTTGTGACCCAAACTACCCCACCAAGTGTGCTAAAATGTTCATCAAGGTGCTCCATATTTGCCCAAACACCCCCGGACAAGTCCTTGCCCATCACTATATATCCTCCACAATTGCCTCCTAAGTGAGAAACCTGTGCGTGTCTCAGCATTGTCAAAAGAGCCAACTCGATGTCATCCAACCCGTTATATCCCCATACCCCACATTTGCCCCCTTTGATAGATGCCCTCATCCACCAAGGCACACCGCCCCCTGGGGAGTTCCACTGCTCCCCAACATTGACTGCCCCGTTTCTTCACAGATGGAATGTGCATCCCATTACGTCCCCCGACTCCATTCTTGTCGCCGTCCTTGCAGGTGAAATTGACCAGGTCCGCCCTGAAGGGGGCCGCCCGACCAGACACCCCTCTCTCATTGACGTCTTCCCCCCACAATCTGCCAACCTTTGCAGTAATCCGCCTACTTCAAATTGTCTGCCTTTTTAGGCTCTTGTGGAATTGTTGTCATACCCGACCCCTGTCCGATACGACCCCCTTTTCATTCTGTAGCACCAGCTTCCTGTCGGGATACCTTGAGCGCCATGGGCCCATGGCCTCAAACAACCGGGTAAGGGCCTCCTGGCCCAGACTACCCCCCCCCCTTTAGTGGCCTTCCCCTGTTTTCCCAGGTGGCTAACATGACCTTCTGTGAGTAGATGACACTCCCACTCTTTGTATTCTTTATTCTTAACGTCCCTGGTTATCTGGTGCAGGGACCGTCAAGGTCTCCCCTGCCTGATCTATTTCCCGATGTTCCCCGGAAAACAAAACCCCCTTTCCCCCAATTCAGATTTTCCCGCTCCTTGTGAAGTGGTCCCCGTGTAAGGGCCGATAAGTCACTGGCCCGCCCCCAGCCTTATGCGTGGAGGCTGGGTATTGCATCGATGCCCTGTGGTTTAGCCACGTTAGGACTGACCCTGGCCCTTATATCCTTTCTCTCAGCCAGGCAGAAACCATCTCCCATCCCTTTTGCAAGTCAGCTAGTATCCATAAATTTCCGCAGGACACCTGCCCTGCCCCCGAGCCCCACACCATAAGATGCTGGCCCAACTTTGCAAAGCCGATGTCCTTTTCGCGTTAAATGGCACCCTGGCCCCCTTGTCACCCTTTCCAACATGGCAACTCGTGATGCTGACCCCCAGTGTTTGTCCTCCTCCTTTCGGGCGTTTCCACATTGTCCGTCTGGACACCATCCCCACCAAGCGTTTGGCCCCCACTTTCCCCTTTACCCCATGTCATCCGCTTTATTCCATTACCTGAGTGTCCGTCCGGGACCTCCTCATCCTTTCCCATAGCTGCTGTTCCCCCTTTGGTCCTCGCCCTCCTCTCCCTCTTCGGCCACACTTGCCTCCTGCAAAACACCAATTTTTCCGTTGCCTTTAATCCCCCCACCCCCCAAAAACCCCACTCAGCCGCATCACCTCATCAATAACTTACCTCACACCACGACTCCCTGACACACCATGACTCGAAACCTGTAACCAGTATAGTAGGAGTCAGACCCTTCCCACTAGGCGACCATGACTCCCCGTACTTCACCTTCCATTCAACACTCCCAACCCCATTGCACACCGTCACACACCCCCTTTCAACCACTTACAAACCATGCCATCCGTTCAAATGCATGCATAATGTGGTAGGCTTCGCTGCGCGATCCCCCATCGGAGGGTAGGCTGCCGCGGACCCCCCTACTACTTCTGGCCAACTAACCGGGGCCGTCGTGCGCCCCACTGGCATTGCCCCTTTCCCGCCGGCCACAACCACCGGTCCTGGTTTCCTCTCCGCCCCCCACCAGGCCGCTCCGACCTGGTGGGTCCCAAGCACCACCGGGCCTCATGCCGTGCTGGCAGTCCCTCAACCCTACCCCGTGGACCGGCTATCCACTAAAACCCCACGGGCCTCCCTGCAGTCCACCTACCCCCCACCCCCAGTCCCCTGAAAGACTGCACTGGCAGAGGGGAAAGGGCCCCCCCCAGGGCAACTGCCGCCTGCAGCTTCCTAAGGCATACCTAGACCCCCCCATCCCCCTGCAGTAACTTCCAGCTCAGGCCCCGCCTCGCCCTCCCCGGCATGGCCTCCATGGAGCCCACCATCACTTCTGCCACTGTAAAAACACGAGGCACCTAACCTGCTGGGGGCACACTGTGGCTTAGTCTGCTTTGCACCAAATCGTTCGCCAAGACATCCACACCTATGCATATATTAAAGAAGTATTTTAACATAATTGGGGGCTTTAATGGTGCAGCAACTCACTGGGAGCTCTTAAAATTGGATGAGCACTTCTCACCAGGGCATGACAGCCGAAATGTCATGGTGGTTTGTAGTAGGGGGTGAGAACACGCGTACGGGGGGGCGGGCCATAGTAAGGGGTCAAAACCACCTCTGACACAGCGCGATACATAAAGGTAGACTTCACTTGCGCAGCAACTAATGCGTACCATGCTGCAAGTCTGTTTTGACTGTGGCGCCGGCCGCTGGAGCTGCCTCCCCCCGTCGCGGTGATGAAGTTCGGGTCTACGCTGTGTGGGACGGCCTCATTAGACCCTGCTTCACACGCTGGCCGGGAGAGTCCTGCCCCTGGCCCCCCCCCAAAGGCTTGCTGGCTCGGCGGCTCACTTATTCCCGCCGATGTCGCCGATGCCGCCGTGGCTGCCCCTTCCCCCATGCTCATCGCGCCACTGGGATGAAAACGCAGCCATGCGGGCAGGCTCTTACCCCGCCTCCGCACGCCGCTCAGGAGCGTCCTGCTTCTGCCCCTCCCCCCCAAACCTACCAGACCTCAATTGCAGCGCAGGACGCAGCCGTCGCCCACCGGGTGCCCGCGGGACGGATCCCCCACCTGGATGCCCAGCATATTTCGCGCGACGCATTGCCGCTCTCAACATGTACACCCAGTTCGGCAAGGTAAGCACGATCCTAGTTACCCCTGCTTAGCACCCCTCTGACCCGCCCATTATCCCCACTAACCTCAACTAATTCGACAAACTTTTTCTCTGCCCTCCCGGTGGTGCTAAGGTGTCAGGAAGAGGCCGGATCCTCCTCTCCTGACACCTTTATACCCTCCTAAACTCCCACCCCTTCCCCTACTCTTCTAATCCCTCCCCCACCTTGTCCTTCCGGCCATTGCGCGAATACCCCAGGGGAAGACTGGTCTGCGACCTTCACTTCCCCTGGGGGCCATCAGTGACATGCCTCCGTGCGAGCCGGGGAAACTGGATGGTGTGCGTGTCACCGAGAGAACACATCAGAATGATTAACCCCAGCGGAGAAACAGCCTTCAACTAAGTAAACGGTGTGCATGTCACTGAGAAGATACAAGCCTATGAGCACGCCTGCCGGCTAAATGTAGTCACAGGTGGGGGTGTCCAAGGAACCGCCTTCACTTTAGCTGACGGTGTGACACGCCTCCATGCGATAGGGTCAATCAGATTGGCGTGCGTGTCACCAAGAGGGTGGAGACGCCTAAAAGACACGTAGAGGTATGTTGTGAATAGTCCTGAAATTGAGGAAACAGTGTGTGCCTCAGAGACACGCAGGCGTTGCGAAACCAAAATCCCCTTAACTTGAGCAAGCAGTGTGTGTGTCACTGAGAACGGAGAAACCTTATGGCACACCAAGCGGGGTTGCGCTGTAGCAGGCAAGAAGGTGAAGTAAGGTGAGCGTGTCACCGAGAGGGGAAAACCTCCGGGCCACGCCAATGTATGCCGGAACTAAGGCGTTACGGAGCAGTGTGGAGGCAAAAACACGCTGGTGATGCCAGATTTGATGCAATGTGTGGCATATGGAGGCAATGAGGAGGCAGATATAGTAAGCAACCGGCATCAAAGTTATCCATTTGCAGGCAAACAGGCAGCAGGGTCAAGCTAGGCCAGGAGCAAAATAGCTTTGACAGTACCTTCACCTTGTGGGCCACAAGGTTAATGAATAGAAACAACAGAATCCTGGAGACACTGGAAGCATACAGAAGGGAAGGAGATCTGTCCTGCTCCCTTACGCAGACTAATCGTCACCAGTATTGTAAGGAAGAAAGACACCAAACAGGTAAGTTCCAGTATTTATTAGATCTCCACTGTCCACTCTACATTCCACATTCCAAACCCCAACATTCTAAAGCGCACTCTAGGCTATCTGTAAGGAAATACCAACAAAGGAAAAGGGAAGGGGCCAGTGGGCAGGGGGGAAACCAAGAGGTGTAAGGGAAAACTCTACTTAGAGATGTTATAAGAATTGAGGGAAGAGGAAGGAGGAACAACGAATATAGCACATCTTCCCCCGAAAACAAGAAGAGGAAATACATGCCACATAATAGTGAAATTACTATTTCTTTGAATGGTCTTTGTGCCACTTAGGTTCCATCGTGTGTCTTTTAACTTGGCCTCGTTGGTTGATGGGAAGTTCTCGTGGTGCTGAGGTGGTGATAGTGCTCCCATTTGTGTTGTCACTCAGAGGTGGCCATTTAGCCAATCTGTCCGTACTCCAACTTTGACCATCCTCCAAAACAACCACATTATGTTTGACCTTCACAATCTTTTTGGATTCATAAAATTTGGAATCTCTTCCACTTCCACCCAATGGATTCTTTATGGAATGCAGGTGTCTGGAAGGTTGGTGGAAGTTCAGGCGGTGTTTGATGTATGCTGGTCCATGGTATTGGAGGGCCTTGTAGGTGTGTGTCAGTATTTTGAATTGGCATCTCTTCTGGATGGTGCGCCAGTGGAGGTTCCTGAGGTGGGGGGAGAGGCGTGATGTGGGTCCATTTGGGGAAGTTGAGGGTAAGTCTGCCGGCTGAGTTCTGTATCGTATATTTGGGGTAGCATGTGATCTGAGAATGTAAATATGTAGAAAGAAACAGTTTTAAATTGTGCTGTACAAAAATGTTGCTTTTAACAGTTTTTTTAGAGGCACTTTAACTTTCAAAGAGGGGGCAGATACTTGACTTGCTACAAAAAGCAGCCCCGGTGCTTGGTGAGACTCATTTACGGAGTCATAGTCAAGCAGTGCAACATTTAGGCACATCCAAGTACATGTAGTTACCATTCGACAACGCCATTGAGAGGGTTTGAGGCATGCAATGTTATATTTAACTCTTGTGTAGGGGTGGGCGATAAATTTCCCTCCGCCCGCTGAGTTGGTGGAGTATTGCCACTCCGTGTTATGCTTGTAATGCGGAGTTCTGGCAAAACTATGCCAACCGCCGCGTAATGGAGTTTTTTCTCATGTGTGGATCGCAAACAGTAATTTGGCGACCGTGAGCGAGAATTGTCATCCCTTAGGGTGATTTTCGGGCACTAGGAGGGCACCCAGGGAAATGTTCCTAAAACTCGCGGTGAGAAAGCTGCCGCTCGAGTAGAAAATCTACTTGAGTGGTAGCAAAATCAACTCAAACAGCAGTGCCCTCCGGCGTGCTGTGTGGTGCCACTCGCAATGATCATTCAGCATGGAACAAGCTCCAGGCACTAAAAATCAGCACGAGCAGTGCGACGTGCCAATTACCGCCCATTTGTGGAACTTCGCAGAATCTTGTGGAGTTTTCATGTAACTCCGTGGAATTCCGCAGAGTGAAACTCCGTGAGTTCCGTCCTCCCCTTCTCTACTGCACATCGTTCCATTGTATGCAATGCAAGCAATTCTTTCAAACCCAGAAAGCATCCCTATGTGTACCTACTACAGCAGTGTATTTAACAGTATGAAGTATTGTTGCAGTTTCTGCAAAGCTTTTTACGCCATACAAAAACTATACATATAAACACATGTTATGTAAACACCTGCCAACTTAATATGTAAAAAAGCAGTTGATACACACATTGAAGTAACCATCATATGTAAATTCAATGCATGTTTATCTAACCCATTCATTGCCTAGTTCCGAAGGTGCTGCCTCTGCACCTACCTGAAGAGCATCAGGCCCCACATAACAGAAACCACGGTTGCAAAATAGAGGTGTCTGTGGTCGCCATCAGTATAAACTGAACAACAAAATCTGTATACCACCTCAAATTTGAGCACCTGACAATACTTACCTGCTTTACCATTTGTATATGCATTGTTTAGAGTTTAAAGTTGTACATAGGCAAGATAATTAAATCTCTGCTTTACAGTTGCATAAGCAACAGTAATGGAATTTGACAAGCACTAGCAAAGCCAGCATTTGCACATTAGATCAAGACACACAGAAGAGAACCAACAGGAGAGGACAGAGAGGCCTATAGTCATGATGTAGTCCTTCATGCAGTTTAAGGCAAGAATACTAGTGAAGGTGGATAGATACACCCAAACAGTTAATGGCATTAGGTAAGAGATAAAGGGGCATATTCTCAAGGACTTATCGCCGAGTTATCGGCACTTCAGCGCAGCAAAAGTGGCGAAAGAATTATCGCCCCATTCTCAAGCTGGTGCAAACTGCCCATATCGCCAGTTTTCCAGCGATAGCTGCTGCAAAAAACATCGCCACGGATGAGAGCGACTACTAACGCTAATATATGCAGAGTAGGCGTTCCCGTGCAAAAAACACAAAAACACCACTTGGCGATATTCTCAACTTCCAGCCAGATCTGCGATGCGAACCAAAAACAGGCAATAAGGCGCGTTAGCAGCAGGGATTTAACACCTGCCTTTTACTGGCGTTAAGCAGGACGACAAACTGCAGTATAAAAGGGAGCCCAGCCCAGAGCCACATCAGCAGACCAACACATGTCATGGAGCTACTGATCATGCAGCTCGGAGACCCAAGAGGCCCACAACACCCACCGCCACCCCCCCCAGGCCCCACCCCCCGGACCACCCATCCCCCGGACTACCACCGAGGCAGCGCAGAATAAGACAGCGGTCCTTCCGAAAACGCACCAGCCTCAGAGACTTAACGCCAGAGGAAGTCATTGCCCACTACAGGCTCAAAAGGACAACCATCCTCCGCATCCTGACCCACATTGCCCACAGGCTGACGGTACCAACACAGCGGACAACCAACAACCCTCCGCAGACAAAGCTGCTGGCTGTGCTGCACCTGCTGGCCTCTGGTACCTTCCAACCAACAACTGCCAGAGTCGGAGGAGTCTCACAGCCAGCCCTATCAAAGTTCCTCACACCTCTCTTGGATGCCATCATCAGCTTGGTACCCCAGCACCTGCACTTCCCCAACACTGCGCAGGAGCAGCTGGACACCAAGGAAGGCTTCTACGCCATAGCTGGCTTCCCGCACGTGTTGGGGTCAATTGACTGCACACATGTCCTACTTGTGCCCCCTGCCGACACTGCACACAATTACCGCAACAGGAAGCACACGCATTCCATCAATGTGCAGGCAATAGTGGACCACCGGGGACACTTCACCAACGTCGTCGCCAACTACCCAGGCAGTGTGCATGATTCCTACATCTTCCGACAGTCCATCATCAACCAGCGCTTCGAGGATGGCACCTACGGAAATGCACTGCTCGTTGGTAAGTACCAACGGAACACACCACACACCTCAACTCCACAATAATGCAACTCACAACTGTGGGAATGCACACGTTACAACATCACATACAACATGCCCAACTACCAGACACAGCAACACATGGAACCGTGGTAACAGGGGCCAGACATGTAGACAAGCCATCCACGTCATGGCACCTCTGCCACACAATAGCAGGATGTGGTGAGAGGTGGGAACCAAGTATGTGCGAGGGAGGCAAGTGACCCATGAATCAAAATGTACACAATGCCAAGTGTGGCGGGGATGTGCTGGACAGACTTAAGTATGCAGAGCACAGACATGTCCATGTGGACATATACTGCTGGTGTTTGTAGTGTCGTAGACAGTGGGCGCAACCATGTTACCTCAGGCAGTGGGGTAGACCTTGGACATGTAGCTATGTCGTCCCCCCCTGTAAGCGTAAGCGGAGTGGGCTGGGCCAGCGTAGGAGTGGGAATGAATAGCTCAGGGCGTGGTTCACTTCCGGGATGGCCACCAAGGCAACTACTGCGTGTGTCTGTGTCCGCCATATTCTCACCATAGGCCTACACACACGTGGCCGACCACCTTCAACGGCCAATATCACAGTGTCGTTGTAAGGCTTGTGGACATGCGCAGAAAGTCATGACAATGGTGTGTCCTAGGAGTGCAAGTGATGCAACCGCGGAGCGCACACAAGTAAATAGGCTCGGGGGGAGGGAGGAGCAGCTGTGAGGCAACGTAATACACATGGATGCCGCTCATTTGCCACATGCAAGACATGTCAAACATGAATCCCAAAGTCCCACACATCACACACCAATATACTAATAAGCCTGCCAACACAGAATGCAGAACCACCGATTGACACATCTCTCTCCCCTGTCACAGGTGATCCAGGATATGCACTCTGCCCGTGGATGATGACACCCCTCCGAGCCCCGAACACCCAGGCCCAGAGGCAGTACAATGGGGCCCACGAACGCACCAGGGGCATTGTGGAGCGCTCATTTGGCGTGTTGAAGTCACGTTTCAGGTGCCTGGACATCACAGGTGGAAGACTCCTGTACGGCCCGCAAATAGTGTGCAAGATGGTCATTGCATGTTGTGTGTTGCACAACATATGTGTACGCATCAATCCCCATGGATCCATGTGCCAGATGCACCGGACGATGATGATGAGGATGAGGCAGGTGGACCACACCCCAGTGCAGCAGCAGCTGGAATAGCCCTAAGGGACACTATCATTAACAATGTCTTCACATAAGCACGTCACATAGGGACTGTCCTTAGCAATCATGGGACAGGACAAAAGGACCACAGGCACAGCATGTGCAAATAGATTCATTACAAGACACATTCCCTGTGTGCATGTCACTCCTGTGCATTAGCACATCGCTCTGACAAGTGTAAGTGCAACATTTAGTGCTGACAATTTCACCAATGGCAATTAGATGGTGGGAGTGTCACCTCCGTTATCGGGATCCTGTTTTCCTGCGGACTGAACCGCGTCTTCCTCTTCTTCTTCTCCTTGACCTTCCCTGACCCCGGGGTCCCAGGCTGGTCCTCCGTGGGGCTTGTGGGGTTCTGGTTGGCCTCTGTACTTGCTCCGGCTACCTCCATGGTGCTTCGCAGTTGTTTGTGTTCTGTTTGTGTTTTTTGTTGCCGCTTTATACTGTTTTTTGCAGCCTGACTTGTGGGACCTGCAGGCCTGGTGCTGCTTCTCACTGACTTTTTTATCGCAGTTGGGCCCAACGCAACTTTTTTCGCGTTCAGGTTTGGATTTTTATCGCCGTCCTGGTAATGTTATCGCAGACATTTGACGCGTTCTCTGGAGTCTATTGCATGTTACCGCCGTTTTGTGAATACGACGTTAACACGGAGTTAAGTTACCGCGATAGACGGCAATATGAAACGTGCGTTAGCCTTTTTTGGCGATGATTATCGCACGTTCTTGAGAATATCCCCCAAAGATTCCACAGAGCTGAGTCAAAACGTAATTATCAAAATATCAAGTTAATGCCTGAGAGATGGTGATGGAAGAAATTAAATAGTTGAAGGGGGTGGACCCAAAGCCCTCTCATTGTATGTTGTAAGCAATAGGTCTGTTACAACTGCACTGTCAAAACCTGGACCTAAAAATTAGACCTTGACATTCACATATAAAATGGTTAATCTCTAATTGTAAAAATCTAAAACTGATTCGAATATTCCCCTGTTGGTTTATGGATACTTCACTGCTTTAGGACAGCTCCCCTGCTGATTTACAGATGCCCCCTACTTTAAGACCCCCCTGCTGGTTTATGGGCACTCCCTGCTGTAAGAGAGTTCCCAGGCTGGTCTATGGACACGCCCCTGCTTTAAGAGAGCTCCCCCGCTGGTCTAAGGACACTCCCCTGCTTTAAGACAACCCCCTGCCAATTTATTGACACTCCCCTGCTTTAAGACAGCTCCCCCACTGGTTTATGGACACTCCCCTGCTTTATGACAGCTCCCCTGCTAGTCTATGGACACTCCCCTGCTTTAAGATAGCTCTTCCACTGGTTTATGGACACTCCCTTGCTTTAAGACAGACAGCTCTCCTGCTGGTCTATGGACACTCCCCTGCTTTAAGACAACCCCCTGCCAATTTATTGACACACCCCTGCTTTAAGACAGCTCCCGGACGGTTTATGGACATACCCTTGCTTTAAGACAGCTCCCTCGCTAGTTTATGGACACTCCCCTGCTTTAAGACAGCTCCCCTGCTGGTCTATGGACACTCCTCTGCTTTAAAGCAGCTCCCTGGTTTGTTTATGGACACTCCCCTGCTTTAAGACAGCTCCCTTGTTGGTTTATGGACACTCCCCTGCTTTAAGACAGCTCCCCTGCTGGTTTATGGAAACTCCCCTGCTTTAAGACTGCTCCCCCGCTGGTTTATGGGACTCCCCTGCTTTAAGACAGCTCCCCTGCTTGTTTATGGACACTCCCCTGCTTTAAGACAGCTCCCCCTGCTTGTTTATGGACATTCCCTTGCTTTAAGACAGCTCCCCCACTGGTTTATGGACACTTCCCTGCTTTAAGACAGCTCCCCTGCTGGTTTATGGACACTCTCCTGCTTTAAGACACCTCTTCCACTGGTTTATGGACACTCCCCTGCTTTAACATAGCTCCCCTGTTAGTTTATGGACACTCCCCTGCTTTAACACAGCTCCCCCGCTGGTTTATGGACACTCTCCTGCTTTAGGACAGCCCCCTGACTGGTTTTTGGACACTCCCCTGCTTTTAGACAGCTCCCCTGCTTGTTTATGGACTCTCCCCTGCTTTAAGACAGCTCCCCCTGCTTGTTTATGGACAATCCCTTGCTTTAAGACAGCTCCCCCGCTGGTTTATGGGCACTCCCCTGCTTTAAGAGAGCACTTTATGGGCTGAGAGGAGTTTATGGGCACTCCCCTGCTTTAAGACTGCTCACCTGCTTGTTTATGGACACTCCCCTTCTTTAAGACAGCTCCCCCTGCTTGTTTATGGACATTACCTTGCTTTAACACAGCACCCCTGCTGGTTTATGGGCATTCCCCTGCTTTAAGACAGCTCCCCTGCTGGTTTATGGACACTCCCCTGCTTTAAGACAGTTCCCCTGCTTGTTTATGGACACTCTCCTGCTTTCAGACAGCTCCCCCTGCTTGTTTATGGACATTCCCTTGCTTTAAGACAGCCCCCCCCACTGATTTGTGGACAGTTCCCTGCTTTAAGACAGCTCCTCCGCTGGGTTATGGGCACTCCCCTGCTTTAAGACAGCTCTTCCACTGGTTTATGGACACTCCCCTGCTTTAACATAGCTCCCCTGTTAGTTTATGTACACTCCCCTGCTTTAACACAGCTCCCTCGCTGGTTTATGGACACTCCCCTGCTTTCAGACAGCTCCCCCTGCTTGTTTATGGACATTCCCTTGCTTTAAGACAGCTCCCCCACTGGTTTATGGACAGTTCCCAGCTTTAAGACAGCTCCTCCGCTGGTTTATGGGCACTCCCCTGCTTTAAGACAGCTCTTCCACTGGTTTATGGACACTCCCCTGCTTTAACATAGCTCCCCTGTTAGTTTATGGACACTCCCCTGCTTTAACACAGCTCCCCCGCTGGTTTATGGACACTCCCCTGCTTTAAGACAGCTCCCTGACTGGTTTTAGGACACTCCCCTGCTTTAAGACAGCTCCCCTGCTTGTTTATGGACACTCCCCTGCTTTAAGACAGCTCCCCTTGCTTGTTTATGGACATTTCCGTGCTTTAAGACAGCTCCTTTGCTGGTTTATGGGCACTCCCCTGCTTTAAGACAGCTCCCCAGCTGGTTATGGGCACTCCCATGCTTTAAGACAGCTACCCTGCTTGTTTATGGACACTTCCCTGCTTTAAGACAGCTCCCCCTGCTTGTTTATGGACACTCCCCTGCTTTCAGACAGCTCCCCCTGCTTGTTTATGGACATTCCCTTGCTTTAAGACAGCTCCCCCACTGGTTTATGGACAGTTCCCTGCTTTAAGACATCTCCTCCGCTGGTTTATGGGCACTCCCCTGCTTTAAGACAGCTCTTCCACTGGTTTATGGACACTCCCCTGCTTTAACATAGCTCCCCTGTTAGTTTATGGACACTCCCCTGCTTTAACACAGCTCCCCCGCTGGTTTATGGACACTCCCCTGCTTTAAGACAGCTCCCTGACTGGTTTTAGGACACTCCCCTGCTTTAAGACAGCTCCCCTGCTTGTTTATGGACACTCCCCTGCTTTAAGACAGCTCCCCTTGCTTGTTTATGGACATTTCCGTGCTTTAAGACAGCTCCTTTGCTGGTTTATGGGCACTCCCCTGCTTTATGACAGCTCCCCAGCTGGTTATGGGCACTCCCCTGCTTTAAGACAGCTACCCTGCTTGTTTATGGACACTTCCCTGCTTTAAGACAGCTCCCCCTGCTTGTTTATGGACATTCCCTTGCTTTAAGACAGCTCCCCCGCTGGTTTATGGGCACTCCCCTGCTTTAAGACAGCTCCCCTGCTGGTTTATGGGCACCACCCTGCTTTAAGACAGCTACCCTGCTTGTTATGGACACTCCCCTGCTTTAAGACAGCTCCCCCGCTGGTTTATGGACATTCCCTTGCTTTAAGACAGCTACCCCGCTGGTTTATGGGCACTCCCCTGCTTTAAGACAGCTCCCCCGCTGGTTTATGGACACTCCCCTGCTTTAAGACAGCTCCACCGCTGGTTTATGGACACTCCCCTGCTTTAAGACAGCTCCCCCGCTGGTTTATGGATATTACCTTGCTTTAAGACAGGTCCCCCGCTGGTTTATGGGCACTCCCCTGCTTTAAGAAAGCCCTCCAATTGATTTATGGACACCCCTGCTTTAAGACAGCCCTTCCATTGGTTCATGGACACTCCCCTGCTTTAAGACAGCTCCCCTGCTGGTTTATGGGCATCCCCCTGCTTTAACACAGCTCCCCCGCTGGTTTATGGACACTCTCCTGCTTTAAGACGTCTCCCCCGCTGGGTTATGGACACTCCCCTGCTTTAACACAGCTCCCCCGCTGGTTTATGGACACTCTCCTGCTTTAAGACAGCTCCCCTGCTGGGTTATGGACACTCTCCTGCTTTAAGACAGCTCCCCTGCTGGTTTATGGACACTCCCCTGCTTTAAGACAGCTCCCCCGCTAGTTTATGGACACTCCCCTGCTTTAAGACAGCTCCCCCGCTGGTTTATGAACACTCTCCTGCTTTAAGACAGCTCCCCCACTGGGTTATGGACACTCCTCTGCTTTAAGACAGCTCCCCCGCTGGGTTATGGACACTCTCCTGCTTTAAGACAGCTCCCTCGCTGGTTAATGGGCACTCCCCTGCTTTAAGACAGCTCACCCGCTGGTTTATGGACACTCCCCTGCTTTAAGACAGCTCCCCGCTGGGTTATGGACACTCTCCTGCTTTAAGACAGCTCCCCCTGCTTGTTTATGGACATTCCCTTGCTTTAAGACAGCTCCCCCACTGGTTTATGGACAGTTCCCTGCTTTAAGACAGCTCCTCCGCTGGTTTATGGGCACTCCCCTGCTTTAAGACAGCTCTTCCACTGGTTTATGGACACTCCCCTGCTTTAACATAGCTCCCCTGTTAGTTTATGGACACTCCCCTGCTTTAACACAGCTCCCCCGCTGGTTTATGGACACTCCCCTGCTTTAAGACAGCTCCCTGACTGGTTTTAGGATACTCCCCTGCTTTAAGACAGCTCCCCTGCTTGTTTATGGACACTCCCCTGCTTTAAGACAGCTCCCCTTGCTTGTTTATGGACATTTCCGTGCTTTAAGACAGCTCCTTTGCTGGTTTATGGGCACTCCCCTGCTTTCAGACAGCTCCCCAGCTGGTTATGGGCACTCCCCTGCTTTAAGACAGCTCCCCTGCTTGTTTATGGACACTTCCCTGCTTTAAGACAGCTCCCCCTGCTTGTTTATGGACATTCCCTTGCTTTAAGACAGCTCCCCCGCTGGTTTATGGGCACTCCCCTGCTTTACAACAGCTCCCATGCTGGTTTATGGGCACCGCCCTGCTTTAAGACAGCTCCCTGGCTTGTTTATGGACACTCCCCTGCTTTAAGACAGCTCCCCCGCTGGTTTATGGACACTCCCCTGCTTTAAGACAGCTCCCCCGCTGGTATATGGACATTTCCTTGCTTTAAGACTGCTCCCCCGCTGGCTTATGGGCACTCCCCTGCTTTAAGACAGCTCCCCCGCTTGTTTATGGACACTCTCCTGCTTTAAGACAGCTTCCCGGCTGGTTTATGGGCAACTCCCATGCTTTAAGACAACCCCCCCGTTTAAGACAACCCCTGCTGGTTTATGAACACCCCCTTGCTTTAAGACAGCTCCCTGACTGGTTTTTGGACACTGCCCTGCTTTAAGACAGCTCCCCTGCTTGTTTATGGACACTCCCCTGCTTTAAGACAGCTCCCCTTGCCTGTTTATGGACATTTCCGTGCTTAAAGACAGCTCCCCCGCTGGTTTATGGGCACTTCTCTGCTTTAAGACAGCTCCTCCGCTGGTTTATGGACACTCCCCTGCTTTAAGACAGCTCCCCCACTGGTTTATGGACATTCCCTTGCTTTAAGACAGCTCCCCCGCTGGTTTATGGGCACTCCCCTGCTTTAAGACAGCTCCCCGCTGGTTTATGGGCACTCCCCTGCTTTAAGACAGCTCCCCTGCTTGTTATGGACACTCCCCTGCTTTAAGACAGCTTCCCCGCTGGTTTATGGACACTCCCCTGCTTTAAGACAGCTCCCCCGCTGGTTTATGGACATTCCCTTGCTTTAAGACAGCTACCCCACTGGTTTATGGGCACTCCCCTGCTTTAAGACAGCTCCCCCGCTGGTTTATGGACACTCCCCTGCTTTAAGACAGCTCCACCGCTGGTTTATGGACACTCCCCTGCTTTAAGACAGCTCCCCCGCTGGTTTATGGACATTACCTTGCTTTAAGACAGGTCCCCCGCTGGTTTATGGGCACTCCCCTGCTTTAAGAAAGCCCTCCCATTGGTTTATGGACACCCCTGCTTTAAGACAGCACTTCCATTGGTTCATGGACACTCCCCTGCTTTAAGACAGCTCCCCTGCTGGGTTATGGACACTCTCCTGCTTTAAGACAGCTCCCCCGCTGGTTTATTGTTGGGGTTTGTAGATCGCAGCCGTCGTAATAGCCCTCCAGATTCAGATTGAAAAGAACTGTTTGACCAAGTGTTAATCACAGCAAGGTAAGCTTGACCAAACTGTGTTTAACTGGTCAGGTTTACTCTGTGGTAACACCATCCCTATTGTCAGCATTGCTTTGTAACTGGTCAAGGTTGCCTTTTTTGTAAACCCATGTTAAAACGATTGAGCTTCCAATTCTGCTGCTATTTGTATTTGTCAGTGCTTTATTTTTTGTTTCCATAAGACTGTCACTGGACTCAAGCAACAGGGAACAGGTGCGCTGCCTTGTGTGCACGTTGCTTTCCTTTTACGCTGTTAGACGTGTCTAGCAACGTGCAGAGAAACCCCACCCTTCTGCAGCTATAAAAGACTGCCGCCCCCGCTTACGCATGCTTGTGTTCGTTACCGCTATCCAGCATCTCCACTCACCTGGAATCTCCCGACGACTCTGCAGCGCTCTGGTCTCATCTTCGACTTCCGGTTTTCTTCCGGCTTTCGTTGCACTCCTCTGCCTTGGCGATTCATTTCCTGGTCCATCCCCCGACAATCTTCCGCGCTCATTTCCTGGTCCAGTTTCTTCATCCGACCTGCAACGGAGAAAAAGAAGAAACAGAATCAACAGACAAGTAAGAACGTTCCGCTTGCGGAGCGCGCTCGCATGCATGCATGAAAGACAATTAAAATTGTGAAATAGGAGATACTTATCTCAAAACTGTTTGGCTGAATTAAGCCTTCCTGCCACGATCTTCTAACTAAAGACCTAAGACACACAAAAGAGAAAGAGAACGCAAGGGTTACAACAGAGTTACTGAAAGAAGGCTCTGTGTCTCAATCATTGCAAAGAACAATTTCGCTCTCTTTGTTTCTTATTTGGGGCATTTGTAAAGCATCACAAGAAACCTGACATTATGTAAGTGATCTAAAACGAGGTGCACATTTATGTAAGGTGCAATACGAATGATTTTAAACTGATGTGTTTATGTTTGTTACAGAAAAGAGAAAGAGAGAGAGACAAGCATTTTTAAATCATCTCTTGAATATAAAGGATAAACGCAAAGGTATTGACAGGGCACTGAATAGCATTAACGCTAGATACATGTGGATGTTTGTATAAGAAGTAAATAGTGCTGCACTTATTGTTGTTTATTGTTTTATAGGCAATGGACCGCGACAGAGGTTGCCGTCAGATGTGTTCTTACTGAAGTGAAGAGAGTGGCGAGTGTGTCCTTTTATTTATCGTTTTGGTTCTTTTGTCCCTTTTTCCCCTTCCCCCGAGGACCTACGAATCCAAGCTGAATATGACAAAGGTTTAGGAGGAACTAGGTCTTAGGGGGCATAGGAAAATATCTTCTCATCTCTCATCTGGAACGCCTGGATTTCAGGTGAGTGAAGGTTAACAGAAACACAAGCCTTCACAACATTAAAGTTCTAGTTGAGAGATGGACCCAAACAGAGACCATATAGATATGCGTGACATGGCGCAAGCCTTATTTGAGGATACCGAGACTGATAGAACTGTTGCAGGATTGTTACAGTCTATGCAGTTAGAAATGCAGAAGCTAAAACAAGAAAACTTAGAATTGCGACAAGAAGTCATACGTTATAAACCCAGGGATTTGGCTTGGTCAAATATGACAGTTCCCCCCTTTACCTCATCCTTTGAGACAGGAACCAAACCTAAAACGACAAGTTCTTTTAGGAATACCGAAGAGAGCACAACACCAATACAGGTCACAGTTGCAGTTCCGCCTACGGTGCCTTCATCGGCCCCGGAACGGTTTTTGGGTGACAGTGCAAAGTTTAATATCTTCATTAGTCAATGCCAATTACATTTTATGTGTAAACCTCAGGCTTTTGTGTCTGACGCAGCTAAGGTGGCGTTTGTGCTTTCATACCTGGGAGGCACTGCTGCAAACTGGTCGATACCTTATATAGACAGAAATGATCAGGTGCTATATAATTGGCCATTGTTTAAACAAACTATGACTAAATTGTTTGCTAAACATACGTATGTACAAGCTAGTGATAATGAGCTGCTGAACTTGAAACAATCTGGTAAAGACCTTTTGACGTATTTAACTCATTTCAATCGTCTGTTAACAGAGACTCAATGGCCAGAAGGAAAAGGCATATCTCTGTTTTATCGTGGATTGCGTGATGAGTTAAAAGACGCCCTGGCCCACATAGTGGACCTTCCAGATGAATATTCCGACTTTGTTGATCTGGTGGTTAAATTAGACCATAGGCTAAACGAAAGAAAAGGTGACAAGATCAGAGTTGAAAGTAGGTTAACGTGGCTAAAGACAGAAAAGAAAGAGGCCGAAGTCAAACAAACCGAGTCAGAACCCATGCAGATAGGTACAATTAAGGGGCCACTTACTCCAGAAGAAAAAGAACGTCGTAGGAAATTAAACCTGTGTCTGTATTGTGGTCGGTCCGGTCACTTTGCTAAAGAATGTCCTACTAAACCAAAAACCCCTAAAAATGTTAGCGTAGCAGCAAAGAACCCTTCTGAGCAGGAAAACTAGGTAACTCGTCAAGGAAGGAGATCACTTGCACGAGGCAGCATCAGACTAAGATCTCCCAATCTCGACTCAAGTTTGTACCCAGAATACCAAAACATTCAAGTCATTCTAATATTGAATGCCCAAATAAGACATACTGTGTCAGTCCTATTGGATTCAGGAGCAACCGGAAATTTCGTTGATAATCAACTAGCCCAGAAACTTCAGATGCCTGTTAGACTGAAACAACAACCAGAACCAGTTTGTGCTGTAGATGGCTCTGCCCTGTCTTCAGGAGAAATAACCCATCAAACAGAGCCTATGGTCATGGTTTGTCAAAATGGACATACGGAGTCCATTAGTTTTGATCTGATTGATACCCCTGCCTTTGGGGTTATATTAGGAGTTCCTTGGCTTATCACACATAACCCATTCATAAATTGGGAGACTAGAACAGTAACCCTGAATTCACTATTCTGCAAGGCCCAATGTTACCAAGTAGCCCACCAAGAGTTCGAAACCATTGTTCATTGTGCAAATTCGTTAGTCACTGCAAGTCTCATTCCACCTGAGTATCAGGACTTTACAGACGTGTTTGACCCTATCAAGGCCACTGTTCTGCCCCCTCACAGACCATATGATTGTCGCATAGACTTGATACCAGGAGCTCCTCTACCCAACAGTAGAGTGTATGCGCTATCTGAGGAAGAAACAAAATATCTAAGATCATATTTGGATGAACTTCTGGAATTAGGTTTCATCCGTCACTCCACGTCCCCTGTCTCTTCGCCTTTATTTTTTATCCCGAAGCGAGATGGTGGCTTGAGAGCTTGTCTCGATTATCGTGGATTGAATAAGATCACTATAAAGAATAAATATCCTTTACCATTAATACCCGTTTTGTTAGACCAGTTGAGAGATTCAACAATCTATACCAAGTTGGACTTGCGGGGGGCATACCATCTTGTACGAGTAAAGGAGCATGACGAGTGGAAGACGGCATTCAGAACTAAATTTGGATTGTTTGAGTACACCGTCATGCCCTTTGGCCTGTGCAATGCCCCCGCTGCATTCCAGTTTTTTATTAACGAAGTGCTAAACGAATTTTTGGACATAAGTGTGATCGTATATATTGACGATATCTTGATTTATTCCAAGAATGAAGCAGAACATACTCAGCAAGTTAAGGCCGTGTTAGCAAAATTGCAAGACAACCACCTTTTTGTAAAACTTGAAAAATGTGTGTTTAACACAAGACAGGTGGAATTCCTTGGGAATTGTCTCTCACCTGCTGGTATTATGATGGACAAGAAAAAGGTGAGTGCTATTTTAGATTGGCCAGAACCCTCTTCGGTGAAAGAGGTTCAACGAGTTTTGGGCTTTGCCAATTTTTACAGACGCTTCATCCCTCAATTTGCAGAAACAGTGGTTCCCATTACAAAGCTGTTAAAGAAAGGACAGCCATTCGACTGGTCTAAGGAGGCCTCACAGGCTTTTCAAACCTTAAAAGAAAAATTTACTTCAGCACCGGTGCTCCGACATCCTAATCCAGATTTGCCATTTTTTGTGGAAGCTGATGCTTCACAGGTGGCTGTGGGGGGGGTTCTCTCTCAAAGGGACGAACAGGATGGTCAGTTGCATCCCGTGGCCTTTTATTCAAAGAAGATGCTTCCAGCAGAGCAAAATTACACAGTCATGGAAAGAGAATTGTTGGCAATCAAATTAGTATTCACCGAATGGCGTCACCATTTGATGGGAGCCAAATTCCCGGTTACAATTTTTAGTGACCATAAGAATTTGCAATTTTTTAGTTCCGTAAAAGCTCTCACTCCTCGACAGATGCGTTGGTTGAATTTCTTTAGCTCCTTTGATTTTGTAATCACATTCAGACCAGGTACCAAACAGGTGTTATCGGATCTGTTGTCTAGGTACGGGCACACAATTGAGTCTAAGAAAGAGACAGATAATGCCTCTATTATTCCACCACAAAAAATTGTAGCACCTTTAAGTTCCCCTGAATAGCATTAACGCTAGATACATGTGACATTTTATGACTCAGATTAGACAACTACATTTAAAGGAAATAGTGAAAGAGTGGTTACAAGACTCAAAGAATTCCCTCCAAGAAGGTCTGCTTTACCATGAAGATTTGTTATATGTACCTAGTGCAGACTTACAACTAAAGGTTATGCAGTGGAATCATGAGTCACCTCTTGCTGGTCATCCTGGAGCTCAGAAAACGTTAGAAAATTGTCGGAAACATTTTTGGTGGCCTACTTTAGTAAAAGATGTTAAAGAATTTGTGGCGACCTGTCCCATTTGTGCCAGTAATAAATCCTCTCACACCGCTCCTGCTGGTTTACTCCAACCCTTACCTGTGCCCCCCCAACCTTGGCACACGATAAGTGTGGATTTTATCACTGGACTTCCGTTGTCAAATGGTCACAACACAATTTTGGTGGTGGTGGATTATTTGTCCAAAATGGCCCATTTTGTTCCCTTATCAAAACTCCCCTCTGCAATGGAGTTTAGTCATATCTTCCTATCGCAGATTGTGAGATTACATGGCTTGCCAAATAAGATTGTTTCGGACAGAGGTAGTCAATTCGTGTCAAAGTTCTGGAAACACTGTTGTGAGTTATTGAAGGTAAAGGTAGCTCTGTCCACAGCTTATCACCCAGAAACTGATGGCCAGACGGAAAGGGCGAACCAGACCTTATTACAAACCCTACGATGCCTAATGGCAGAATTCACAAGTCACTGGGACAAGGCTTTAGCTCTAGCTGAATTCTGTTACAACAATAGCATTCATGTGTCAACACAATGTTCCCCATTCTACTTTTTACAAGGTTTTCATCCCAAATCGCTACCTCTGTCTGTAGAACGGTCTTCTTTACCAGCCGTAACGGATCGATTACACAATTTATTAGACATACAGGCAAGAGCAGTGAAACATTTAACAAAGTACAAGGAACGAATGAAAACTCAAGCTGATAAACATAGAATTCCAGCCCCTAATTTTAAGGTAGGAGACAAGGTGTGGTTGTCCACCAAGAATTTACAATTAGCAGGACCTAGGAAATTGCAGCCTAAATATATTGGGCCCTTTAGCGTCATTCAAATATTGACCCCTGTATCAGTAAAACTACTCTTACCCCCCGAGTATTCTGTGCATCCTACCTTTCATGTATCGTTACTGAAAACTTATAATCCGCTTACTAGACAAGACCCCCTCCTCCTCCTGTTGTTATAGATGGGCGTTTAGAGTATGAGGTTCAGAAAATCCTAGATGCAAAACGACTGCAAGGAAAGTTGCACTACTTGATTGCTTGGAAAGGTTATCCAGTAGAAGAAAACTCTTGGGAACCGGCTTCGGCAGTGCACGCCTCTCGGTTGATTAGAGCCTTTTACCTCAGAAATCCACACAAACCACGGCCAGTGGGGAGGCCTTTGAGGGGAGCGACTGTTGGGGTTTGTAGAGCGCAGCCGTCGTAATAGCCCTCCAGATTCAGATTGAAAAGAACTGTTTGACCAAGTGTTAATCACAGCAAGGTAAGCTTGACCAAACTGTGTTTAACTGGTCAGGTTTACTCTGTGGTAACACCATCCCTATTGTCAGCATTGCTTTGTAACTGGTCAAGGTTGCCTTTTTTGTAAACCCATGTTAAAACGATTGAGCTTCCAATTCTGCTGCTATTTGTATTTGTCAGTGCTTTATTTTTTATTTCCATAAGACTGTCACTGGACTCGAGCAACAGGGAACAGGTGCGCTGCCTTGTGTGCACGTTGCTTTCCTTTTACGCTGTTAGACGTGTCTAGCAACGTGCAGAGAAACCCCACCCTTCTGCAGCTATAAAAGACTGCCGCCCCCGCTTACGCATGCTTGTGTTCGTTACCGCTATCCAGCATCTCCACTTACCTGGAATCTCCCGACGACTCTGCAGCGCTCTGGTCTCATCTTCGACTTCCGGTTTTCTTCCGGCTTTCATTGCACTCCTCTGCCTTGGCGATTCATTTCCTGGTCCATCCCCCGACAATCTTCCGGCGCTCATTTCCTGGTCCAGTTTCTTCATCCGACCTGCAACAGAGAAAAAGAAGAAACAGAATCAACAGACAAGTAAGAACGTTCCGCTTGCGGAGCGCGCTCGCATGCATGCATGAAAGACAATTAAAATTGTGAAATAGGAGATACTTATCTCAAAACTGTTTGGCTGAATTAAGCCTTCCTGCCACGATCTTCTAACTAAAGACCTAAGACACACAAAAGAGAAAGAGAACGCAAGGGTTACAACAGAGTTACTGAAAGAAGGCTCTGTGTCTCAATCATTGCAAAGAACAATTTCGCTCTCTTTGTTTCTTATTTGGGGCATTTGTAAAGCGTCACAAGAAACCTGACGTTATGTAAGTGATCTAAAACGAGGTGCACATTTATGTAAGGTGCAATACGAATGATTTTAAACTGATGTGTTTATGTTTGTTACAGAAAAGAGAAAGAGAGAGAGACAAGCATTTTTAAATCATCTCTTGAATATAAAGGATAAACGCAAAGGTATTGACAGGGCAAAGAATAGCATTAACGCTAGATACATGTGGATGTTTGTATAAGAAGTAAATAGTGCTGCACTTATTGTTGTTTATTGTTTTATAGGCAATGGACCGCGACAGAGGTTGCCGTCAGATGTGTTCTTACTGAAGTGAAGAGAGTGGCGAGAGTGTCCTTTTATTTATTGTTTTGGTTCTTTTGTCCCTTTTTCCCCTTCCCCCGAGGACCTACGAATCCAAGCTGAATATTGACAAAGGTTTAGGATGAACTAGGTCTTAGGGGGCATAGGAAAATATCTTCTCATCTCTCATCTGGAACGCCTGATTTCAGGTGAGTGAAGGTTAACATTTATGGACACTCCCCTGCTTTAAAACAGCTCCCCCGCTAGTTTATGGACACTCCCCTGCTTTAAGACAGCTCCCCCGCTGGTTTATGAACACTCTCCTGCTTTAAGACAGCCCCCCCACTGGGTTATGGACACTCCTCTGCTTTAAGACAGCTCCCCCGCTGGGTTATGGACACTCTCCTGCTTTAAGACAGCTCCCTCGCTGGTTAATGGGCACTCCCCTGCTTTAAGACAGCTCCCCCGTTGGATTATGGACACTCCCCTGCTTTAAGACAGCGCCCCGCTGGGTTATGGACACTCCCCTGCTTTAAGACAGCTCCCCCTGCTTGTTTATGGACATTCCCTTGCTTTAAGACAGCTCCCCCACTGGTTTATGGACAGTTCCCTGCTTTAAGACAGCTCCTCCGCTGGTTTATGGGCACTCCCCTGCTTTAAGACAGCTCTTCTACTGGTTTATGGACACTCCCCTGCTTTAACATAGCTCCCCTGTTAGTTTATGGACACTCCCCTGCTTTAATACAGCTCCCCCGCTGGTTTATGGACACTCCTCTGCTTTAACACAGCTCCCCCGCTGGTTTATGGACACTGTCCTGCTTTAAGACAGCTCCCTCGCTGGTTAATGGGCACTCTCCTGCTTTAAGACAGCTCCCCCGCTGGTTTATGGACACTCCTCTGCTTTAAGACAGCTCCCCGCTGGGTTATGGACACTCCCCTGCTTTAAGACAGCTCCCCCTGCTTGTTTATGGACATTCCCTTGCTTTAAGACAGCTCCCCCACTGGTTTATGGACAGTTCCCTGCTTTAAGACAGCTCCTCCGCTGGTTTATGGGCACTCCCCTGCTTTAAGACAGCTCTTCCACTGGTTTATGGACACTCCCCTGCTTTAACATAGCTCCCCTGTTAGTTTATGGACACTCCCCTGCTTTAACACAGCTCCCCCGCTGGTTTATGGACACTCCCCTGCTTTAAGACAGCTCCCTGACTGGTTTTAGGACACTCCCCTGCTTTAAGACAGCTCCCCTGCTTGTTTATGGACACTCCCCTGCTTTAAGACAGCTCCCCTTGCTTGTTTATGGACATTTCCGTGCTTTAAGACAGCTCCTTTGCTGGTTTATGGGCACTCCCCTGCTTTAAGACAGCTCCCCAGCTGGTTATGGGCACTCCCCTGCTTTAAGACAGCTCCCCTGCTTGTTTATGGACACTCCCCTACTTTAAGACAGCTCCCCCTGCTTGTTTATGGACATTCCCTTGCTTTATGACAGCTCCCCCGCTGGTTTATGGGCACTCCCCTGCTTTACAACAGCTCCCCTGCTGGTTTATGGACACTCCCCTGCTTTAAGACAGCTCCCCCACTGGTTTATGGACATTCCCTTGCTTTAAGACAGCTCCCCAGCTGGTTTATGGGCACTCCCCTGCTTTAAGACAGCTCCCCCGCTGGTATATGGACATTTCCTTGCTTTAAGACAGCTCCCCCGCTGGCTTATGGGCACTCCCCTGCTTTAAGACACCTCCCCTGCTTGTTATGGACACTCCCCTGCTTTAAGACAGCTTCCCCGCTGGTTTATGGACACTCCCCTGCTTTAAGACAGCTCCCCCGCTGGTTTATGGACATTCCATTGCTTTAAGACAGCTACCCCGCTGGTTTATGGGCACTCCCCTGCTTTAAGACAGCTTCCCCGCTGGTTTATGGACACTCCCCTGCTTTAAGACAGCTCCACTGCTGGTTTATGGACACTCCGCTGCTTTAAGACAGCTCCCCGCTGGTTTATGGACATTACCTTGCTTTAAGACAGGTCCCCCGCTGGTTTATGGGCACTCCCCTGCTTTAAGAAAGCCCTCCCATTGGTTTATGGACACCCCTGCTTTAAGACAGCCCTTCCATTTGTTCATGGACACTCCCCTGCTTTAAGACAGCTCCCCTGCTGGTTTATGGGCACCCCCCTGCTTTAAGACAGCTACCCCGCTGGTTTATGGGCACTCCACTGCTTTAAGACAGCTCCTTCGTTGGTTTATGGACACTCTCCTGCTTTAAGATAGCTTCCCCGCTGGTTTATGGGCACCTCCCATGCTTTAAGACAGCTGCCCCGCTGGTTTATGGACACTCTCCTCCTTTAAGACAGCTCCCCCGCTGGTTTATGGGCACCTCCCCTGCTTTAAGACAGCTCCCCCGCTGGTTTATGGACACTCTCCTGCTTTAAGACAGCTCCCCCGCTGGGTTATGGACACTCTCCTGCTTTAAGACAGCTCCCCCGCTGGGTTATGGACTCTCCCCTGCTTTAAGAGAACCCCCATTTAAGACAACTCCCCGCTGGTTTATGGGCACTCCCCTGCTTTAAGGCAGCCCTCCCATTGGTTTATGGACACTCCCCTGCTTTAAGACAGCTCCCCTGCTGGTTTATGGGCACTCCCCTGCTTTAAGACAGCTCCCCCGCTGGTTTATGGGCACTCCCCTGCTGTAAGACAGCTCCTTTGTTGGTTTATGGACACTCTCCTGCTTTAGGACAGCTTCCCCGCGCTAGTTTATCGGCACCTCCCCTGCTTTAAGACAGCTCACCCGCTGGTTTATGGACACTCTCCTGCTTTAAGACAGCTCCCCCTCTGGTTTATGGGCACCTCCCCTGCTTTAAGACAGCTCCCCTGCTTGTTTATGGACACTCTCCTGCTTTAAGACAGCTCTTCCACTGGTATATGGGCACCTACCCTGCTTTAAGACAGCTCCCCCTCTGGTTTATGGGCACCTCCCCTGCTTTAACACAGCTCCCCTGCTGGTTTATGGACACTCTCCTGCTTTAAGACAGCTCCCCCGCTGGGTTATGGACACTCCCCTGCTTTAACACAGCTCCCCCGCTGGTTTATGGACACTCTCCTGCTTTAAGACGTCTCCCCCGCTGGGTTATGGACACTCCCCTGCTTTAACACAGCTCCCCCGCTGGTTTATGGACACTCTCCTGCTTTAAGACAGCTCCCCCGCTGGTTTATGGACACTCTCCTGCTTTAAGACAGCTCCCCTGCTGGGTTATGGACACTCTCCTGCTTTAAGACAGCTCCCCCGCTGGTTTATGGACACTCCCCTGCTTTAAGACAGCTCCCCCACTAGTTTATGGACACTCCCCTGCTTTAAGACAGCTCCCCCACTGGTTTATGAACACTCTCCTGCTTTAAGACAGCTCCCCCACTGGGTTATGGACACTCCCCTGCTTTAAGACAGCTCCCCCGCTGGGTTATGGACACTCTCCTGCTTTAAGACAGCTCCCTCGCTGGTTTATGGGCACTCCCCTGCTTTAAGACAGCTCCCCCGCTGGTTTATGGACACTCCCCTGCTTTAAGACAGCTCCCCGCTGGGTTATGGACACTCCCCTGCTTTAAGACAGCTCCCCCGCTGGGTTATGGACACTCCCCTGCTTTAAGACAGCTCTACAACTGGGTTATGCACACCTCCCTGCTTTAAGACAGCTCCCCCGCTGGGTTATGGACACATCCCTGCTTTAAGACAGCTCCACAGCTGGGTTATGGACACTCCACTGCTTTAAGACAACCCTCCTGCTGGTTTATGGACACTCTCCTGCTTTAAGACAGCTCCACCGCTGGTTTATGGACACTCCCCTGCTTTAAGACAGCTCCACCGCTGGTTTATGGACACTCTCCTGCTTTAAGACAGCTCCCCCGCTGGGTTATGGACACTCCCCTGCTTTAAGACAGCTCCCCGCTGGGTTATGGGCACTCCCCTGCTTTAAGACAGCTCCACAGCTGGGGTATGGACACGCCTCTGCTTTAAGACAGCTCCCCCACTGGGTTATGGACACTCCCCTGCATTAAGACAGCTCCACTGCTGGTTTATGGCCACTTCCCTGCTTTAAGACAGCTCCCTCTCTGGTTTATGGACCCTCCTGTTGGGATCTTTCATTCCAGTTCAGAATTTGGAATGAGGGATTGTGAGGGAATGTTAGGATGTGCTTCTTTGAATGTGGAAATGGCAGTTGATGTGAGCCTTCTCCCTGCCAGTCGATGTACCTTGATGCTCGCAAAATAAATTTTGGAACAAGTATTACCATACGTTCTTGGCATCCTTTTGTTGGCGATGAGCGGACTGGCAGGGTTTCACACCTGTTTGTCATTTAAAGTCTCCGCCGTGCCACGACGTCAGAGCTGTACATACCACAAGGCTCACACAGGGAGGCGGTTCAGAGAATCTTCGGGTCATATTCTCAAGAACGTGCGATAAACATCGCCAAAATAGGTTAACGCAAGTTTACATATCGCCGTCCATTGCGGGAAAATAACCCTGTGTTAACGTCGTATTCCCGACACGGCGGAACATGCAATAGTTTCGCGATAACGTGGAAAATGACTGCGATGAACTCACCGGGACGGCGATAAATATCCGAAGCCGAACGTGAAAAAAGTTGCGATGGGCCCAATCGCGATAAGACAATCAGCGAAAAGCAGCGCCAGGCCTGCAAATCACACACGTCAGGCGGGAAAAATCACCATAAAAGCAGAAAAAAACAAAAACAAACAAAAACCGAACCACAGCGAAGCACAATGGAGGCAGCCGGAGCAGGTACAGAGGGCGGCCAGAACCCCAAAAGCTCCACGGAGGTCCAGCCTGGGACCCCGGGGACAGGGAAGTTCAAGGACAAGAAGAAGAGGAAGACCAAGTTCAGTCCGCAGGAAAACAGGATCCTGATCACGGAGGTGGTAGAACACCATCAACAGCTGTTCGTCACCTCCACTGTGCCATTGGCAACCAAAAATGGAACATGGCAGTCCATCCTGGACAAGGTGAATGCAGTCGGAGTGCTGAGGAGGACAATGGAAGAGGTCAAGAGGCGCTGGAATGATGTCAAGCGCAAAACCAAGCAGAAACTCGCCAACAACCAGAAGGCAGCAATGCAGACTGGAGGTGGGAGTCCTGAGCCACAGGAGGAGCTGGATGACTTGGAGGAAATGGTGTCCACAGTCATCAGTGGGGAGACGGTGGCAGGAGTTGGGGGACCGGACACTGCTCAACATGACCGGACACAACAGCAACAGGGTGAGTAACCACCAGTGACTGGGGGGACGGGGGGAGATGGGCACAATGGCACACATGCACAATCAAGAATAGCACACTGAACACCCACAATGACTCTGGGTCATGCCCCATATCTCCTTGGCATACTGCGGCACACATAGAAACAGGGCCCCCATCCACAACGTGCACAGAGGGGGCCCTCCCCACACATCACTAATCTCACAACAAACCCATGTCCCCTCCATGCTCTCCATGCTCTCCAGCGATCCATGGCTGGCTTCGCTGGAGTCATGATACTAAGACAAGAACAACTGTCTAGTCAGAGTGGTTCCAGCAATGTCTGCCGGGAGTTGGGACAGATGCAGGGGCTCATGGAGAACATGGTGCGGATGACGGCGGACAGGATGGCTGCCATGGCTGCACACCAGCTGGATGTGGCTGGGGCCTTCAATGCCCTGCAGCACATCGTCATGGCATTGCTGCCTCAAGGCCTTGCTCAGATGAATGCTGCTGCAGCTTCTACATCCACATCTTCGCCCCCTGATGTCTCAGTGCCTCACAGTGCGGCAGGCAATCCACCACCACCCACATGTGAGGCACATGTGCCATCAGAGGATGAAGATGCGGGTGAACCAACCTTACTGGTAAGGAGGAGGCAGTAGCATTCATCTCCGCAAAATGGCGGGTTTCTTCTTGGTCCTGCCCTTTGCATCATCACCTTCCACTGTCCCCCCATACACTCTACGACACTCACCTTGGACCTCGACATGGACTGCCATCTCCTGTTTGGTTACCAATGACACAGCGATCAGACTGTGGACTGAACTCTTCCCCTTCCGATGTACTTGTCATTCCCTGAAGGACTCTGGCTGGCCCTCCACGGGCCAATAATGTGAAGTGGGGTTTGCATGGCCCTGTACTGCTCCAGCTGCAAACACTCCACTGGATGTAAATTAACCCCTTCCGTGCGCACGGAATTTCCGCGCTGTGCGGGCGTTTCTATTAGTGGGCGGGGATTCGGACGGCCGGGGGCCGTCCTGCGCACACGCCCACCATGACGCGTGACGGCTCCCGGCCGTCACGAGCATGGAAGAGGTTAAACATTCAGAATCGCACAGATGTGTCATGCCTTTGATCATTCACATATGTGCGTATGGTTGAATGTAGGGTGGGAGATTCCCCCTAACGTCCATGTTGCTCATGTCATGGAACTTGAGTGACAGGGTGCAACAGTGCCGATTGCGGTCCGGCTGGCGTAGTCACTACAACAGGGACACACGCATCAGTTACTTCCATGTCCAGCCCAGAACTGGAGCACGCCCAGAGCCCCGGGTTCATTGTTCCCACCCCTACGCTGGCCTGCCATACGCCAGGCCAGTCCACTCCACTCCGCTTACGCATACAGGGGGGGACGACAACGCTAAATGTCCCAGGTCGTCCCTGTAGTGATCTGCTGATCACTGGTCTAGTCGTCAGCATGCCACAGCCACTCCCTGAGGGCTCGTTCAGACCCACACCACACCCATCCAGCACAGGCGTCACATGACATGTGACCCTGCCAATCAAAGGGGCCTAGCACGTCACATACCCCACTGCCGGTGTGGTAGTCCGGGGGGGGGGTCCTGGGGGAGGTGGGGGGCCTGGGGGTGGTGGCGGTGGGTGTTGTGGCCCTCTTGGGGCTCCGAGCTGCATGATCAGTAGCTCCATGGCATCTGTTGTTCTTCTGGTGTGGCTGTGGGCTGGGCTCCCCTTCATGGTGCAGGTTGTCGTCCGACTTAACATCAGGTAAGAGCAGGTGTTAAATCCCTGCTGCTAACGCGCCTTATCGCCGATCTGGCTGGTCGTTGTGAATGCTGCGAAGTGGTGTTTTCGCGGCTTTTTGCACGGGAACGCCTACTCTGCATCTCATTAGTGTTAGTTGCCGGTATCATTTGTGGCGATGTTTTTTGTGGCTGCTATCGCAGGAAAACTGATGATATCGGCTGTTAGCACCTGCTTGTGAATGGTGCGATAAATTTATCGCCACTTTGGCTGCGATAAAGTGCTGCTAACTCGGCGATGAGTCCTTGAGAATATGCCCCTTCATCTCTTCACGCATTACCATTTTGGTGATACACGCACTATCATCCAGGTATTGGTGTGTTTCCTAATCCGTGACACGCACACCTTATTTCTTCATTTTAACATGTCTTGCCGTATCGGCGTGTTGTCAGTTTCGGTGACACGCACATCTTGTTTCCACATTAATTCACAACTTACAATTTTACATTTTTAACTGCGTGTTGTTTTTAGTTTTCGGTGACAGGCACACCCTTATATCCAATATTGTTGCTTGCTTTCTCTTGTTGTCAGTTTTAGTGATGTGCGCACTTTATGATTAGAAGGAAACCCTTTGTGCGTGTCAAGTGGCATCTGAGTGCATATATTTTTCAATAACACGCACTCTATTATTTTGTAGCTAATTACATGCGTTATTGTTGAGTGACGTGCACACAATTAGTAATTATATCTGTTTAATGCGTACATATTTACACCATTGTAAATTTCCCTTTTTTGTTTAGGGCAAGGTGGTCATTTTTAAACCATTCTAAACTGTATAACGCATTGTATTCTTCCCTGTGGTGCCATTGCTGGCCAGCACAGGTGTCTTTGTGAGATCGAGGCATAAGGCATAACGCAGCACATAAAATAATAAGTCATAATGCAGCAAAGTACTGTGCCTCCCCTCGCATTTGCGCCCAGTCTTGACCGTGCTGGTATAGATTGGGAACAATGGAAAGAAGGCTTACAAGGAAACTATAGAGATAATTTCACGCACAAGAAGTAGTATGCGTTGTTATGACATTGCTGGGTGCTGGAGGAAGACAAATAGTTTTGGCTGAAGAAGGTGTAGAGGATGAGTTCGCTTCTGCAATGCAAATGCTTGACGTCAGATTCAATCCTTACAAGAATGTTATTTTAGACAGGCACACATTTTATGAAAGGCATCAGTCACCAGGGGAATCTGTGCAAAGCTGTGTTGGTGCATTAAGAACGCTAGCGGCCACTTGTGAGTACGTAGAATTTGAGGAGGAACTAATTTGTGAACAGTTGGTTGAGCACACGAATAATAAAAAAATACAAGAAGTTTTGATTACAACACCTAATTTAACATTCACCTAATTTAACACTGAGCAGAGCTGCTGGTATTGAAAACCCTGCATTGTATATGGCATAAATGCCGATTGCTCATGAAAGTAAGGATGTTGTTGCAAAACTGTCTAATAAAGGGGGAATGAAATTTTCCAAGAGTCAAAAAACATACAAAGAGAAAGTATCATTAATGTGTTATAGGTGTTGTAGCCCTACTCATTTAGGTAACTCACGTATTTGTCCAGCTGTGGATAACAATTGTGCGTATTGCAAGAAAAAAGGGCATTTTGCTAAACTATGCAGGTCAAAGGATAAAGGGAAAACTAAAACTGTAGTGTGGTGAATGAAAAAGATCACAATAATTATAGTTCCTCAGATGCAAGTGAGGAGAGTTGTACATTAAGCACTGAGGAATGTTCAGAAACCAATCAGATAATTCTGCAGGTAATGTTTTCGTGTTGAACATGTCAGGTGTTAGAAGACCATATTGTCAAGTAGGTCTGGGTGATGTGATGGTGAGCATGATGGCAGATTCGGGGTCACCTTTCACACTGATTGGTATAAATGACTGGTCCAAACTTTCCGAGAATAAGGTTGTCTTAAATCTGACAAACCTGTAGCATACTGGAGAAAACCTATAGAGGTTCTTGGCGAATTTGAGATCATCTTAGTCTTCAAAGGAAACACAGCTCCTGCTACAGTGTTTGTAGCTAAGTATGGTTCTTTCTTATTGGGTTGGATGGAATAAAGGCATTTAGAAACAATTCTGGATCCTAACAACGCTGATCAAGTTTTGTTAAAAAAGAGTGTGTGAGTGTTTCGGCAATGCAAGTATCAGAGTGGGAAATGACATTTCCCAAAGTTTTCACTGACAAGGTTGTCATGTTGAGAGGGTTCAAGCACAGAATACAACTTAAGCAAGCGGTGGAGCCTGTAGTGCATAAGTTAAGGAAGGTTCCATTAATGATAAGAGATGAGTTAAAAAGAGAATTGAACAAGATATAATCAAACATATGGAAGGGTCAGAATGGTTGTCACCAGTGGTACTTATGTGTAAGCCTAATAACTTTACTACTTTAGATATGGCATCCACATATCATCAGGTAGTTTTGGATCATTAGTCTCGGATCTGACCTCGTTTATCACTCCGGATCACTTCGGCTTCGGCCATCTTCCAACGCCTCATGGAATCCCTGTTCAAGGAGGTAGAAGGTGACATATGTTTCCAAGATGATTTATTGGTGTATGCTGGTAATAAGTCAGAACATGATGAGAAGCTAATGGGTGTTTTGTTTGTATTAGAAGAGAAAGGAATAACACTGAAGGCCGATAAATGAAAATTTGCCATGGAGAGTGTGGACTATCTAGGGCACAAGTTATTGGCGTGTGGTAGAGAGCCTAAAATAAATTTGGTAAAGGCTTTAGCAGAGGCTCCTGTACCAGAAGGGAAGGATAAATTACGTTCCTTTATGGGTATACTGGAATATTATTCTAGACTTATTCCCAAATGTGCCTAAAGAACACACAATTTAAGATTATTGCTGAAAAAAGGAGAAAAGTTTACATGGAGTGCAGCATGTAGCAAAGAGTTTGAGGAAATAAAGTTGTGTGTTTCCAATGCCATTCCTCTTTAGTCTTTTGACACCAAGGATACCAGCATTGTTGTCACCGATGCTTGTCTATACGGGTTAGGTGCTGTGCTACTTCAGAGGAGGAATGGGAGAGAAGAAGTGGTGGTGTTTGCCAGTCACGGGTAAAGAGGTGCAGAAGCTTCTTAATCCGTGGTGGAACGCAAAGCATTGGCATGTTGGTGGGGAGTTGATCATTTCCGCCAATATTTGTGGGGTTCAGAGTTTGTGGTGCGTGTTGACCGTAAGCAATTAATTGACATGTTCACCACAAAAGAAACGGCGAGATCTACTCCGAGCATAGCAAACTGGCAGTACAGACTTCAAGGTTATCGATACAAGTTAGAGGATATACCAGGTGTAAAGTATATTATGGCAGATTGTCTATCTAGTTTGCCATTAAATGACACGGGTGAGAGTGAAAAGGAAGATATTCATAATGAAGAAGTAGTAATAAATTAATTATCCAATGTGACCAGGTATGCCATTTCTGAACACGAGTGGAATGAAGCACCTGAAAAAGATGCAGTTCTAAAACATGTGGTGGATTATGTGAAGAAGCGTTGTCAAAAAAGCAAATTGTCGGATGTAATATTGAATGCATATAGGCATGTGGGTCCCGAGCTTTCTGTTTTGAATGGTGTTCTTCATAGAGCAGAACTATCAGTAGTACCTGAGACGTTCAAAGATGAAAGTAATTGAGTTGGCACATGAGGGCCACATAGGTATGCATGTCCATGAAAAGACGTGTAAGCGATACTTATTGGTGACCAGGCATGGACAGGGAGGTGGAAAGGTATGTATGGTTGTGTATGCAATGTGTTGCTGGTGATAAAACACTGGTCACCATGACAAGCTCTGCCAATGCTGTACCTGTTCCTGAAAACGCTTGGTCAAAATTAGCTGTGGACATTATAGGACCTGTGAGGGTGAATAATGGCCAGGAAAAATATGGAAGTGGAGTTTGTAAATAGTATTACTTCATCATCTGTCAGAAGAGTAATGGAAGAAATTTCCTGGAGAGAAGGGGCCCCTGATGAAGTAGTCTCTGATAATGGACCGCAGTTTCTATATCGAGAATTTGAGGATTTTATGATGGAATTTGGAATCAAACACATAACCACCTCAACATATCATCCCAGAAGCAATGGCCTAGTGGAGAGGTTTAACCGTGCGTTAAAAGAAAATTTACAGTTGTCCATGTTCAATGGACTTTCTTAGTTGGAGGAAGTCAAGAATCTTTTTTGGGCAGTCCGTACCACACCTTATGCTGATACCAAGGTCTTTCCTTTCATACTGTTGAAAGGTAGAGTGCAGAGATCATCTTTGACCACATTATGGATGGGTAAGACTATTCCTTCAGAGGACATTTTAAGGGTAGTTGGAGAGAGAAGAAAAGTGTGCAAAACAAATATATCAAAGTGAAATCTTGGAAATGGATGGTGATAGAAGGTGAAGTGGTGAGAATCAAAAGACCTATTGGTGGGAAAGGAAAGGATAGATTTTCCAGTTTTGTGAGAGTACAGAAAATGGGAAAGGATGTTGTTATATTGGAGGTTGGTAAATGTTGGAATAAAGATAGGGTGTCTATTGTACGTGGAGATGAACCAGTGACTGAACAAGAATGTGAAAAGGAATGTAAAAAAAGGGGCAAACAGAAGGATAGTTTGAGAGAAATCGTACAGGATCAAGGTTTTACCTTGCAATACAAGGGTTACGTGATGTGATTATAATAAACCATTTTATTGTTATTAAATCATTATAATATTGCATAGTTTTGTATTAAGTTTTCCTTTATCATATTATACTTTTTATTTCCTTAAACGCCTTATGTAGTTTTTTAGAACAATTAGTACGTTACTTACAAGTCATGATTATTTTTGTGTATTTTCAGTTTATATTATTATTGTATAAGGGGAAGATGTGTTGCGATCTTTCATTCCAGTTCAGAATTTGGAATGTGGGATTGCGAGGGAATGTTAGGATGTGCTTCTTTGAATGTGGTAAAGGCTGTTGATGTGAGCCTTCTCCCTGCCAGTCGATTGTACTTTGATGCTCGCAAAATAAATATTTGGAACAAGTATTACCATGCGTTCTTGGCATCCTTTTAACTCCCCTGCTTTAAGACAGCTCCCGCTTGGTTTATGGACACTCCCCTGCTTTAAGATAGCTCCCCCTGCTTGTTTATGAACACTTCCCTGCTTTAAGACAGCTCCCCTGTTAGTTTATGGAGCCTCCCCTGCTTTAAGACAGCTCCCCCGTTAGTTTATGGGCACTCCTCTGCTTTATGACAGCTCTCCTGCTGGGCTATGGACACTGCCCTGCTTTAAGACAGCTCCCTCGTTGGTTTATGGATTGTCCCCTGTTTTAAGACAGTTACCCCAGCATGTTTATGGACACTCCCCTGCTTTAAGACAGCTCCCCACTGGTTTAAAAGCACTCCACTGCTTGTTTACGGACACTTCTCTTCTTTGAGACAGCTCTCTTGCTGGTTTATGTATACTTCCCTGCTTTAAGTCTGCTCCCCCACTGATTTTTGGACACTCCCTGCTTTAAGACACCCTGCTGGTTTATGGACACTTTCCTTCTTTCAGACATCTTCCATGTTGGTTTATTGACACTCCCCCGCTTTAAGAGAGCTCCACCGATGGTTTATGGAGACTTCCTGCTGTTTCACAGCCTCTTCACTGCAGTTTCACATTTCACTTTATTCTCATTTGTAAATGATCCTAGAGGGAAACGGCCTTTACAAGGTGAGCCTAAGCACGCATGCTGTTTCCCACGCATATGCCTTACCCATGCATATGCGTGGTTAAGGCAGTCAGCGCTTAACCGCTGACTGAGCCGATGGGCGGGGAGAGGGACCAGAAGGCATGCGGCAGGAGGACCGGGATGCGGCTTGGTAAGTTGGGTTGGGGCCGGGAGGAGGTGGGGGCTGGGTTTAGGGCTCAAGGCGGGGGGCTGGTGTCGGGGCAATTTTTAGGACAGAGGGTCGAGTTTTAGGGCTCGGCCAGGGAGGTGGAAGGGGCAGTTTTCAGGGCTCAGGCCAGTTTTCAGGGCTCTGAGCATGGGTGTTGGGGTCGTTTTTTTGGGCTAGGGGGACGGGTTTTAGGGTTCAGGGTAGGGAGTCGGGTCGTTAATAGAGCTGGGGCGGGTAGATTACAACGCAGGAGGGCCGAATTTTAGGGGTCAGGGTAGAGGTGGCTGGGGTGGGATCTTTACTACACATATACCTTTACCGATCATGCCTTTACAATGAAATTTGTTGTAAAGGCTTGCGTGGTAAAGACACGCTCATTGTAAAGACCGCGTGGTTAAGGCATGTGTAGTTTAGGCATGTGTGATTGTGTCATGCAACCGATCCTAGATATTGCATTGGGTAGGACACGTCTGTGCTGCAGCATCTCCCTTACAGTGGGCTCAGAGCAATGGGAGCTATCAGGGCTTTAGTAGCATACCAGGTGTCCCAGCCTTGTCCCACAGCCGCCTGCAGAATGAATACCTCTCAGCAGATTGCTGTGGCTGTGGGACTCGTAAACCGGTCCCCTCGACTTCAGCCACAAAAAGCAGGGTGTTTGGTGTCCCCACCAGATGAATGCAAGATACGGGTCAGACACCCGAAAAGTATGGCAATCCCACAGGAGATAGTATTGTGGCCACTATAGATGGCAGCGTTCAGAGCAGGAGGAAGGACCAGACCCCCAGTTCAAGGTGTCAGAAGAGATGGTTGTTATGAAGAATCAAGACATATAAATGCAGCCCCTTCTCAGGGCAGGCTTGTAGATGCTCGGGCGGAGGGCCTGTGGCAGCGGTGCCCTAGCTGGTCAAGGAAAGCTCTAGACTCCACAGGGGGAGGCCTGACCAGACTCCCAGATCAGGGTGTCAGAAGAGATGGTTGTGGTCAAAAATCAAGCAGCTCCTTCTCAGGGCAGGAGGTCTTCTTGCAGCACCGGTGACCTAGCCGGTTAAGGTGAGCTCTAGACTCCTCAAGCAGGAGGGCGCGACAAGCCATTCTCACAGTATTCTGGGGTCTCAGAGAAGACCAGTCCTGCTGCTCATGTTAGGTACAGAAATAAAGGGACAACCCGGTAATCCTGGCGATCTGGGTAATAAATCAATAGTACAGCACAATGACCCCCCCTTAGAGGGAAGAATATACCTATCCTCACTTAGCCAACTAGAACTCTACACTCAATAATCGGAGCAGTATGAAAAACCAATTGAGTGACCAAATGATGTATCAAAAATCCATGGTAAACAGTTCATAGCATCGGTGCTCCATAAGACGCTGCATTGAACTGTGACAAAAGTGAATAAAGTGTGCAGGTGCTTATTACAATATGTACACCCTAGGGGCTAATCCTCAAAGCAACTTCAACAACAAGACTCAAAATGAGAGTACACTATGTAAAGTGGTATCTCATTAATATCAGTCTACTAGTAAGAAGTCGACTAAAAAACTACTTTAGGCCCGTGGGGTACTCTTTGGGAAGTAACCAAAAAATTAACCAATTGTTTTTACGATGATACGGTCCGTCTCACTTTCCTTATTGGCGGGTACAAGTATTTCTTCTGCACTGTACTACTTGTGTGTGTGTGAGGGACGCCTGCACTGGTGCTCTCTCTACTTCTACTTGTTTGAGGGAATCCTGCACTACTGCTGTGCACTGTTCAACTGTGTGTGTGAGGGACGCGTGCACTGGTGCTCTCTCTACCTCCATCTGTTTGATGGAATCGTGCACTACTGCTCTGCACTGTTTGACTTGTGTGTGTGAGGGACGCCTGCACTGGTGCTCTCTCTACCTCAATCTGTTTGATGGAATCGTGCACTACTGGTGTGCACTGTTCAACTTGTGTATGTGAGGGACGCGTGCACTGGTGCTCTCTCTACTTCTACCTGTTTGAGGGAATCTTGCACTACTGATGTACACTGTACAATTGTGTGTGTGTGTGTGTGTGTGTGTGTGTGTGTGAGGGATGCCTGCACTGGTGCTCTCTCTACTTCTACCTGTTTGAGGGAGTCTTGCACTACTTCTGTGAACTGTACAACTTATGTGAGTGTGTGAGCGGCACATGCACTGGTGCTCTCTCTGCTTCTTCTGTGTGTTTCAGGGAATCTTGCACTTCTGTTGTGCATTGTTCAACTTGTGTGAGGAGAGAAGCCAGCACAGCTGCTCCTCTCTCTACTTCTGTGTGTTTCAGGGAATCTTGCACTACTGCTGTGCACTGTACATCTTGTGTGTGTGTGAGGGATGCCTGCACCGGTGCTCTCTCTGCTTCTTCTGTGTGTTTCAGGCAATCGTGCACTACTGCTGTGCAATGTTCAACTTGTGTGCGTGAGGGACGCCTGCACTGGTGCTCTCTCTACTTCTACTTGTTTGAGGGAATATTGCACTACTTCTGTGCTCAGTACAACGTGTGTGTGTGTGTGTGAGTGCGTGTGCGCGTGCGTGTGTGTGTAGCCTGCACTGGTGCTCTCTCTACTTCTACCTGTTTTTAGGGAATCTTGAACGTCTGCAGTTCACTTTTCAACTTGTGTGTGCGAGGGACGCTTACACTGGTGCTGCTCTCTCTACTTCTTCTGTTAGGTTCAGGGAATCTTGCACTACTGCTGTGCACTGTACAACTTGTGTGTGAGAGGGACACCTGCACTGCTAGTGTTTTGTCTACTATTGTGTGTTTCAGGGTAGCTTGCACTACCACTGGATACAATACAATTTATGTATATGAGGATAGCTCACACTGCTGGTGCTCTGTCTACTACTGTGTATTTGAGGGTAGTTTGCACTAACACTGGATATAATACAACTTCTGTATGTGAGGATAGCTCACACTACTGGTGCTCTGACTACTACTGTGTATTTGAGGGTAGTTTGCACTAACACTGGATATAATACAACTTCTGTATGTGAGGATAGCTCACACTGCTGGTGCTCTGTCTACTACTACTGTGTGTTTGAGGGTAGTTTGCACTAACACTGGATATAATACAACTTCTGTATGTGAGGATAGCTCACACTGCTGGTGCTCTGTCTACTACTGTGTATTTGAGGGTAGTTTGCACTAACACTGGATATAATACAACTTCTGTATGTGACGATAGCTCACACTACTGGTGCTCTGTCTACTACGGTGTGTTTGAGGGTAGTTTGCACTAACACTGGATATAATACAACTTATGTATATGAGGATAGCTCACACTACTGGTGCTCTGTCTACTACGGTGTGTTTGAGGGTAGTTTGCACTAACACTGGATATAATACAACTTCTGTATGTGAGGATAGCTCACACTGCTGGTGCTCTGTCTACTACTACTGTGTGTTTGAGGGTAGTTTGCACTAACACTGGATATAATACAACTTCTGTATGTGAGGATAGCTCACACTGCTGGTGCTCTGTCTACTACTGTGTGTTTGAGGGTAGTTTGCACTAACACTGGATATAATACAACTTCTGTATGTGAGGATAGCTCACACTGCTGGTGCTCTGTCTACTACGGTGTGTTTGAGGGTAGTTTGCACTAACACTGGATATAATACAACTTCTGTATGTGAGGATAGCTCACACTACTGGTGCTCTGTCTACTACGGTGTGTTTGAGGGTAGTTTGCACTAACACTGGATACAATACAACTTATGTATATGAGGATAGCTCACACTACTGGTGCTCTGTCTACTACGGTGTGTTTGAGGGTAGCTTGCACTACCACTGGATACAATACAACTTATGTATGTGAGGATAGCTCACACTGCTGGTGCTCTGTCTGCTTCTTTGCTTAGTTTGATGGAAGCTTGCACTACTGCTGTCTGTGCCGTTCCAAGCCTGTGAGCGAGGCAACATTGCATAACTGTTCTCTGTGATATCCCTGTTCTGTATGTGAGGGGAGCTTGCACTAACCCTTCTTGCGTTGTGCATGTCCTCTATATGAAGGAAGCTTGCGTATTGTTACAATTTGACTCCATCTCAAGCACCCTGTTTCCAGCGCTAGGCTTTCATTTCACACTTCAGTGCATTCTGGGATTTGTAGTTCTGGTTTGTCTATTGACACAATTTAACTTCCACACTAGACAACTACCGTTGTAAAAGGAAAGTCCAGGGCCGGAAAAGCTTTGACTTCATGACATGGAGTCATCTGGCAACCAAAGTACGCACTGCTGCTTCACACAGAAATATTTGGAATACCAGAAAACTCAGAGAGTTTTTTAGGTATATAAGCAAACACAATAGTATAACATAACACAGCACAGCATACCACAAAACGGCACGACATTGTGTAGGATGCAGAGCTGTGTAAGGCGCGGGATCACACATGTCAAGGGGAGCAGCCAGGACCCACTCCATAGCTGATTTTTTTTACTTCAAGTAAAACCATAAATAATAAAAATGGAGCAGCGCCATGAAGTTATCTGCAAGCGCGCGAGCCGTGCAGCCTGGGTCACGTGACTCCCCAAGGATCACGAAGATAGATGCGTGCCTGGGACCCTTGGCCGAGGAGAGCCATTACACGCCATTAGCCATCTGGTGATGGTTATATGATGAAAGCCGGCGCTCATGACACATGTATGCAACACGTAGAGGTGATCAGCTGCACGCCTGCCTGCGCGCGCCGGATGACATCACAGCGCCTCCAGGGAGCCATCAATATAAGCGTCACCATTTGTACAGCACGCAGCCCGAGCTGACATTTTCAACAATATATGGGGTAAGGTACCGCTTAATGTACATCAGAAGGATCTTGTAAGTCTCCCAGGCGGCCGTGAACGTATAGATGAATGATGCTGAGGCCGAATTCCTGCATAAAGTCACGAGCCTCGGAGGTGACTCGCAATATCCTTATCACCAGTGCTTAATTTGAGCCGGTGTTGCTGGTGGGGCCCACTGGCACTCATTTTTTCTCATCAGACATTTCCAAGGGAAAAACACACAAAGCAGAAAGACAGAAAACCATCACAAGGAGAGAAAGTAGAAACCTGCAAGCGGGAGATAAAAGGCAGTGGTTGTCTGGTGGTGCATTTGGCGATGCAGCGCACGCAACAAAATTTGTTTTAGTAATTTAATTGTCTACTTACCTGCATTCATCCGTATTCCGGTGTTTACTACCCCCCACCCTGCCCCTCCCCCGCCCCACATCACCGCCCGGCAAGCACGCCCTGCACGGACCGCTACTGGTTTTGAGAACTGTTTGTGAACAGGTTTTATTCTTTTTGAAGGTGCTTGATTGAGTTTTAAATAGTAAGCAATGGTTTTTATTAACTATGCAAATAAACTTGATTTGATTTAACACCATGGCTGCAGGCATGTAAAATGCACCTGTAACCTCCACCCTGAAAACAAATGCCACAGTATGCTGCATGTAATTACTTGCAACATTTATTTTAAGCAGTTTAATGTACATCACTTCTTATGAATGCCAGAAATGATACAAGTAAACATATGAGGCTGCGAGACTGATCAAACGTGTTCCATTTAGACAGCATATCTCTCCGCATCTCAAAGAATTGCATTGGTTGCCGGTCGCTAACAGAATTAAATTCAAGGCCTTAACCCTAGCCTTTCGGGCATTCTATGGAACTTGCCCCAGTTATTTGAAGCTGAGGCTAGGTGCGTACAAGCAGTCTCGGCCACTCAGGTCTAGTTCTCAGAACCTGCTATGTACCCCCCGAGTCAGGAAAGCACGGATGGGCGGCAGATCTTTCACGCTCAGGGCCTCCATGATTTGGAACATCTTGCCCAACGCCCTGCGCCAGATTACCTCGGAAACACAATTTAGGAAATGCAGCTAAAACATGGCTTTTTAATCAAGATTAATCTCCCGGACTCTCTGAACTCCACATGCTTTTTTTGCACGCCACCTGTTGCTATAGCGCCGGGACACCTCTTCGGAGGTAGCTGTTCGCGCTTTACAAATGGCAGTATTATTATTATTATTATAGCCCTATATGTCTGTTTATCAGCTAAAGACTGACATTTTGTGGCATAAATGTTCACAAGAGTTGAAACGTTAATTACAGGCATCAGCGTATTCTGGTGCTTTCTTGTCCAACTCAATGCTGATCACTTTATTAACCTCAGAAGGATGAAAGAGAGAGCCAGCCCTACCGGAACCCAAAACCTGATCTGCTGGATAGGAAAGGATCTTTGTAGCATGCAGTGATGCCCCCTAGCTGTCTCGTCCACCAAAGGTCATTTTCTAGTCTCCAGCGATAGCCGGTCGGGCGTACCCTTCATGGGGTCTGTCCAGGGCCGGCTTTAGGGCAGTGCGACCGGTGCAGCCGCACTGGGCGCTGACCTGTGGAGGGGGGTGCTGAACTCAGGGGGGAGCGCTGTGTTTAGCAATAACTTATGATTGGAGAGATGAGGGGCATTTTAGCCCGTGGTAGTGAGAGAATCTGAGGAGGCAGTCATGGGGTGTGGGGGCGCCAAACATTATTGTTGCACCGGGCGCCACCAGCACTAAAGCCGACCCTGGGTCTGTCTGTGGTATGGCCGAGGCTTCCCCAATAGGCGGCCACGGAACTTCCATAGTAGAAATGCGTTCAGTTTGTCTGCTTAGCGGACCAAAAGCGTTCTGAGTGAATGTGAGGACTGAGTGAAAAAGTGTTAAAGTGAAGAGGTCCAGAATGTAAGGGCGCCGGAAACATGCGCCCTAATCAGAGGGCATTTGAATGACATCACATCCTCGACATCACACAGCCAAGACCACTGGATGACCAAGGTTCACTGTGTGAGTCACTCAGTATGAGTGAAGTGTGCTGGCAAATAATGCATCATCTGTTGCATGATTTTCATAACAATGTTTTGTTTCACTGTTCACACATTTCTATGTTTTTTGCACTCTTCTCAGTGCAGTAGGTATTTCAAGAAGGCGCTCAGACTTTACAAGGATGACAAGCTGGGCTTCTTGATGGAACTGGGCGCCTCCAGAGGCCCTCTAGGGCCAGCACTGAAGACACGAACCATACATTAACTGGGATGCAATGGATAAATAACACAACCCTTTATTACAAGAAATGTCTATAGGGAAGCATGCTTTCCGCCGAGTGAAACATTGCTTTACACACTCTTTTATCCCAGAAAGGGCAGTCTTGATAACATCACATTCTCATGTATCCATGCAGGACAGATGCATCAGTCGGAGCCCTCAGGGTAACCAGGACTGAGCTGTCAAATCTTGCAGGATCAAAAAAATATTCTTGTGGCTGGCTGAAGAAAGCAACATTTGTGGTATGTTTGCAACAGGCACCAACGTGCCTGTCACAAAAACAAATTACTAGATTTACTAAGCCCTTGTGTTGCCCTTCCGTCACGCAAGGCAACACAAGACAACGCGAGGACTTAAGTGAGACTTAATTAACCACGTAAATCCACCTGCGTGGCTTAGTAAATCCAGAGTTATGCAAGACTGCGCAAATCACTGCCTTGCGTTCCTCTGCATTGGGAGGCGTTCCAGGGGTGGAGCGTGGGCGTTCCAATGCATCCTCCCACAGAGTTTGATGCAATCCCAGATTCACTAAGGGTAGTAAACCTGGGATTGCGTCCAAATGGTACACCTTCCCAAAAGAGGCGGATCGAGGAGATATAGATTCATTTCTCCTTGTTATTTCCTCTTTCTACGTGTGCAGCAGAGGTAGACAGAGGAGAATGCCTCTGAGCATTGTTTTGTGCAGGAAGGTGTCCCTTTATATTTCACATAATTTTTCTGAAAGTTCGCGTAATTACACAATAGCAAATAAAGAACATTTTACATACACCTACTTTTTTTTTTGATTTTTCCAAGCTTTTGGTAATAATCATGGGATTTCTACAAAAGTTCCAATTTTGCAATTTGTTTGCAAATTACAAAATCAAAAAATCCTGGGCAATATGATCAGTTGTTGATAAATAACATTTTGGTTCCAATCTCTATTGTTACTGAAGATGTATGGCACAATATTTACAACATATCTATTGTGGTACAAAAATGTTGTTACAAAAACACCAATAACCATAATATCAACTTTCTTGAGCATCTACGGAGAGAATAAAAATGTCAACTTCAAAAATATTGTCATTCAATACATCATAAAACCACCAATATAGAAATCAAAAATAAAGACTCTGAAAATATCAAGGACACTTGACAACAAATATAAACCATCAAAAATATTAATAATCAACACATTGAATACTATAATATCACTAGAAATATCAAATATGAGACGTAAACACATCAAATAATATACCTAAACAAAAATGAAAAAGTAATATTCAGCTAATACATAATTATCACAGCAACTAACATGTAACAATTTAATAAGCATCTTCAATATATGGTACTCCCTAATGCAATAATACATAACTAAAACTTTAACGTATGAAATTTAAACTGAAATAGTTAAAAAATAAGAAAAAAGAAGTAAAAAAAGTATAAATACAGAATCTGCCAAACACACGAACTGCTGCACAAAACTTGTAAAAAAACTTTGAATTACTCTTAAACTAAATTGTTACCTCCAAACCTTAGAACCCTATAAACAATTTTAATTTAAATATTATAAATCAGTTATACTTCTCAAATTTATATCATTCACAGATTACAAAATGACTATTAAAGCTAATTACACAACTTCACAGAAAGTGAAACCCCTACTAACATATATGGGCTGTATTCCCACACCAAAGAAAGCCCCACCCACAAAAGAACCCACTGAAGTGCAGTGAATAGTATTCACATTGCTCTTCTGGTTGTGCAACTACCATCGTTGAGAACATGAAAGAACACATGCATCCAACAATGGAGCTGAAATACAAATTTGAAACACAAAGCAAGACTTGACAGAAGCAAGCATTAGCTCAATCACCAGCACAAATAATCCCAAAAGACTATGGGACAGATTTACAAGAAACTGATGCATCTCATCTGTAGAGATGCGTCAGTTTCCCTGCGCCAGCCTGCAAAACCCTTGCGTCACCATGGACGCACCGTATTTACAATCCGGCGCACCATGGCGCAAGGATTGACAGATGCGACAGAAATTCTGATGAATCTGTTGGCGCAAAAATAACGCATTGTTGGAGTCATGTCGCAAGCACGACACAAGTCCAGCAATGCATATTGAGGCCTATTCTTACTACACTGTGTCACTCCTTATGCCTGCTTCAAGCAGGAGTAAGGTTTTGACGCAGTGGCGTCCTAGAAGTGGCGCAGTGAAATGTTGTAGATTTCACTGCGTCACTTTTTTACGAGGCTTTCCTGCGTGGGAACGCCCACCCAGCATACATTATACCTGACGCAGGTATACTGTGATGCAAGGCTTTACAACGTGACGCATCTCCCTAGATGCGTCACATTGTAAATTGGCTGCATTTTTTACGCCGCCGCTGCGTCACAAAAGTGACGCAACGGCAGTGCAAAAGTGTTGCACGGGGCTTGTTAATCTGCCCCTATTTTCCGAACATTCCTCAGGAAATAATTGGTGAGTTGCCCTCTATACTAAATTTAAAGAGACTAATTACTAGAAACACAAGAACAGAAAGACAAGCCTTGACTGCCCAAAAAAGATTTGACGAGACAGATATTACTGACCACCTAAAATAACTCATAAAATGGAGAACTTCAATCTTTATGATAAAGAAAATAATGAGAAAATGTTAGTTTTCAGTACAGCTAGCAAGATGCTAATCCTAACACAATGCACTTCGTGGATAGCACTTTTAAATCCTGTCCATCACACTTTATCCAGATATACACGATCCACTCTTGCAAATTAATAGTAATTATTAAAGAAAAAACAAAAAATACCACCCTGGAAAAATTATTATGGATTTTGAAGAGGCAGTTATTGAAATAGTCCTTAGAATATATCCTCACTCAACAACACAAGTATGTTATATCCATTGCTCTCAAGCTTTATGCAAACATCTCCAAAAATCCACTTTAAGTAATAACTCCTCTACCAATACTTAACTTATTTTTTAAATCAAAAAAAGATTTCAATAGCATATATTTTACTAAGTGAGGTTGCAACACATTACAACTTACGTCTTGAATCACCAATTTAAAAAGCTGATGACAAAAGTAACCCCCTCACTTGATTACTTTGAGGACAGCTGGGTTGGACACCCGTGCCACTCAGAGCACAGGCCCCAGCTCATGTTCCACATATCCTGGTGGTGTGTGCTCAACAGCACACTATCATAGGAAGTCACAGCCAATCATGCAGTGAAAGGGTGGCATAACTGCTTCCACAGCAGTCTTAAAAGGAGACACCCTACTCTATACCAATTTACAGAAATTCACCAAATGCATGAATTGCTAGCTACCAAGACCTAATCTTTCCAAAGAACCAAGGATTACACTACCTAGAAATCAGAACTCAGACATTACTATGCTCTACTTCACCATTAACTAATAGGAAAACCATACTAAACATATTAACAAACAAATCTGCATAAAATGCCTCTGTAAATAATTATTATATATATTTCAAAGTAATTAAAAGTATAATTTATTTTATGCTATAATGAACACAATTAAACTTTAAAAATTCAACACCAGAAAAAAATCAAAATTATATAAAATAAATTATTAGATTTTATAACTTAATTTTTTTTTATTCTTGTACAGTCCATAAATATTCACATATTAATGAAACATTGACTATTAACTCCTCATAATTATTCAAATTAATCGGTAAAAAACATATTGCCACCATAATTCTAAAATACAACATACATAATACAAATCAATACTTAATACTAGTGCACTATAGAAACATATAATAAAACACATCAACATAAATATGTAATTTATCAAATTAAACTCTATCTTACCCAACATTTTGACTTTAGTAAAATAATACACATTTTTGTTTACAGTTTAATAGCTGCAGAAGAATTCCAAATTTTAAAAAATTCCCCAAAAATGTAAAAGTATTCCTCAACATAAGAAATAATCCATTGAAAACATCCATATCAAGCCCTATGAATCCGTCCAAAATCCAAATAAATGCATTTAATAAAAGAAATGCGCCAGTACAATTGAAAAATTAGAGAAAATCTTTACAAAACTGTGGATATAAAATAATTATGTCATATAATTTATATATTATATATAATTGTTTATGCAATTTAACTCCCTTCCTAAGGTGATGTAAATATAGAGATAGTTTTAAGCAGTCCTCACACACAGAAGCGATTCACAGCCTGATTCCAGCTGGAGAGCGTGCGGCCGAAGTAGTTCCATGTGCTTGGAAGCATCCGCACAATCACACATGACAAGTTCTGGATCCAGATAGCTCTGGCGTGCTAGGTTTGCAATCCAGTATATATTCCAACAAAATCATACAGGCCAGAGACTGAGACAGATTTCCCAACAGAAAGTGACTTGGAGCAGCACACTACCAAGTGCTCGACAAGAAAGATGTTAATCGTTCCTGGCGTAAACTCATGGCTTACACGCTTCAAGCGAAACATGTGTCGGCTATATAAAGCTCCTCTACTCACGAAGACAGAGTGCGGATACGCATTGGCTGAAAAATGGAAACAGACGGGTCGAACTACCTCGTTATCATGTGGTAGCTATAATAAAACTGAAACCAACAAACAACACACTTTGTTCCATATTTACCAAACTTCAATGCAATACAACATAAAAGATAGGGACAGTTTATTTACCATCTTAAAGGCCAGCATACCCAACTAAATTATGTTGTGCAAGAGCCTTTACAGACTTTGATGACCGTGATTCACATGTATATTTACTCATGTGTCTATTTACTCCTACACCTAGGTGTAACCCTCTACCATTTTGGTATTCACTGTTTCTCAGTGGAGAGTTACACCTAGGTAAAGCCCTACATCAATTGAAGGGGTGGAGCCTTATACAACAGAATTTACAAGTGTAAAGTTACTACTATTAGTATGTTTTCACCTGTTGGCTGAGATCGCGGCACATCTCCCTACAGTGAAGATGGGAGAGCAAAGGTGATGGTCGCCAGCCGTAGGTTTGTGAACTGTATTTTCTAGTATGTGAATAGTACTTCTATAGTAGTACTTTACAACCTACAAAATGAGGTTTGTGAATCAGGCGATGAGACTAAAATTAGGACAGTGCTGATAGGGTAGTTCTTACAAACTGGTGTATGTTGTGTTATTGACTGGTAGCTGGACACATTTCAGGATTCTTACTTCAAAATCCAGGTAGCCATTCTGTGAAGAGGAAGATCTGCCTCCATGACCTTCGCTGAAGCCGGCCATGACAACGGGTCACAGCTGCAGCGGGGTGTTGACTCCACTTCCAAGCGAGACAGCTGCAAAACAACCAGGCCAGGGCGAAATGTCTGTTATGTGGGCGTAATCTTGCGTAATTTTGGTAATTTTGCATTAGGGTTGTCACATGAAATGCCTGAACTTACGCTATTACACCAGGTCACGTAATTACAAGCAGTTTGTGGCAAAAATTAGCGTGAAGAGCACACAAGGACAACGCAAACTACCAAAATGCAAGCAACTACTGTTTGGTGCCCTTCATTTTTTGGTGTTTTTTAAGCACCAGGTGCATCCTCATGTCCAAAATGCTAGGACACATTTTGCACTAAAATACACCATAAAATGTCAGTTTTGCATCTCGCATAATTTATTTTCACAATTTTTCCAAAATTTCACATAATTATGCAAAAGCAAATTACTCGTATTTCACACACCCTTAAAAACACCCTCTGAAGCAGGCAAAATGTGGGGAAAGAGAAAAGGGATTGAAAGACAAAAGAGTTGTACCTCTGGATCTGAGAAGAATCGTGTACCCCCGTGACCCGCTAGCGAGGAATGATAGTAATCTTTCAATATGAATATACAAATATTTGAGAAGAAGATGGGAACACAGTTATAGGTATCTGAATTTCGCCAAGGATGAAAGGAGGAGCATTTTGTATACCTGTGGAACCAGGCACAGTACAAAGCCACCTGCTGGCACACGTGGACAAGCATCATGGAGTTAAATGGACCTTTTTTTTTAGGTAGTTTTATATAGCGCAAACTTGACCCAAAGGTATTGGAGGGGTTTACATGAGCGCTAGTCACATTACACCTGAAGACATTCATTTTTGGTAGGCACGGGGAGATAAGCCAGTTTCATGCCATGGACGTATCGGTTATGTACATGGCTGCAGCTCTGGTGTGCAGAATCTCCCCTTTCCAATGGTACCCATCTCTAGTGGATCTCTGCTTTAGGATCGCCCCAGGAGGGGTATCCCCAAGCAGGGATCCACCCACTAGGCACCAGGGAGGGGGGGAGCAGCCCCTTGGGCAAGGGCTTTTGCTCCCCTCATAGTAAATTGGGCAAATTCAGTCTTTCTGCCCACCCCTGGGAGGCAGATCGGGGCAGTAGCCCCCAATCTGCCCCCCTGGGGCCAGAAAGCCCAGAAGACACCAGGGATTCCTTTTTTTAATGTTATGGGGTGGGGGCTGTCCTAAATGGGCACAATAATGCCTCCACCCCTTCCAAAAACTAGCAATAGTCTTTCTGCCCCCCCTGGGGTGCATATGGCGCCAATAGCCCCCGAACTACCCCCACGGGGGGGGCAGAAAGCTCACTAGGCACCAGGGATTTTTTCTTTTAAAAAAAAATAAAAGTGGGGTGGGGGCTGCCCACAATGGGCAGACCAATGCCCCCACCCCAATGCAAAAGGGACAGTATTTCTGCTCCCCCACGAGGCAGATGGGGGTTATTACCCCCTATCTGCCCCCCAGGGGGGCAGGAAGCCCACTAGACACCAGGGATTATATTTTTTCATACTTAGGGGTGGGGGCTGCCCTAAATGGGCACTGTAATGCCCCCACCCCTCCCAAAATTATTTGCCACAGTCTTTCTGTCCCCCAGGGGTGCAGATGGGGGCAATAGCCCCCGAACTGCCCCCGCGGGAGACAGAAAGCCCAGTAGTCTTCTGGGATAAGGTAGTTTTTTTTTTTTTAAATAAAAGAGGTGTGGGGGCTGCCTACAATGGGCATGCCAATGCCCCCACCCCAATACAAAAGGTATAGTCTTTCTGCCCCCCGGGAGGCAGATAGGGGTATCACCCACGATCTGCCCCCCCTGGGGGGGCAGAAAGCACACTAGACCCCAGGGATTCTTTTTTCTGAAAATGTTGGGGTGGGTCCTGCCCTAAATGGGCATTATAAAGCCCCACCCCTCGCAAAAATTTGCACAGTCGTTCTTCCCCCCTGGGGGGCAGATGGGGGCAATAGCCCCCAATCTGTCCTCCTCAGGGGCACAAAGCCAACTAAGCACCAGAGATATGTTTCTGGGCATGTTAGGGAGCGGTCCTTTAGGCAAGGGTTGCTCCCCTTTTTTTTGTGAACACATTTTGGCTGCTTCTGCCCGCCTCCGGGTCAGATCAGTGATACTTTTAGGCACACCTGCTCCCAAGGAGGGCAGAAAACCACTAGACACTAGTGAAAGTTTCTGTGTGTGTGAGAGAACTGGAGTACGGTTGATGGTCTCTGTTTACTGGCGTTTGGCTGGCTGTGTGTGAACCTGCATTTTGCTGGCGGTGTGTGTGGACTTTACTTAGCTGGCAGTGTGTGTTGACTAGCACTTGGCTGGCAGTGTGCGTGGACTGTTGCTTGGCTATCGGTCTGCATTGATGTCATATGTCTGGCGGTGTGTGTGGACTGTCGCTTGGTTGGCGATGTGCTTGGATGGCGCTTGAATGACGGTGTGCGTGGATGGCGCTTGGCTGGTGGTATGCATGGATGGCGCTTGGCTGGGGGTATGCATGGATGGCACTTGGCTGGCGGTGTGACTTGCGTGGATACTCCAGCGTTTTATTACCCAGAATTCCCTGCAAACCTCAAATTTAGCTAACAATTCACACTTTCCTCACATTTCGGTGAGGAAAATTTGTCGCATCACTTCGCTGACTCAAATTTCCCACCACCCAGCGTTTCCCTCGGTGTACTGAAAAACACTGGCGTAGCAAGGGGGGGGCGGAGGGGGCGGTGCGCCCCGGGCGGCACGAGTTTTGGGGGCGGCGTTGGCCGCAAAAATCATCGCCAGCACCCCCCCCCTCCTCCTCAGCGCGGCGGCGGCAAAAGGCAGGGACCGCCACGGGCGGCAGAGTGCCTAGCTACGCCACTGCTGAAAAAAATGATACCTGACTTGTGTGGGTGCCCAAAGTAGAGAACCTAAAAACTTATAAAATGGAAAACTGAGGGGGAACCAAAGTGGGTCCAGTAGGGAAGTTTTTTTCTCATATGTTTTTAGGCTGACACTGCTTTGGGCACCCACACGAGTGAGGTATCATTTTTATCGAGAGACTGAGGGGGAACGCTGGGTGGTGGGAAATTTTTGCCGGCGTGGTGATCTCACAACCTTCCCACATATAAATGTGAGGAAAATGTGACTTTTTAGCTAAATTCGAGGTTTGCAGGGGATTCTGGATAAGAACACATTTAGGGATCCACATGGGTGTCTAGTTTTCAGAAATGTCTGGGTTTGGTAGTTTTCCCTAGATAGGCGCAGATGCCCAGGCTCAAAATCACAGGTGCCCCCTATCTATGACAAAACGACCTGTTTTTGCAAGGGTGGAACCAGTGTTTTGGTACCGGGCTAGGCGGCTACCACAGTTGATAGTTACTATGTTTTTCCTTGTTGCAAATGTATTGCGCGACATACTTGAGTTATCGATGTGGAAGTGTATACTGTACCCGATGTTAACAAGCCGAGTCCTCCAGCATACTGCAAAGGTTCAGTGTAAGACTTAGTTACACTGTACTGCTACCAATAAGATGATATGTACTCATGAACATGCACAATTTTTCTCTCTGACAACTTGTAATGTACTATATTGTGCAACGTTTAATAAACACAAATTAAAAAACATATATATACATATTTGAAGACCTCGTCACTGACCCCACCTCCAAAGCATTTCAGACGATTTTGTGGTCCTTTGTCAGGGGCAAGGGTCCATGTCATTGAATCTCTTTGATGTACAGTATCACATTTATGTTCGTCTTACTCAAAATCTGTGTCATGTTACGTCTATATCATCTGGGTAGAACCAGCTCCGGTCCACCCTCCTGAATTCAAAGTGGTCATGGCTAGTCGTTAATCGTTTTAGAAGTTCATGGTTGTAAAGAAAAGAAAGTACCAATAATGCCTACGTTCAACATGGATGGGCCCAGGCTGGAATGGAGCACCCTTCGCTGTTGTACGGCCGTACATTCAGTCACAGGTCGTAGTCGCTAGTGACTAGGAATCTTCAAAAGCCTTGAATAAGATGTGTCTAGCCATAGCTAGGGAAGGGCGTTCCGTGCTGGAGGAAATGTAGTTACACTGCGTAGATGTAGGAATTTGTTTGGTGGCTGGATTCTGCGTTCCTTGGTTCCTTTACAGTAGGTTGAGATAGACCCCAAGAGACACTCTTTTGGCCTAAGCTGATCTGTGAGTATCAGAGTAGCATTGAGCCGTGTCATGGCCACGTGTACGTTTTCTGTTTCCCTGTCCACACCTCCCAGTCCTCAACACAGTTCTAAGGGTGCTGCTCATGGAGAGACTTACATTCTTCACATGTTGGCCAAGTACAACAGAGCGGACAAAGAGAACCTGCCCAAAGGATATGCTTGTGATTGGGTTCATGTGCCTGTGGCAAATGCTGAAAGGCAGCAGTGGCAGAATGGAGCTGGGGCCTAACACAAGTCATTCGGCAATAGCTTCCTATCATCTTTGGTTGAGGTGTTCTCATGAGAAACGGCCTTCTCCAGATCCCGTAGGATCACCAAGCTCTCTGCGGCCTTACGTTTAACCCACGCCCATTCCCATTGGCTTTGCTGGAGATGGAGAATTGGCTGGAAGTGGAGGTCTGTTCTTGCGTTCCTGCAATTCATCGCCCCTCATTTGGAATCACAAGAGCCTCGACAAGCCCCTCTCCAGAACAACCCCCAGAACTCTATGTATTGTCAGATAAGGACACGTAAGACAAGGGTAGTGAATATTATGATGTAAAAGAGGTACAGAGTGAAAACGGTGTGCATAGTGGACATCGAAGCCAGAATATCGATGGTGCTATATATCAAGGACAAAATATCGAAAAAAATATCGACAGTCTATAGATAGTCTAGATTTTCTATACCGGACTCACCTAACTGTGAGCAAGGCTCTGTAATAGCCGAAACACGTCAGGATACCACGAGCATTTTATGGAATAAATGCTGAAAACGTTTCAAGGAAGCATCGTTTCCCTGTGTGTAATGTGACGAGGAGCACGAGAGTTATGGATACGCGGAGACGCTGAATCTGCTGACATGACACGCCTTTCGATCAGGAGCATGGTGACGCCCAGCGAAAGATGGGAGAATGGGCTAACTCAACCTATATGTACCTACCCAGCGAAAGATGGGAGAAGGGGCTAACTCAACCTATATGCACCTACGCAGCGAAAGATGGGAGAAGGGGCTAACTCAACCTATATGCACCTACGCAGCACATATATGTTCAAGGTTTGTAGATTAGGAGCATGGTGACGCCCAGCGAAAGATGGTAGAAGGGGCTAACTCAACCTATATGTACCCACGCAGCACATATATGTTTAAGGCATGTAGATTTGGAGCATGGTGACGCCCAGCGAAAGATGGTAGAAGGGACTAACTCAACCCATATGTACCTACGCAGCACATATATGTTTAAGGTATGTAGATTTGGAGCATGGTGACGCCCAGCGAAAGATGGTAGAAGAGGGTAACTCAACCTATATGTACCTACGCAGCACATATATGTTTAATGTATGTAGATTTGGAGAATGGTGACGCCCAGCGAAAGATGGTAGAAGAGGGTAACTCAACCTATATGTACCCACGCAACACATATATGTTTAAGGTATGTAGATTTGGAGCATGGTGACGCCCAGCGAAAGATGGTAGAAGAGACTAACTCAACCCATATGTACCTACGCAGCACATATATGTTTAAGGTATGTAGATTTGGAGCATGGTGACGCCCAGCGAAAGATGGTAGAAGAGGGTAACTCAACCTATATGTACCTACGCAGCACATATATGTTTAATGTATGTAGATTTGGAGCATGGTGACGCCCAGCGAAAGATGGTAGAAGAGGGTAACTCAACCTATATGTACCCACGCAGCACATATATGTTTAAAGTATGTAGATTTGGAGCATGGTGACGCCCAGCGAAAGATGGTAGAAGAGGGTAACTCAACCTATATGCACCTACGCAGCACATATATGTTCAAGGTATGTAGATTTGGAGTTAAGAATAGTGAATCTTCCTTCGACATTCTATCTCGGATATTCTTGAATGTCGATGTTCTTTATGTCGATATTCAGTGGTAAAATCAGTGAACACAGCACAAGGAAATTGAGCGAGATATCACAGTACTCACAGATGAGTAACAGTTAAGGAAGAAAGGCCCAGAAAGTGAGTTTATGAACAATTATTGCATAAGTGGGAAACGAATTTTGGTAAAGAAACCATAACTATTGAGAACTGTTAAGAACAATTCTAGATGCGGTGAAGATATCCTTTTGAGCGGCAACACAAAGTATTTAGAATTATGTTTATGCCAATAAAAAGATATAAAGAATTGATAAAAAAAAGATATTCCGTGAAGTGAACAGAGATAATAAGAATGTTGACACTATAACAAAGGAATGAGAAAGACCGCAGAACATAACGACGCAGCAAATTCCAGAACGCAATGCATGAAAGATACGTTTAGAAAGGTACTGAGAAATCCACCACGGTTGTCATAGTAAGATGTTATAGCAGTGAATATTACCACTAATTGTAAATTTATTTTGTGTTCAAAACACAAAGATACGGCGAAGCCTGGAACTGACCCACGCGTTCTGATGACCCGCTGCAGTACCTAGAATTACCGTTTTCTGACCCGAATTCCCCATCCCCTTTGGTGTATCCAATGCCTAGTTATAATCTAGTCAACTCTATAACCCTAAGAACCAGGGTAATTATATATCAACAAGTAACTGTGGTTCACTTGGGATTGTCTTAAAGACACACAGCCTGAGACTAGAGACTTAATGAAAACATATAATATTGGAGACAGAATGAGCCTGCCGTATGAGGAACCCCCGAGCCAACAACAGACACAACTAATTAACACCCAGAGAATTATGAAACTAATTAGCGCAATGGGAAAGGAGATTTGAAAACTACGTCCCCAAATATTCCCAAAACACAAAAGCACTGATCAATTTCAACAAGTGTGAGGGAAAATTACATTTCCCAAAAGTTGAAAGATTTGGTCACAAAAGAGTTTTTAATTAAACAAACAATTTAAAAGCAACACAAACGATGCTGATGAGGAGGACTGCACAGCACAATGCTTCTGTGTTCTCATTCATGTCTATAGCCCCAGCCTGTGCTTGTTGAGACTGTCACAAGTGAACCACAGTTGTTGCTAATATATATTTGTAATCTGGGTCTGGTGTGCATATCGGGTGAGCTTGGCCTCTCATCAATCCAGCAGTGCAGCCCTCACACATCACAGATAAAGGCACACGTCCTGTGGGGCTGTAACATCTGCCCTGCTTGACTTTGGAGCAGAACAAGCATCCATGTGGCTAAGCACATGCTCACTCAAGGGCGTCTTGAAGCATCCACTCCATCAGCATCCTCAGCGGGGGGAGGTTTAGACTTGGGTGGGGGGGGGATTACTGGGGCCCAATTCATTGGTTTTGTGGCTGGCCCCACTTTAATCAATGCATGGAGGGCCACAAGAAGGCTCAGAGCCTACTAAACACTGAAGAAGGCAAGATGCCATGTCTCATCTGTTTGGTGGGGCATGAGGTGGGATGGAGCAAAGAAGCCAGCAAAATCACAAAGGCAAGTGACTGAAATGACAAATAAAAAGTAAGTGAGTGCCAAAATGAGTGAGACAATGAAACAAAAGAAGTCTGCTTCGAACAAAGGTAGAAAGAAAGTAAATAAGATTAAAGGAAGGAACAAAAGAAGATTGGAAAGAAGGAAAGAAATCCAAGAAGTAAAGAAATAGAAACGATGGAAGGAAAGCTTCAAAAAGAAAAAGAAGGAAGAAAGAAATGAAAAAATTGAGGAAGGCAAAGAAGGAAAGCATGAGTATAGTAAGAAGTGAAGGGAATAAAGAAATAGCTAGAGAAAGAAGGAATGAGAGGTGCAAGGATTGATCATGAAACAAAGAAAAGAAGAAGGAAAGAAACATTTAAAAAAAGGAAGAAATACGAATGCCTGCGCACCTTTGGGATTGCTCACTTTGTTCACTCACTTAGGGCCAGATGTACAGAGACTTTTTGTGAAGTCGCAAACCCGTTTGCCACAGCAGAAAAGCTTTTCCAATGTATAAAAGGCAAACTGAGCTTTAGTAACTTGTGACCGAATCGCAATTTGTGTTTGCGTGCCAATTCTGATTCGGTATTTGGAAGAGGCATGTTTAAGGCGTCCACAGAAAATGGACTGCATTTAAAAAAAAAAAAATAGGTTTAATAAAATGCAACCACTGACATGATGGTCTGCTGACCCCAGCAGGCCCCCATCCCTGTGATGGCTCAGTTCCTAATAGGTCGTGAATTGCTACCTACTTCATTAATATTCATGAGGTAGGTCGATTTGCTACCCACTAGGAATTGCTAGTTAAAAAATAAAACTGTCATACATGATTGTAATTTCCAAATTGCTATTCGGTAGGAACCCCAGTTCCTAATGTTGATACATATGGCCCTTAGTGCCATAAGGTGAGGGCCACTGGAATTATGCAGAAGGGTTGACTAAATCATCCAGCAAAAAAAGGCCAATTATGCGGTGTAATGTGGCACATTTTGTGATTGCATTACTTCATTATTGTGTCATTTTTAACACTGTTTTTGCATAGGTTTAACACCCAAATATAGCAATGAACAGCAGGAAGGTGACCAGTCAACCTTTGTAAAGGGCCTTCCACTGTGCAGCAGCGTGTCGCCACATTTTTAGTAACTTTTGACCTGTTTGAGCTAGAAACACATTTTTTTGTTAAAATCTACAGATTATGCTGCAGATGGTGGATACTGTGGAAAATGAAAAATACTATATTAATGCTGAAAATGCAGCAGCCACAAAATTGCATAATTCCAGTGGCCATACATAAGGGTCAAAGTGGGGGGCATTTTGTTTTTCTAGCTACTCCCTTGTACTCACTGAAGTGTTTCTAGCTCCCGAATTTAACCTATGTCAATGTTACCATATGTGTGTGTGTGAGAATAATGCGGGTCTGTGTGATATACGCCATCACTGTGTCAGTTTGGCCACACTGGCTTTATCCTTAAACCGTTTGAGACTGCCAATGTAGACACATTAGCACGTGTTGACCAGAGCCTGCGGGTTGGCGACTGCCCAAGAGGTGCTCCGCCTGCTCCATATTTCATCAGGAAGGAAGCTCATAAAAGTAACAGGGGACGAGATGAGGAATTGTAAGTTCTCCTCCTGGACTTGGGCCCAAGAGGCGGTGGTGTCAGCCACAGCGATGGCGTAGGCGGCGGGATCTGGCGCTCTGACCAAACATTCCCAACACCTCATCACTCATGGCCAGTCCCATAGTTCGCGAATCAAAGTGACATCCCCTGGACCATCTCCACCCTGGAGCCTTTAAAGTTAGATCTGCACATCTGTTGTGGCACTGTGTGGAGCAGCGCTCTCCTATGTGAGGTGGGTGTTGCACCATAGAATTAATGAGCTGCGCTGCAGAGTGTGGAGAGCCATAGCGCTATAAAACCACATGCAGGCAATGTGGTGCAGTAATGAGCTGCATAACATGAGTGTGCAGTGTCATAATCTTATAGAGTTGTGCGTAAGGGGTGTGAATAGCCCTAGACCTCAGGCAGAGGGGGGCAGCTTGGCCCTGATTCACCAAAGCTCAATTTCAGTTAAAGAGAGAAGTGGTCTCTCATTCGACTCCTTTGAGCATCTCCTCTGACAAGCGATCACCAGCCCTATCTCTTCCTTAAGTATTGTTGTGATCAATCATCTTCCCTGTGCCCCTCTGACTTTCCTGACCTTGCCTTACATTGTCTGTCCTTCTCCAATCATGCATGTAAAGTCAGAGACCTAAATGTCTGGGACAATGACACCTAACTCTTCCACAGGCAACATAGCCTGGAAGGATGCCCTCAAGGTCTCTCTCAAGGCGGATGTTCTCACCCAGATTGGAGGCCTCAGCGTACAACTGCTTTTCTCCACCATCTCTGACCTCCAGTTGTGAATTCACATCAACTACTGTGGTCTCACCACTGCCCCATCAATTTAGACATAACCTGCAAGCTCTTTGGAGCCCACTCACAGCCCAGCAGTTGTCAACTACAGCTCTGGAATAGGGTATTGGCAAGATCAGGGGGTGCCTGGCCTGTAAATGTGGGGCTGGAATTATAGAACTCAATAAGCGACATGCCATGTACATGTGATGTGTCTTGCTGCATGTGGCAATTGGTGGCATTGTATTTATCCCATGCAATTATATGTAGACAAAACTCAATAATAAAATATGCATGAGGGCAGCGCCGGGATCGGGTGGGGAGCCTGTGTCCCAGTGCATGCTGGGAGGAGAGCCAGAGAAGAGGACCGAGGCAGCTGAATCGTCAGGTAAGTTTTTTAACATTGTTATTCCCCCTAATCCCCCGTTCCACCACCCCACGTTAGTATTGCAGTAGCCGCCACTGGCCAAAAAAAAATACTTCCAATCCCGCATTAATCCGGTCGACAACTCCCAAAAAGAGCTATCCCCAATGTATATAGAAAGTATTACCTCAAGATCTTAATCCACCCTTCTGACACTATGCAGCACCCATAGAAAGAGAAAAAGATGAGGAGAAATAAAGATGTTTCTCGTCGTTGCACCTCACCTGGGGAGGCGCAGCATTTTGATGCATTCCCAGGTGTACCAGTAACGGTAAATCTGGGAATGCGCCAAAATCCATGTGTGGATGTATGGGAACACCCATGCTCCACCCATGGAATGCCTCCCTGGGACAGAGTAACGCAAGGCAGCAGTTTGCGCTGCGTCGCATTACTCTAGAATTATCAAGCCACGCAAGGCCACGCACGGTAGCCTTGCGTAGCTTGATAAATCTGATTTAGTAGTTGCGTCGCCCTTGCGCCCCCTCGCGTTACGTAAGGGCGACCCACCTCCATGATAAATCTGGCCCTTAGTGCATTACCCCTTCCCCCAGCACAGGTGAAAGATATCTTAAACTGTCTTAAGGGGTCATTGTTGAGCGCTACTGCCAGCACACTTCACACTTCGTGGATGATACATCTCACCTGAAGACTGAAGCTGATTAAGACGAAGATTGCAGTGTGTATTTGCCCTACGCAGGGAACACTGTCTTCACACCTTCACTGATAAAGACAGCCTCTGCTTTTAACAAGATATGCAGTGCATCTCTTCTCCCTAAGAAACTCTAGGCTGCAAGTTGCTCGGCTTTCCATGCTCTCTGGTGTAGCGCATAGAAGTAGATGTTAGGGTGTTAGGTTCTAGATGATTAGAAATGTTTATTTTATTTTTATTTAAAATGTGCCTACTTGCTGTTTTTATAATATTCTGTGTAGTTGTTTTAAACATATTGAGGTTGTTCCTGTAGTAATAAATACTTTTTACTTAAAAGTGTTCATTATTCTTATTGCAGTGGGTGTGTGATACTGTGAATAATGAAAAAAGTGTATTACTATTACCACAGGCCCCTGTTCCCTTCATTGGAATTGTTAGTAACCCGAAAGCAATACCTCTATTTCAATAACACATTGAGTAGTGTTCAGTGTCGCTACATTAACCTGTCGTTCACATTCAATGTTGGTGCATTGAACCAAGTTCACCCGAGTCGCCCGTGGGTGGGAAAGCACACCTTGTAGAACTTTGCCATAGTCGTAGTTTGTGCAACAGAATAAGAATGAGTGTAAGGTACGGCGATCATCTGACATGGAGGCAAATTCTGGACAGGACTGTAAAACATTCAGGACAAAGGGTCAAAATTCAGGACAAATGGTCAAAAATCAGCACACAAATCCAGGACTAAAGGTCAGTTTTATGGACACATCCGAGGAGAGTCCATACCAACTTTATCAGTGCATTTATTTACTATTTTCTACATAGCGCTATTTATTCACTATGTTCTGTTTGTGATTGCCTCTAGGTATGCTACATTCAGATGGCACATTATGTACTTGTTCAATAGTAAATTAATGCACTTGAGCATGGTGTCAAGAGAATCACCTCTACCCAAATTTGCTAGGCCTGGGCGTAGTTTGCGGAGTTCAGCTAGGCAGAACTCCGCGAAGTGACCAAAAAACTGAGTTCGGCATGCGGCAGAGTGCGTTACGTCATGCCGTCCGCACTGACTTTTAGCGCCAGGTGTTTTCTACAGCGCGAACAGCATCAAACGCAGCGCAAGAGGGCGCTGCTTCTTTCTGTTCTACTCGAGCGGCAGCTTCCTCAACGTGAACGGAAGGTTTCTCAACATGAGCGGTAGCGACCATCATTAACCGCCCTTGTTGAGAATTCTTGCCGAGAGGTGGTCTGGAGTAAGATTTTCCTCGCTCACACAAGCCAACTTAAAGTTGCGAGGAAAAAACTCAGTATCGCGCAGAGAAGTTTTTCAATGCACAGCGCGGTACGCGGAGCGCGTAGTGGGGCAAACTCCTCAAAGCAGGGCGGAATTTCACACCCAGGCCAAAAATGTACCTAACCTTTCTCTGGGAGAAAGCAACAGCAAAATTTTGATCATGTTTCTAAACATTTCAGTAATGAGCCCCATGACGCTAGTGAAGAAGGTGGTGTTACCCCAGTCATTGTATTATTTTGAAAACCTTACCGTGCTCATCCCCAGTTCCTTCTTCCGCCACCTCGACATGTCCTTTTAATCTCTGATTTGGGGCCTGGGGCGCCACCGGAAAGCTTTTTCCACTCTAAAGCTACCTCTGACTGCGGGTGGATTAGCCCTTCTGAACTTTGAAAGCTATTATTAGCTGCTCATGTGTGATTTGCTGGCTATCTGGCCACTCCCTGCATGTGACAGGGTAAAGCCCCGTAAAGACTTTAAGGAGGACTTAGTGTACCACTTATTGTTTCCTACTAACCGTTCTACGCAACGGCACCCGGGATTATTTAGCATGGCTTTTGTTATGTTGAAATCACGACATGAGAGATCCACTTCAGAAGATTTATTTAAGTATTCAGTCAGGAACAGGCAGGAGCCAGGCAGCACAGCTTCCACTCCAAGACCTCCGGTAAAACGAATGTCGTGGGCTGGAATCTGTCAGTGGAATGCAACATGCATTCCATGCCTCGCTCCAAAAGAAGAATACAACACAACACAACACCCCCCACCCCCTCCCAAACACAATTAAAATAATATAAGGCTGACGTCTAAGCAAAGGGAACAATAAAAACTCGAACTACAAAAATAGCTTGGAGATAACAGTTACATTACATATTCCTTCAACCATCCAGGAAGAACCCTTTTACTTTTGCCCCCATCCCTGACACCCTCTTTCACAGCCACTAAGTCACTCGCTCCAGATTGCACCACCCCCAACGCAGCGGCTCCTTCCAACACTTCCCCGCTCCTCACCACCCTCTCCTCAGCAACCCCTTCCTCTCCACTATTGACAATTTGATTAGATGCCAAACTGGATTGCACAGCACTCCGTTCAAAAATATCTTCCACCCACTCCATGTCCCTCCACTCACTCCCCTGCAATGCTTTCCCCGGCACCACACCAAAATCCTGTACTGATCCTATAGCCACGCTTTTTAGGTTCCAAACCTTACCATCTCTCAACCTCACAGCGTTGCGCAGAACTTCCACAACCTCCTGAGGTGCTCCAAACTGACTCTCCCCTTCAGGAATCTTGCCAGGTTTCTTTACTCGCACCCAATCACCAACTCTCACCTGCACCTCCATCACCCCATGAGTTTTGTCATAATATACTTTACTCTTATCATGCGTTTCTTCCGATCTGTTCTTCACGGCTTTGGGTGACCACTGCTCCCCCATTCCGTTCGAAAGCCACACCGGGGTAAATTTGCACCTGGGTTTCCTACCTCTCATAATGACAAAAGGAGACAACCCGGTGGCATCATAACGAATGTCATGGACTGGAATCAGTCAGTGGAATGCAACATACATTCCATGCCTCGCTCCAAAAGAACAATACAGCAACACAACAGCTTTCTCTTGCCTTACCAGAACCCGTAGACTCACTAACATGAAGAAACTCTATGCTTCCGCAAACCCTTTCAAAGGCCTCCCCACTCGCACAGGACGGCTTGCTCATCACAACTCCGTCAGTGGCATGCTTCAGGCCTGTCAAAATTGGGGAAATTGTTTGCTGATGGCAAGCTACTGGATTTCCAAACCCTTATGGCGGACTACAACCTCCACCCGGGTCAATTCCTTACTTGCAAACACCTTAAATAATCATTAAATACCGCATTTCATGTCCGCCATGTAGCATCAACCCCACATAAGGTGTATAGAATGGTCTACACCATAGGGACTGGTGGTAAACTGCTAAAATGGGTGTACATAGCTTTCCTGCAACGTGGGGACCACTCCAGGGCTTCCCTCCATACTAACTGGGAGACTGACATGGTAAAGCCTTTACACGATGCAGACTGGGCTAAATATTGAAATATCCCCACAAAGAATCCTGCTGCTCCCGTTCTAAGTATACTCAATTTAATATTCTGAACCAAGCCTACCTTACTCTTGCTGAAATTAACAATATATACTCATTGAGTCGCAGCTGCATTTCCTGGAATTAGATGTTGATTTGTTTAATGTGCTTTGGTCTTGCCCCACAATCCTTTCTTAGTGGCAGAAAGTTCTCAAGGTGCTATCGAACATGAAGGGCTGTGTTATAACGAATTCCAAATAAGTGGTCTTATTAGGTGTATTTCACCACCCTAAGTTCGAGAAATCCTCCACCAAGTTCCTGGACCTTGCTCTTCCTCTAGCAAAACACAATATTACACTGCACTGGAAGGATTCACTTCCTCCGGCTATCGTAAGTTGGACCAAGCTCTCGCTTTCTTGTTTTCTATCTGAGAGCACCCTGTTACACAGGGAGGAACGAGCTGCTGGGAGAAAATACTATATTGCACAGGTGTGAGATATCTTGGTGGAGGGCTATAAAGACTGCACCAAGAATTATTCTCCCACCGTAATCCACCCTGACACAAACACTCTCGGTTTCAATGTACTCGTTCTTTCCACATCTAGGCAGCGACACACAGCAGTTGTCTAAAGGCGTCTACCTCTAACACACTGACGCGAGGTTCCCAACAGTATACTTTCTTTTTAACACCACAGGGTTCATTGCTCTGCTTCTGTTATATTCCATATAGGTACCTTATATAGGCGTAGGTAAACATCACAACCTTTCACCTATATTCTTCCCTACATTACATACATAACGGTTCTTAGGCACTGACCTTTTACCTAGATACGACACTGCATTCAGAAAGCAGGTTTTTCCCTGGTTCGATACTCATACATTATGCATGAGGCTTCTTGGAAGCACAGCAGGACGAACATCTCCTGTATAATATCTATGTTAAAGTTCAGGCCCGACGTCATCCTTTAGGCCGACACAGTAACTAAGCAAGGTAGGACCCCTGGGGGACCTGTGGGTATATATACATCATGTCTTGCTTAGAGAGACGGAGGAGACCGTGATTTCCAGGCTGACACACTGACCAGAGACGCTGAGGTTCCTGCATGCAGACGTTCCAGCTAGCAGTGGTCTAACATCCCTCGCGGGGTGTCCAACTTGAGACCAGGACGGGGTCCCACATTCTCTAACTCTCAGGTAATGGGGTGGACTAGATCCTAGAGAGATTCTTGGCATAACACTTACACAGATGCTAGGTACATTTAGGTACATTTAGTTAGGGAGACATCGTAGGAGTATGCACTTTTAGGTTACACCTTTTATAATGTGTTTTATGTACATGTATATATTCATGATTTCTGCAAGATGTTAGAACTGTACCATCCCTTTACTTTTGTAGTATTGCTAATCATATATCTCTGCAACTGTCTAATGGTTGTTACAGCTCATATATTCTACACTAGAATAACAACTGTTCAATAAATCCTTATTGAAACGCCCAGACTGTTTATTCTGTGTATCTCTGAGAGAAACTAAGTGAGCTCGAGTGACTGAGCGAAAAGTAGTATATTGTTTCCACGATCCTGAGGGATCAGGGTTGTCATGTTCTGAGGTTGCCAGAAACTATTCTCTCCTCGATAAAAGGAGATTCTAGTGGCACTGTGAGCTAGCTAACGCAAACAGGCTAACGTATCCTGTGGGGGTGCTCGGAACCAGTCTGCACCAAACCCACAGTTTATGTTATCCGAACGCGCAGGTCCTGTTTAGGATATATAGGAACTACACCACACTTCCCTACAGTGATGGTTAATGCAGTGGTGACTGGGCAGGGGGATGGAAAGGGAACGTTTATTCTGGGAGAATTTGTTGCATTGTGTCCTAACTCTTCATAAATGTATGTACCTATTGCTGTTCTTCTGTAATTGTACAAAGGAATCTGTTGCTACATACCTGGCTACTATCATGCTATGTAACCTCTTTTGGCATACAACAATAAAATCTTATTTGTAGGTGAAGGAGAAAGAATGTTCGAGACTTCAAACAACGGCAACTTTTGAAGGAGTATTACAGCACACGCTTCCTGGCTTCTTCCCTCTGAACAGGTAAACTAGCAATCCCAGATGCAGCAGGTCTGAAACCATGACCTTCCATCCTATAGTTTCTTATATGAATCCACCAATGGTGGAAGGCGTGGCCGCTTGATCGAGTGCGAGCTCAGGAGATGGCTGGGCTGCAAGGGCAAGGGCAGTAAGGCAAGCAAACGGCAAGCGGAGTGCAGGAGCAGCTGAGCGGGTGTGCGGAGAGGACGGAGGACGGAGTGTGGAGCCCGCAGTGCGAACCACCTGAAGCCCGCTCCTGAAGCCCACCCCAAAGCAGCCCCGTCCCGACCTGACCTGTCCTGAATACACGGTCAAGGTCACGGTCATAGAGTTGGGAGACGGGTGCGTGACTACAAGTACGAGTCTCTTCCACCGCCACTGCTCCAGCCGCCGTCACAGCTCCGTTGGTGGCGGCTTGAGGAAATTCCACCCCCAATGCAGGAGGAAGCTGCAGGACGTTGTTGCGGTTGCTGCTGGGCATTATACCCCCTCCCTCTATCTTTTGCATCACCCCCTGCCACCTGCTACCTTGCAACGCTGCAGTGCACCCGGGGACAGAGAAGAGCGAGGACTCTAGAAGGGGGCACTCGCAGTAATTGAAGCTCCATCACATAGCCATGCACTCGTAATAACTGACTCTCCGCAGCAGATTGCTGTGACCGGTAATCTCCATTAAATATCAAACACCATCAGTCCCAGTAATCGCCAGCCCCGCCTTTTGTCTCTAGCCCAGGACACCCAGTAGTATACTGAGTGCGGGAGCATTAGGAGGCTCCCGCGAAGCTGAGCCCCAGGCAACTCGCGGAGGTGGCCCAGCTAGGTCCGGGTGCAGCCTGCTAGCTGACCCGGTGTGCCCCACTCAGTTGGAATCGCAGGGGCACGGAGTACGACTTGGGCCCCCCACCAGCAAGTGCCAGCCAGAGGACCACGTGCTCCGTTCAAAGGTGAAGGCACGAGTCAACCAGGAGCCAACCAGGAGGAAGGAGGGCACTAGATTGAACTTTCCCCACGACGTCGTACGAACATGACGCTTAAAAATAAGCAGACAAGCTGCAAGGGTACAGACTTGGAGGAGGATGAGTTCGCAGGGTCAGCACAAACAAGAGTAACAAGAAGCACAGCCCTCTTACAAAACCAGGAGCAGCTCAAAGCAAACGTTCCTCATCAAGGGCTCATAACACATTTCTTTCAAGCTCCAGGCAGCTCAATAATTACTTTGGACAACTCCATGGAAGGAGAGAAAGGCGAGGAAGAGACTGGACTCAAATCACAAGGATCCCCAGGGGATAACAAGGACCAGTGTGGATGCCATCTTGGTGTGGGAGCCCGAGAGACTGTCGCTGCACAAAATACAGGGAACTCGGAGAACCCTCCAAAGTCAACAGCCAAGACTAAAGACCCCCAAAGGATCAAAGCCGAAATACACCAGTGGATTGAAAAGAATATGGAGGACAATGTGGCCAATCCACCAATGACAGCCACCCCAAGACCAGCTCTAACTCTGACACCTGGGAAAAAACAGCAGGTTAATTCCTCAGGAATAAACGACCTTCCTGCCTCCTTCCTACAAAAACTAGAACTGACAATTGAAAGAACCTTGGACTCAACTCCCAAAATTCTTGGAAAGAATGCAGAAGTGAAGACTTTCCGCTCTGTGGGATGTTGTCCGCTGAGCCAAGATGCCCCGCAATAGGTACCTCATGAAGACCTAAATTTGAAAGCAGTAAGAGAAGCATAAGATACAATCGCTAGGGTTCTGATCTGGCAGTCAACAAAAATGGAAGTTCAAATTGACCTACTGCAATCAATCGCCCAGCACCATGCGAATCGGGACACCAAGCTGGCAAAGCTGGAGGCTACTTTTTATAATCACCAGGCCGCCTTAGCCTGCATGTATTCCTGTGCTGACATCATAGAAAAGTGGGCCTAGTTACCAGAAGTATTGAAGGACATGCTGGTGCTGGTCAAGGGAAAGGGGGAGTCGTCAACACAAATACAAACCACCCCCAAGCCAGCAGCTGGGAAGAAGGTGCAACCAGTCAATACTGGCATTCACCATCTTGCAAACAGCCCAGAAACCAAGGAACCTCAGGTAGGGCACAGTAGCACGAACACCGCAGTAACCCAAGGGAGGAGGATATTTGAGAAATTATTGGTCAGCATACAAATCAACGCCCCACACGAAGAAGCAGCACCCGAGGTGCCCACAGAAAAGGAAGCAGGAGTAGTTGCAGGGTCGGAAGCCCCTCTGTCAAGGAGGGCCCAAAAAAAAGCTGAAAAAACAACTGAAGAAATCGAAAATCAAAAAAAGATCAATTTTGCCAGCAATGCTGAATACCGGCAGTTCAGAGAAAATATGTATCTCAAGACCACTTTTTCCTATCTTCAACTTCAAACAGCAAAACAAGACTAAAGCGATAAGGGAAACACCGAAGCAAATGAGGCCAGATGGCGACAGAGTATGTATCGGGAGGGCCCACAAATAATAGGGCCAATAACACACAAGATACAGGAAGAGGCAGCCAGGCCGCCCCCACCAAAGGAGGTAGCCAGTACAAAAACCAGGGTATCCATCCCACTGAGATCGGAGCTTTTATACAGTAAGGCGGAGCACACCACACTTCATCAGTGCGAGCAGCAATTAAAAAGAAAGCTGGCCCGGATTGTTAAACAGGGAAGCAGGCAGACTACAGGGAAGAGCACCTAACAACCACTCTCTAACCCTCATAGGCTTGCCCCGGGGGAGGACAGACGACTACCGATCACGTTCAAGCTCATAAACTATCCCGCAATCCACCAGGTGGTGCTTATATACAGCTAAAGGCTCCTATGATATCCTTAATAGGTCCAACATTCTACGTCTATTCAGACACATTGCCACCCTGGCACGGATAACATTGGAAAATCTAGAGTGGGTAAAGTTCAGAAGGTTAGACAGCGACACCCACGGTGACTCCACATTAGTTGGCTTCAGCCAACAGCAATTTCAACAGGCGGTTCTTGGCGTAGCCCAACAACTAGCAAATTGGGGTATATAAGTCCACGCACTTAACCAGCCGAAATACCCACATATTCTTATCCCTAAGAACAACAGGTGGGGACCTTCATCAATCCTTAAAGGAACACTCATCAAGAGTTCAGGGGGAGAGACAAACACGAACGACCAAGAACTCCGATAAAAACCTGCATCTCCCACAGTGACACTCTGGGCAGAGTGCAAACGAACCCGCAGGAGCAGGCACAAGTGGAGGACCCCTTGCAACTGTATCCCTAACCAAAGACACAGCGACGACAGTAGAGGAAGAACAACAACAATCAGTGTTCAACAACAGAAACTAACCCTTATCTCATGGAACATCGCAGGGTTAAGTAACATCTTTAGGGACAAGGCTACGCAGGACTATCTTGCAAAGGGGGACATATTGTGTTTCCAGGAAACCTGGGCAAAGTCAATGACCCCAATTGGCGGCTTTTATGAACAGCATATACCCACGACTAAAAGGAATATGTTTGGATGCCCGTCAGGCGGCTTATCCGTCTTCCTAAGTCCTGCCCGCAAACTTAAAACCACAGTTCTAAAAGTGAAAACACCAGACCTCCATGCCATGACAATTGAGGGACTCGGCAGGAGGCAACAGCCTTATCACCTGCTGCTATTTAACTGTTATATTAACCCAACAAAGTGCCAAACGCAATCCGCCATGGAAACCTACATCTGCATTTTGGAAGAAGTACTTATTAAATTTGAACACTACAATGTAATCATCGCCGGAGACTTTAGTACGAGAGAACTGAACCATGTTCCAGACGCACTCAGCACCGGGAAGAGAGCAGGGCCGCTGATCTCTCTCCTTAAAAGCTTTAAGCTGCAATCTACACATGGGATAAAAAAAAATCAGCTGCCCCTCATGGTCTCCTAAGCCGACCTTTAGGAATATATCTACTATAGACTATATCCTAATCAACGAGAGACAGGCCCACAAGCTGAGTGACTTTGTTGTGGATGATAGAGAGAAAGTGACCATAGGCCACTCTGCCATTTTTAACCTGACCCTGCAACCAACGGATGTCCAGGAAATAATTGGTTAAACCACGGGCAAAGAACGACATAAAGTCCTCAAAAGATTCAAATGGACGGTCAACCTCGGAGACAGACTGTTGGAGTATGTAGCAGTGAGGAAAGAAGACCTTCAGATAAGGCCCACAATGAACATTACAAGCTACTGGGAAATGTTGATATTGGACCTACAGAAGAACTTTGGAAATGCCCATCAAAAAAACAAGAGCCTTATTCCAAAACAACCACCTCAGGAGCCACACGCACGAAGTGCCTGCAACAATGCAAACATGCTCTTAGGAAGGCAATCAAGGCAAAAAAGAAAGGAGATTCCTCATTGCAGGCGACTCCTATATCGGTCCTGCGAACACCATACAGGAAGAAAGTATGGGAGTTGAAGAGAAATCATATGGAAAATAATTGGCTCAAAGTGTTCTCCCTAATTAAAGAAAAAGACATCTCTAAGTTTTGGAGATACATGAACAGTCTGAGCTCCCAAAGCCTGCCCAAAGAGAATAGCGTCGCAGGAAACGAGTGGGAACTGTATGTGAAGGGACTGTATACGAGTGATCTGCATGAGGTGGGCCCCTTTACCACCAAGAGCATCCTGGCTGCAGCCCAAGATACGGAACCCCAGCCTGAGAGCATGCAGGACGTAGTCACAGCGTTCAGCCACACTGACCACTTCACGGAAGCGGAGATCACCAGAAACGACGGGGCTCCATGGCCAAAAGTTATTCCCGCCCAAGTGTTTAAGTTTGCCCAAGCATCTCTTGTACCAATTCTAACTCCACTGTATAATCACTCATACGCGACAGCAGCAATACCGCAGTCCTGGAAAGGCTCAATCTTGTTTCCAATGCACAAGAAAGGAGACCACTCGAACCCTGCCAACTATAGGCTAATAGCCCTGCTCGACATTGAAGCCTAGGCCTACGCACGACTATTACTGAGGGATTTAGAGGACTGGGTGGATAACAATGGAATCCTCCCGCCCCATTAGACAGGCTTCAGGGCAAACAGATCCACAATGGATAACATCATGGCATTGTCCTACCTCTCCAAGCAGGCGGATAAGGAGAAGAACCCGCCCCTGTTTTGCTGTTTCATAGACTACACTACGGCCTTTGATAGAGTCAACCGAGGAAGACTTTGGGCAAACCTCGAATCCTGGGGGATCCCAGCGATACTTTTAAAAGTGATTATCGGCCTCTATGAAGGGACATGGGTCCAGGTCAAATTATCCTGGCTGATGAGAAGTGAAACCCCGAAACTAGTCCTAGGATGCTTGTTTCCAGTCCAGGGAGGACCTGGCCTGGCAGTTCGGGCTGGACTGTTCCCATTGGGCGCAGGGTCAAGACTGATCTGCATATGGCTGGGTCCAAACTGGAATGGCATGGGGAGCAAAAAAACGATGGATTGAGACCCAGATCTCTGTACTGGGAAGAATGTATGACATTGTTCTGCATTCTGTCCATCAATTGTTCTTTTTGCATTTGTCACCCTGAGTGGGACGGGTATGCCCAGACGTGGGTCACGTGCTCTCCATGCCACTGGAGTCAAGCTATCCTGGCTGATGAGGGGTTAAACCCCGAAACCGGTCCTAGGATGCTTGTTTCCAGTCCAGGGAGGACCTGGCCTGGCAGTTCGGGCTGGACTGTTCCCATTGGGCGCAGGGTCAAGGCTGATTTGCATATGACTGGGTTCAAACTGAAATGGCATGGGGAGCAAAAAACGATGGATTGAGGCCCAGATCTCTGTACTGGGGTGAATGTATGACATTGTTCTGCATTCTGTCCATCAATTGTTCTTTTTGCATTTGTCACCCGAGTGGGACGGGTATGCCCAGACTTGGGTCCTGTGCTCTCCATGCCACTGGACTCAAGCTATCCTGGCTGATGAGGGGTGAAACCCCGTAACCGGTCCTAGGATGCTTGTTTCCAGTCTAGGGAGGACCTGGCCTGGCAGTTCGGGCTGGAGTGTTCCCATTGGGCGCAGGGTCAAGACTGATTTGCGTATGGCTGGGTTCAAACTGGAATGGCATAGGAAGCAAAAAAATTATGGATTGAGGCCCAGATCTCTGTACTGGGGTGAACGTATGTCATTGTTCTGAATTCTGTCCATCAATTGTTCTTTTTGCATTTGTCACCCGAGTGGGACGGGTATGCCCAGACTTGGGTCCCGTGCTCTCCATGCCACTGGAGTCAAGCTATCCTGGCTGATGAGAGGTGAAACCCCGAAACCGGTCCTAGGATGCTTGTTTCCAGTCCAGGGAGGACCTGGCCTGGCAGTTCGGGCTGGAGTGTTCCCATTGGGCGCAGGGTCAAGACTGATTTGCATATGGCTGGGTACAAACTGGAATGGCATGGGGAGCAAAAAAACGATGGATTGAGGCCCAGATCTTTGTACTGGGGTGAATGTATGACATTGTTCTGCATTTTGTCCATCAATTGTTATTTTTGCATTTGTCCAGGTCAAATTAGGCCACACAACTGTAACATCGAGAGTTGAAACCAACAACGGGCTCTAGCTGTATACTGCAGACCTGGGGCTAGCCCTGAAAGACGCCAGCGAGACTGGGTAAGGTGCATCTCGCAACCCTTCAGTATGCGGATGATACAGTGGTTATGGACAAGACCAGGGTGGGGCTCCAGAGAGTTCTAAGGAAAACCTAGTAGTGTACAACAAGGAAAACAGCCTGCTAGTAAACGAGAACAAGACAAAAATAATTGTATTTGGCAAATACCCTCACAAAAAGCAAGCGACCTGGATATTGGGCTACCACCGAATAAGGACATCATCATCCTACAATTACCTGGGGTCTGGCTAACTGAGAGGGCCACAGCAGCCAAACATATAAAAGAGCTAAACCTAAAAATCAATAGAATAATCCTCTCACTTAGACGCCTAAGTCAGCGCCTGTCAAGTCCAACAGCAGAGCCTATGCTGACAGTACTCAGGGCAAAATTAATTCCAGCAATCAATTATGGCCACCTAGCCTTCCCAGGAGCTTTAGAGAAACTTATAATTGCAGCCCAGACAAAAGCAAATAAGATAGTGCTGCAGGTGCCCAGACAAGTAAGGAATACCAGGCTAAGGCTGGAATTAGGACTCAACAGACCGGACCTGGCATTGCATGGGGACCTAATAAAATATTACATAAGGGTGCTTAAAGCCCCCAACACCTCCCTTAAACATTATTTGGAAAAGATCTTCAGGGAAGCGGAATCCCCTTGGCACACGAAGTTGGGCCAAGCAATAGGAACCCTGAAAATAGAAGCAGAAAGCATGCCTTTACATGAGATCTCACATTCCGCCTGGGCAAATGCAGTAAATCGGCAGGTTTGGTCCGTCTCATTCGAATTGGATCGAACTTCACTCCACCACAACTCCCACACACTCGCACTGGACAGATCGTACATCCCGGGGAAAGCCCAACTTTACTTGCGAGGCGCACTCTCAGCTCAAGTCAGAAGGAAAATCTTGTTCATTCAGCTTATTGCCCTCAAGATTTCGGACTTCAATCCAACATGGGCTCGAAAAGACAGTGCAGTCTCCTGTCGGCTATGCAATTATCACAGAGAATCTTGGTTATATCTTCTATGTTGCCCCAAATTGGCCAGTGATCGCAATCAACTGTTACACTCGATTCTAAGGGTCAAGGGCACGAGGTCCTGCATGGAAGCTTCGAATTGGTGCTTCTCAGAAACAAACTCCTGCCTACTTGCCAGAGCAGGGAAATTTATCCATCAAATAAGAATTGCACTTGATGCCGAGCTATAGGTGACAGAATCCAGGGTCGGTACCGATCAGGAACAGAATCTGTCGGTGCCCCCGCAGCTCAAGTAGGCCAAGGATGTAATTTAATCAAGGGGCTACCATATTGTTAACTCGACCACAAAGGAAGCAGCGGGCCCTGCAGTGGGTACATTATGAACCTTAAAACCGAGGCCACTGGGCCATTATAAAGGCAACTCCAACACAGCAGTAATCAGGGTACGAAATAACAACCGACGAGCTCCGACCCATAAGGATGAGTACTGCTTGGCAAGCCCGAAGAGGACAACAAATGGGGGCTGAGTGCCCATATATAAAAAAAGATTCCTGGCAAATCCCAAGAACCGTCTTACTCTGGCAACGACTCTACTCCACCTACTGATTTTATTAAATTACTGAACTTTTAACAGGATTTCGTGTAATGCTCGCAAAAACAGAAGAAAATCCCAATTACAATGGTGAAGAATTGATATTTTAACCTATTTTAAGGAAAAGTTAGCGCAATTAAAATGTAATACCCTGCTTGTAGGTTAAGAAGGACACAAAGCAGCGATTGGTGTACTTGCAAGCACAGTATTTTTTACCTTCAAGAGATGGGAGGCTGTGAGGGAGGTGGGAGGTAGGGCGGAGGGGCGTTGATCATGGGTTTTATACTGTAAAGATTTTAAATAATCGTACGGTTAATAATAAATTACTTACTTACTTATTTAAAAAAAAATATATGTTTGTGTTTCACTTTAATAGATTAGATTACAACAATGCATTGACATTCATTTGAAGTGAAAGTTTCTAAACATGAACTTTAAAATATTCATTAACCATCCCTCTTGATAACACTAGGTGTCAACAAAGTGTCCCTTACATCATGTCCAATATGATTGTTATAGATGGTGGAATATTACAGGCTAATAAAACATGCAGGTGAGTTTTTTGTACACAACCCATCTGAAACTAAATTACTTTTTTAAGTTTAAAAAAATAAATGTTATTCAAGAAAAAGAAAGAAAGAAAAAATACATCAAAGGATATATATACAATGTGACATGAAAACATATGGTTATACATGAATTCAAATATACAGCATCAATAAAGAGGAAGAGGAAAATACAAAGTTGTAAAACAGGTCTGGTCACTTATTAAGAATACAGCAACTTATTACTATTAAATATATATAAGCAATTCTGAAAGCAGAAAATGGAATGTTAAGGAGGTTTTAAGACCTCTTGCTCTGAAATAGCACGTGCATGTGAAAGTTTAGCTTGGCAGTCAATAAACTTTGTAACTGGAGACCATAGATGTAGACGTTTTGCAGCAAGAGACACATAAGCTGTGTCCAGTCTATGGTTATGACAAACAGCATACCACCAAGCCTGGAAGGAAAGATCAGACAAATTCTTCCATTGTTTGGTAATCTGCTGAAACGCTACTCCCAAAAGTAAATCCAAAATGTGCATGTTTAAAAGAGAATGAGACCAGTCATCAGAAAGAGAGCCTAAAAAAATATTAGTAATTGAGAAGGCCACCTTAGAATTAAAGATAAGGGTAATTTGCTTCCAAACACATTGCCAGAAATCGTGGACATAAGGGCAGGTAAAAAGCAAATGTTTTAAATCAGCATTTGTGGAGAAACATGACCAGCAAGTATTAGGTATATCAGCATTCATCTTATGAAGAATCATGGGGGAAAGAAGTAACCTATTATAGATAAAGAAAAGTGTCTGTATGGTGTTGGCTGCTCTAGAGGATTTTCTTATCTTAAGCCAAATTTTGTTCCATAAATGAATGGGCCAGTTTACATCTAAATCACGTTCCCAGTCTATTTCCACTTTAGTTTTGTCACTAGGGGTCTTTAATTTGCGTAAACAAGCATATATATATGATGCCTTGGGACATGAGCTTAAAAAAGTACGAGTGATATTGGTAGTAGTATTGGAGGAGACAGGAGTGAGAACAGCTCGGTCAATAGCCAGACTTAAAGCACGGTGTAGCAATTGATATTTATTACAAAATGAGATAGGAAAGTCAAAAATGGATCTAGCTTGATGAAAAGATATGATCTTATCATTTTGAATTAGTTGGTTAACCCATAGAAGACCTTTCTGCCTCCCTGATTTCCAATATATGGGCTTACTTTTAATCATTATGCGTTTGTTATGCCATATGGTAGATTGTAAGAGTGTTTCTATGTCAGT